>CM060675.1:17562525-17842525 GCA_030686955.1 Odontamblyopus rebecca | reverse complement strand
TGCTCCAGTCTGTCCATTTTCACTCCACTGTGACATACTTACATCGTTCTCCAGTTTTATTTTCTCATTTGATATTTTCGAGACAACTAGCGATAGTGATTTTGGTACAAATGAAAAAGAATCAGCTGGTGTGAAGTGCTGCTGTCCAGCAGAGGTCCTTTTCTTAAGTCATTTTAGATAAATATTGATCCACGAGTGTCAAAGATTAATGTTCATTTTGTCTTGTTTTGTGCATTCACTTCTTGGGTTCTTTTTAAAGACAATACAGTGGGGGATGTATGACCTGCAAACCATCTTCACACAACAAGTATACGACATATGACATGTCACCACCAACACCAGTGACAGTTCTGAAGGTGGTTTCAAGCAGCAAACATGTCAACAAGGTAATTGTGGTTATTATGAATTATTCTTTTACATCATGTAATCGGTATTAAGAAATGATCCTGTGGTTTGTTTTCACATACATGCTGTACCTAGGAAATGAACTTTGATTCCTTTGAACTCGCTAAACTGAAGATGACGCTAGCAGTTCCACTTCTGTGTTTACCTTTGTGTTACCTAAATGTATATGAATCAATACTCTTGTCTGAAATGTACGAATAAATAGAGGCATCTCTGGTGGTGTTGAGAGAGAGATCAGAGACACGTCTCATAGAATCAAATGTAAGGGCCTATACCTCCTGAAAATAAAAGTCTGGTGTTTGAACACTTCATGCCTTCTGATTTATTGTTTCAAGGGTCCTCAACCGGAGAAACTCACATAATCCTACTTTTATCCTCTATACAGTTGCAATCAAAACTATTCAACCCCCACTGCAAATTATTGGTAAAATGTACAAACTAGCAGCTGTTTACAAGAACAATTTAAACAGCTCAACACAACTAATGTTACAAACAGTTTCTCCAAATTCAACACAAAATGCTACTTTTAACAACTATTGCAGTCTCAAAATTATTCAACCCCTTCATGACATCTTGAGCATCCTTGGTGCTTAGTAGAGCACCATTTTGCTGTTATGACCTGCTGCAAACGTTCTGCCAGCGTTCCTGAGGAATCTTAGCCTATTCCTCATGGGCAAAGTTCACTCATATTCTTGGGTTTGTTTGCTCCAACCGCCTTTTTCAAATCCCACCAGAGATTTTCAGGCAACTGTGATCCTCTAGTATCTTCTAGGACTTCCTCTGAAACTAAGCCTTAGTGGACTTCTGGTCTGCTTGGGTTCATGGTCCTGTTGGAAGGTCCAGGGACTCCCAACCTTCAGTTTCCTCACAGATGGCATGACATTGTCTCCCAGGATTTCCTGATACTTGACTGAATCCATCTTGTCCTCCAGACGCTGCAGGTTTCCACTACCAGAGGAAGCAAAGCAGCCCCAGAGCAGGGTGTTCTTTTCAGTGTATGCTTCATTCTTCCTCCTCCAGATGTACCACTGATCCCCAAAAAGTTCCTATTTAGTTTCATCACTCCACAGAACAGAAACCTCCCCCTCTTTGGCTTATTCATATAGTTTTGAGCAAATTGAAGCCGACTTTTCTTGTGCCTTGGGGTCAGTAGTGGTGTACGTCTTTTGGTTTGGGCTTGGAACCCTTCAGCGTTTAGTATGCGCCTTACTGTGGAAACTGAAACCTCACTGCCTGCTTCCAACAAGTCTTGCTGCAGGTCTTTCGCAGTCAGTCGAGGGTTTCTTACTACCTGCCTCCTCAGGACTCTGGTGGCAGCCGTTGATAGTTTCCTCTTTCTGCAACGTCCAGGTAGTGTAGCCACGGTTCCTTTAACTTTTAACTCCTTAAACTCTAAACTTTTTGGACAATTCTCTTTACTTAGCCATATTTCTAACATGCAATGAAATGTCACCATCAACAGTCCAGATATTTGAGGGGTTCAAGCACATCTTAAGTAAATCATGAAGCCCTTGGTTGGTTGCGTTTGTACATTTTACCAAAAAAATTTGCAGTGGGGGTTTTCTGTGTGATGTTGTTGTCACCTCTGAATCTCCTCCATATGATCAAGACCGCCACAGTGACAAGTCCTCCAGCTACAGCCGCGACCACTGCCCACAGCCAACGACCTGCACACACACAAGATCAACACAGTAACACAGTACACAAGGAAAAGTACGGTACTGTGGAGTAATAAATGTACAATCTCGTGTCAGTGTGATGTTTCTGACCTGGTAACATTGTAAAATTACATCCCTTGTCCACAGTCGGCCTTAGATCTTTAAATAACTATAGCGACTTAAACCACTAGACTGATTTAAGTGAAACCCTGAACATAGTTCATTTTTGGTCACAGAGCTGTTAGATTTAATGTCATAATTTGGACAGACATTGTTCAAATCCTTAACCTTTGTCTACCATGCCAAAGAATTCTGGTTTTAGTGATTTTTAAGTAAATTACAAAGTCCCCAGCAGGTACTTTTACCCTTCAGACTGGGAGAATTGATTTTTTATTTTATTTTATTTATTTATTTATTTTTTGCTGTAGGTTTGTTTTGAATTTGCAGAAATTCTGGTGCCCCACATTTATTAAGCTTCTTGTATTGTGAAACCATCCAACACATATCTCATCCTAACACATAACTCCAGCATACAGGCACACGACACCTCCTTAAGGTTATGTGTTCAGTGCTACACCCACAAGCCTACGTCACCCGTGCTCCCCTACGACAATTCCCCGTAAATATACAAAAGTTTGAGACAAAACAATACACTACATCGTGTCAAGGCTGATGCGATAAAAAAAAATGCATGCAGATTGTAACGTGGCAGACTTGGAGGGTAAAAGTGCATTGTGTAGGGGCCATCAAATGTTTTCCTCTGTGCAGATGTTCTTGCTTTGTCTGGGATGTTTCATATTATAGTAGGAAAACTTTCTATCTTCACGGAGACCAAACCAGAGCATGTTACAGGTCAGATCTGTGGAGAGGCGACCCGCTCACAGTCAGAATGCTGGTTTCTCTAGGTATTTTTGATGCACAAAACACAATGGACCTATTGTAGAAAAAAATTGTATAGATCTTGAAGAAAAAATAATTAATCCATTTGCAAAGCCCAATGAGGTTTTGGAATACGGACAAAAGGTTTATTGTTGTTACAGCAGATATGGACAGGGCCTAGACCTGCCCTGGACACAGACCAACAGCCTCCTCTACAGCAACATGTCCCTACAACATGAGCCCAGAGCATCTCCTCCAGAGCATCTGAGCTCTGAGGATTTCTACAGAAATACAAGTTACACACATATCAAAGCAGAGTGACTATTATTCACAGGTTTGTGCTAAACTAATCAATCAACTAATCAACTTAACTTACATTTGAGGACAGCTAAGTCAACAAAGGACTTCCTGACTGTGTTGTGTCTGCTGAGCCTTTACACATGTTAATGATGCTCTGGGCTCAGGAATAGACCACATTCAGTTACACACAGGCCCCGTCCACACTAGTACGTAACACTAATCTGATGGAAAATGGCTCCGGAAATGGAACAATCTGGATATGCCAGTTTTCACGTATTTGCCTGAGTACGGATCTGATCTGATACGGCGCTGTGTGGACGACTGAAAACGGTGAAACGCTGACGTAGGACCTCTAGCTGCCGTTCTTATTGGACCGTGTCACTGTGACTTGTGCTTTCCTGATTCGCTGGGTTACTGAAGCGACGCTATTGCAGGAAACAGTTTAAACAAACCCTAAACAAACGTGAAACAGGGTCGGTCTACGAAAAGACTGTTTTCACGTTTGCCATCTTCCTCGGCTTGAAATCGGCTGCTGCAACTTCCTTAGAACTACAGCAACTTCAGACACAGTGCTGCACTCCTTGCTTTTACTGACCACGTGGTGTCGTGATGTTGTGACAACGTGACACTAGCCCAGTCATGTGACTAGCTTTTCTGCAATCCAGACATAACGTGTCTGGATGCAAATCGTTTCCAATACACTGATAAGGTGATACGGTGATTCGTTTCAGTGTAAACGCTCTCAAAGACTCTGATTTAGATACATTTCCATCACAGGACCTTTAAAGTAAAACAATGATTTAAACATTTTAATATGTTGTTTTCAGGGAATATAGACTTTTCAAAACAATAAAAGGCAACATGATGATCTAAATATGTAATGTATTAGCAGATAATACCCCACAGAAGTGTAATAAACCACTTTAACCCACACAGATGTGGTGTTCCCTTTACCTGTGCTCGTGTTCTGTGGAGAGGCTGGAGTTTGAGCGTCCTCTGACAAGAGAAGAGATGGAGGGTTAGTCCTTATCACACACATCATGTAATGTCAGTGTGAACTCTTATTCCCAACACACAAAGTCACACACAGCTCTGTCATGTTCCACTGAGCCCCATTTCTTAGACTTACACAAACTTTAGGCTGTTGGTCTACAAAACAAATGACATTTCCTGTGTAAGAGAAACTACAGGAGCTTTAGTCCTGTTCAGACCTGCTTCAGTCTTTGGTTCTGGCTCACTCGTAGTTTCTCTGGTGTCTTCTTCTCCGTTCTTTGTCTTGGTTGTTGCAGTTTTAGTTGTCGTCTTCTCTGAAATGAACAAAACATATGAAAGAGTTCTACACTATCCTGCACTTTACTATTACACTTGTGTCTGGATGTACTCATGCAAACGTGAATACAGGTGAACACCAGTGAGCTCCAGCGACAGAGAATTCGCTGCAGCTCGGACTCAAGGACAGTGAGTTCCTGTGGTCCTGCTGTTGTGTGGAAGCTCACCAAGAGAACGCTCTGCTGAAGCTTACACCAGAAACAAACATCCTTCCAGAGCTCTTTTACAGATATGTCTCTTTTGAACAACTGTAACAACGTTTATGACATGATCTTCTACACACTTTGTTAATAACAGTAGAGTTGAGGAGAGGTTTTGCTCAAGCACCAATGGAAAAACAATCCCAGAAAAAGAATTTGGCTTTTTTTTTCAAATGACACAAGAATTCTTACTTTAGTGTTTTGGTTATTGCCGTTCAAACCTTTGTAAAACCTTATAGTAGTTTTTATTCTTATTTTTTCTCTTCCTGGTCTCACCTGGTTTGTTGGATCTAAGAGAGAACGTCTTGTTCTTCTTTCCATCAGTCACTTCACATTTGAGCAGACCCACGTCTTTGTAAAGGAAATGTGATTTTGGAACTGTAACAATGATGCCATCTCGAAGGTTTGTTGTGCTTAATTGTAGATCATTGACGTTCTGTCCATTAAACAGCCATTTTGTTTTGACATCAGAGAAATAGGAGGACACATTACATCTGAACTGAACTTTCTCCTTATATTCCACTTGAGTCACTGTGAAAAACAAGACACTTCAGTCAGTATGTGTTACTGTGGCAGAGTGGTTATCCTGTCTCCTCCTCTCAGTGAGGAGGTTGTGGGTTAGACTCCTGATCTAAGAACAAAATACTCACATGAGACCACAGACAGATACACAGCAGCATCAGGAGGCAGGTGACGTCCTGACTGGTCGTATTGTTGACAGTAGAAGACTCCAGCATCTTGAGGCTGAACATTTAGAATCTTCAGACTGCAATTTTTTGTCAGTATGAGTCGATTTGACAGAGTCTCTGGGGCCCTGTGGATCTTTCCATGTGCAATGATTTCTTTAGTTTCTTGTTTTTTTTCAGCCGAGTTAAAAATCCATGTGGTTCCATCACATTCTCTTTGTCCCTTTTTTACATTGTTACAGGACAAAGTGATAGTTTCTCCCTCTTTCACAAACTCAGATGATTCTGTGGAAGAGAAATCAAAAAGGAAAGAAAATATCAATTATACTGTATTACCTCTGTGTCCTTGGGCAAAACACATCACCATGTTCCTGCTGGTAGGTCAGTAACAGGTACAAACTGAATGTCTCTGCAGAGTTATTTTTTAGCACGATAGCTTTACTCTCTGCTGTTAAATCACACAAAACACGACATTTTACCAAATAAAAATGTGTTAAATTGTGTTTCGTAAGAAGAAATATTGACCTGCAAATTGCTCCCGAGTATAGTATAAACAGATATCACCAGGGCAAGTTACAGGTCAGATCTGTGGAGGGCCAACCCTGCTCACAGTAACAATGCAGTTTTTAACTTTAGTAGTATTTTCTTTCCATGTATTTGAGCAGAAGCTACAAGCAGGACTACAGTTTGGACTAAAGGACGACAGTTTGGACTAAAGGACTACAGTCTGGACTACAGTCTGGACTACAGTCTGGACTACAGTTTGGACTACAGTTTGGACTAAAGGACTACAGTTTGGACTACAGTTTGGACTACAGTTTGGACTAAAGGACTACAGTTTGGACTACAGTTTGGACTACAGTTTGGACTACAGTTTGGACTACAGTTTGGACTAAAGGACTACAGTTTGGACTACAGTCTGGACTACAGTTTGGACTAAAGGACTACAGTTTGGACTAAAGGACTACAGTTTGGACTACAGTTTGGACTAAAGGACTACAGTCTGGACTACAGTTTGGACTACAGTTTGGACTAAAGGACTACAGTCTGGACTACAGTTTGGACTACAGTCTGGACTACAGTCTGGACTACAGTTTGGACTACAGTCTGGACTAAAGGACTACAGTTTGGACTACAGTTTGGACTAAAGGACTACAGTCTGGACTACAGTCTGGACTACAGTTTGGACTACAGGAGGACTACAGTTTGGACTGAAGGAGGACTACAGTTTGGACCACAGGAGGACTACAGTTTGGACTAAAGGACTACAGTTTGGACTACAGTCTGGACTACAGTTTGGACTAAAGGACTACAGTTTGGACTAAAGGACTACAGTCTGGACTACAGTTTGGACTACAGTTTGGACTAAAGGACTACAGTCTGGACTACAGTTTGGACTACAGTCTGGACTAAAGGACTACAGTTTGGACTACAGTTTGGACTACATTCTGGACTACAGTTTGGACTAAAGGACTACAGTCTGGACTACAGCCTGGGCTACAGTATGGACTAAAGGACTACAGTTTGGACTACAGTTTGGACTACAGTCTGGACTACAGTTTGGACTACAGTTTGGACTACAGTTTGGACTACAGTCTGGACTACAGTTTGGACTAAAGGACTACAGTCTGGACTACAGTTTGGACTACAGTTTGGACTACAGTTTGGACTACAGTCTGGACTACAGTTTGGACTAAAGGACTACAGTCTGGACTACAGTTTGGACTAAAGGACTACAGTCTGGACTACAGTTTGGACTAAAGGACTACAGTCTGGACTACAGTTTGGACTAAAGGACTACAGTTTGGACTAAAGGACTACAGTCTGGACTACAGTCTGGACTACAGTCTGGACTACAGTCTGGACTACAGTCTGGACTACAGTTTGGACATCGTGCTTCCCAGGTTTCACTGTTTGAATGGACTTAACCTGTGACTGTGCGGTTGGGACAGACCACTGTGCATGTAGTGACCAAGCTGTGGTAGTGCACTAAACACAGAGTTGGCTCTGTTATCGTAGTAGCCGACTGTACTGAACTTTTATCATGTCATTTACATTTAAGACCTGGATAGTCCTGGTTTAGTCCTGCTTCAGTGATTGTTCAGGCCCGTTTAGGCTTTAAGATGTGGTCTTGTTTTAGACCTGATAGTCCTAGTTCTGCTTTAGTCGTATTTTAGACCTGCTTTAGTCCCGGTAGGATTTTTAGAGTAGATTTCTGCTGTTGAAATGTGAGATAAAACTTAACACTGAGCTGCAGTTTTGTTATCTGGGCCCAGGACTGAAGACCCCTGCTCTAGTTTGATGAGGCCACTTTTATGTGAGGTGTTTTCGAGCTGTGTAAAGTGAGAACCACAAGACTTTTTTTCTCTCTTCAACTGGACTCACTTCAAGGTTCAAAGCAGTATTTTTAGTATTCTGTTCATTCTAAATACGATTCATTAAGAACAATATTTTGAAAGAACTCATATTCTACATAATGGACTTTTTGAGCTTATTAGAATTATGTTAATATTATTATGTCACAGATAGAAACCTGCTCAGTTTTAAGTCCATAAATCATCACCAATTGTTTTAAGGATTTCATTACAGCTGCATGTGTCCACTAACATGTCAGCGCATGTTCACCATTACACAGTTTAATTGTTGAACATGTTTAAAGCCGAATAACATACAAATCATGCACAATATTTGTTCTTTAAAAGTCTGACTACAAATAAAAAGTAAAAAATGCAGATGTGCATCAGCTTCATAACACCTTTTGACACATGAATGAACACATGAAACAAAGAGTTTCTGATCCAAATGGAGAAACTTGTGAAACTTCAGATAAATCATTTCCCATGTGAGACGACGAGCGCAGCAGCATTTAAACAGGTGATGGTCTCTTACCTGAGCAGAGCAGAAGACTCAGAGTGAGAAGCACAGGTCTGAACACAGCCAGGGCCATCGTGTCTGTGAGTGTTGTGCTATTTCACACACTTTATAACTTCCTCTTCAGAGCCCAATACATCCGGACTGTAAGTACTGCAAAAATGTGACTGTATTTTAATGATTTATTATGTTTGAAATATTATGAATGACCAAATGATGTATTTATTTATTGTACTAAGTTGTTAAAAGTGCATGTTTGAGTGATCTTGTGTTTTTGTGCATTCAAGGCTTAGAAAATGTGTTTTCTCCTCCCCATTAAACAAATGCATTAGAAATGAGAGTTTTGTAGATTATTGTACACAGCAGACTTATCTGCTGGAGCCAACAGGTGAGTGAGATACTGTGCCGAAATGTGAGGATTCACGTGGTTCGGAGGGACGTAGTCAAGGCAGGGGGCAATAGTTGTCAAAATGCTGGGAAACACTGCTCACTATAACCTCCCTATAGTGGCTGGACTCCTTCAGAAAACACAGGGAAACGTCCTCCAGTATGAATCTTCTTAAGCTTCAACATCATTTTCTCTGCCTCCTCCTTCAGTAGTTCATAAAGTACAATTTGTGCCATTGCCACGATAATGTTACCAAAGCTGTGCTGCTGCTGTATTGTTGCATAGCAACAGCAGAGCGAGGGGCAGGGCAGAGCGAGGGGCAGGGCAGAGTGAGGGGGCAGGGCAGAGCGAGGGGCAGGGCAGAGCGAGGGGGCGGGGCAGTTCAGCAGTAGAACATCTTATGAAGTCTGAAGCGTCAGAACCCAAACAAACCTTGTTCTTGTTCTTATCACCTCAAGAACAAGAACAAAGTTCTTCTGTCTCATGGAGTATGAATAGGCCTTAACTGTGAGAGTGATTGGAAGGCCAAAACATTATAAAGAGGCACAAACACTTTCATTTCAAACTAGGACAGTGAGAAAATAAGAATAGAATCAGATCTGAAGGAGCGATACAAAAGCACTGATGTACCAATTTTCCACATAAAGCTTTTGTTACTTGTAGACTTCCTCTGTTACACTGTACTATATGTTACACAAGTAAGAGTAGTGTTATACTATACAATATATTACTCCAGTAGAAGTACTGTACACTGTACTATATGTTACACAAGTAAGAGTAGTGTTATACTATACAATATATTACTCCAGTAGAAGTACTGTACACTGTACTATATGTTACACAAGTAAGAGTAGTGTTATACTATACAATATATTACTCCAGTAGAAGTACTGTACACTGTACTATATGTTACACAAGTAAGAGTAGTGTTATACTATACAATATATTACTCAGTAGAAGTACTGTACACTGTACTATATGTTACACAAGTAAGAGTAGTGTTATACTATACAATATATTACTCCAGTAGAAGTACTGTACACTGTACTATATGTTACACAAGTAAGAGTAGTGTTATACTATACAATATATTACTCCAGTAGAAGTACTGTTACACTGTATTATATGTTACTCAAGTAGTCTAGGTATAATTATGGTGCTGGAAAACAACTGCACTGCAAAGAAACATATTGTGTGACTTTTACTTATTAAATAAAAGGAACTGAGTATTACTCAGCTCTATTTTTGAAAAGAGTTCTGTGATGTGTGCATGCAAAACGGAGAAGTCTCCATCTAACAGATAAAGACATTTTAGGTGTTAAAGTCTTTGACACCTCTTTCTGATGAAGTTTCAGAGAGACGAGAGTAACTCAAGGACAGAATGTTCAGACCAGTCCTTTTCCCACTGTGACACAAGCCTTAAGTCGACAATATGAAATCATGTGAACATCAGTGATTTTTGCATCGCTCTTTTAGATCTGATTTTATTTTATTGTCATTTTTGTGCTCTGTCCTTGTTTGAAATAAGAGACTTTGTGCTTCTTTATAAAGTTTGTCATTCCAGTTGCTCTTAAATGACTCTTACTTGAGTATTTTCCCTAAATACTGTGACAGCAGAACTCAACTCTGGCCTGTGAACGTTGTGAAAAGTCCTCATACATTCATTGTGTTCAGGTAAGTGAGGAACACTTCTGGACCACTGCAAACTTAAAATGAACTGTGTGGATCTTCACTGACCGTCCCGTCACCTCAGCCTGTGGACAGTACAGCTGCATAAACGCTGTCCACATGTTCACAACTTGTTAATACTTGTGTGTACGTGTTTTTCACGTTTTAAAGAGTGTTATACTTTTTACAGGTTCTTAATATTGAACTCTAACGTAACTAGATCATCATTTTACTTCCTGTTCAGTATAAACACAGCACTGACCTAACACGGTTTAAGAATAGACAGAGGTCCAGTCACTTCCTGTTTGAAAGCACAGATCTGACAGGCCCCGCCTCTTCAGTCACATTTCACTGGAACAAGCAGCAGATTCACATTTGTGTTTTTATTGTTGAGAAAATGCTACAGGAAAATGGATTTAACTAAATATGGGGAGATAAGGTTTTGTATCAGTTGCTTTTCTTCCTCCAGTCCACAGAAAATGTAGTCGGACAGTTTAAGATTATTTTCTAATCTTGTTGATGCATTCCATAAATCCATACAGCAGTTTTATTCCACTTTATCCAGGGGTGGGTCACAGAAGCAGCAGTTTAAGCAGGGACACCCGGACTTCCCCCTCCCTAGACACTTCCTCCAGCTCCATCGGGGGAACCCTGCAGAGGAAAATAAAATCAAAGAGAATCTGAGGAGTTTTAGTGACAGAAACACACCTGAACAAGCAGTTTTAACAACACTTTTAAAGAAATCAAGACATCATTTGGTCACTCATAAAGTTCCACATGATAAAAGCATTCACATCATTCACGGTTTTGCATCTTTGTTAGTTTTAATTATTAAGATCTGAAGTGTGACATGTTTAGGGGAAGTTACAAAGACAAAAAGTGTGAAAGACTAAAGGGACACGCCTCACAGACACGATGGCCCTGGCTGTGTTCAGACCTGTGCTTCTCACTCTGAGTCTTCTGCTCTGCTCAGGTAAGAGACCATCACCTGTTTAAATGCTGCTGCGCTCGTCGTCTCACATGGGAAATGATTCATCTGAAAGTTTCACATGTCAAACCAAAAGCGTTTTTCTATTTGGATAACATTCCTTTACATTTTGCTTCCTGTGTTCATTTCATTCATTCATGTGACTAAAGTGCATCTGAACATCATGAGATAAAAAGCAACCAAAAGTAATGATGAGACTTTCATTTGGAGCTTTTCCTTTGTATTCTGTGTTCAGACTTTTAAAGAACAAATATTGTACATTATTTCTGTTGTTATTTTTCTTTAAATGTGTTCAGTCTGTGTCAGGGGTCGGCAACCTTAAAGAAATCAATGAAAATACAACAGAAATAATCCACTGAGTCGTGTCCTTTAGTCCGACAGAAGCTGAAACTGAAGCACCGAGTTGTTTTCAGTGCAGTTTATGCAAATGAGCCATGCGGTTTAAGTTTAGTTTCTCTAAAAACAAAACAAATGTGCACAAAACTGCATTAAACACATTATTACTAAATGTCTATTTGAGTTGGCACGGTGGCTGAGTGGCAACACTCAGGCCTCACAGCAAGAAGGTTGGGGGTTCGATCCCCGGGTCACCCGGGCCTTTCTGTGTGGCCTTTGCATGTTCCTCCCCGTGTCTGGATGGGTTTCCTCCGGGTGCTCCGGTTTCCCCCATCAACCCAAAACATGCCCGCACTCCTATGAACTAACATAACATAACTAACATCAAGGACCATGTTGTCCACCCTCCTGTGGGCTCACCACCTGCAGAGGGGTTCATAGGGGGGGTCAGGTGCTATGAGTATTGGGCAGCAAGCTGCCCCTGCAACCCAGCTGGATTAAGCGAGATCTATTTGAGTCCTGCTTGTAGCAAATAAAAATCCAACATTAAATTATCCACCCGCAGTGAACCAACCTGTGTCCGTCATCATTTTATCTCCTGTACTGGAGCCTGAATGAATCTGCCCCTGTAGCACTAAACGTTCTGTTCTTCTGAAACGTTTTTTAGTAGCAGCCACTTCCTGCAAATTCTATTCTTGTTTGGTTTTAGACCTGGTTTAGTCCTGGTTTAATCCTGGTTTAGTCCTGATTTAGACCTGGTTTAGACCTGGTTTTAGACCTGGTTTTGGACCTGGTTTAATGCTCATTTAGACATGGTTTTAGACCTGATTTAGACCTGGTTTAGACCTGGTTTTAGACCTGGTTTAGTCCTGGTTTCATGCTTTTTTAGACCTGGTTTTAGACCTGGTTTTAGACCTGGTTTAGTCCTGGTTTTAGACCTGGTTTAGACCTGGTTTAATGCTTTTTTAGACCTGGTTTTAGACCTGGTTTAGACCTGGCTTAGTCCTGGTGTTAGTTCTGGTTTAGAGGTAGGAAGCGGAAGAGGAAGCGTGGTCCACACAGCGTACGCGACAAGACGTGGTCCACGTGGTCCGTATGGGAGGAGGTGCGATGTGAGCGGTGTAGCCTATGGGAGGAGGTGCGATGTGAGCGGTGTAGCCTATGGGAGGAGGTGTAGCCTATGGGAGGAGGTGTGATGTGCGTGTTGTAGCCTATGGGAGGAGGTGTGATGTGAGCGGTGTAGCCTATGGGAGGAGGTGTAGCCTATGGGAGGAGGTGTGATGTGAGCGGTGTAGCCTATGGGAGGAGGTGTAGCCTATGGGAGGAGGTGTAGCCTATGGGAGGAGGTGTTGCCTATGGGAGGAGGTGTTGCCTATGGGAGGAGGTGTAGCCTATGGGAGGAGGTGTTGCCTATGGGAGGAGGTGTAGCTTATGGGAGGAGGTGTAGCCTATGGGAGGAGTTGTTGCCTATGGGAGGAGGTGTTGCGTATGGGAGGAGGTGTAGCCTATGGGAGGAGGTGTAGCCTATGGGAGAAGGTGTAGCTTATGGGAGGGGAGGTGTAGCCTATGGGAGGAGGTGTTGCCTATGGGAGGAGGTGTTGCCTATGGGAGGAGGTGTAGCCTATGGGAGGAGGTGCGATGTGAGCGGTGTAGCCTATGGGAGGAGGTGTAGCCTATGGAAGGAGGGTGTAGCCTGTGGGAGGAGGTGTGATGTGAGCGGTGTTGCCTATGGGAGGAGGTGTAGCCTATGGGAGGAGGTGTTGCCTATGGGGAGGAGGTGTAGCCTATGGGAGGAGGGTGTGATGTGAGCGGTGTAGCCTATGGGAGGAGGTGTTGCCTATGGGAGGAGGTGTGATGTGAGCGGTGTGGCCTATGGGAGGAGGTGTTGCCGATGGGTGGCGGTGTTGCCTATGGGAGGAGGTGTTGCCTATGGGAGGAGGTGTTGCCTATGGGAGGAGGTGTTGCCTATGGGAGGAGGTGTGGCCTATGGGAGGAGGTGTTGCCTATGGGAGGAGGTGTAGCCTATGGGAGGAGGTGTTGCCTATGGGAGGAGGTGTAGCCTATGGGAGGAGGTGTGATGTGAGCGGTGTAGCCTATGGGAGGAGGTGTAGCCTATGGGAGGAGGTGTTGCCTATGGGAGGAGGTGTAGCCTATGGGAGGAGGTGTTGCCTATGGGGAGGAGGTGTAGCCTATGGGAGGAGGTGTTGCCCACATGGGAGGAGGTGTTGCGTATGGGAGGAGGTGTAGCCTATGGGAGGAGGTGTAGCCTATGGGAGGAGGTGTAGCTTATGGGAGGAGGTGTAGCCTATGGGAGGAGGTGTTGCCTATGGTAGGAGGTGTTGCCTATGGGAGGAGGGTGTAGCCTATGGGAGGAGGTGTAGCCTATGGGAGGAGGTGTGATGTGAGCGGTGTTGCCTATGGGGAGGAGGTGTAGCCTATGGGAGGAGGTGTTGCCTATGGGAGGAGGTGTAGCCTATGGGAGGAGGTGTGATGTGAGCGGTGTGGCCTATGGGAGGAGGTGTTGCCTGTGGGAGGAGGTGTAGCCTATGGGAGGAGGTGTTGCCTATGGGAGGAGGTGTAGCCTATGGGAGGAGGTGTTGCCTATGGGAGGAGGTGTAGCCTATGGGAGGAGGTGTGATGTGAGCGGTGTAGCCTATGGGAGGAGGTGTAGCATATGGGAGGAGGTGTGATGTGAGCGGTGTAGCCTATGGGAGGAGGTGTTGCCTATGGGAGGAGGTGTAGCCTATGGGAGGAGGTGTAGCCTATGGGAGGAGGTGTTGCCTATGGGAGGATGTGTAGCATATGGGAGGAGGTGTGATGTGACGGTGTAGCCTATGGGAGGACGTGTAGCCTATGGGAGGAGGAGTGTTGCCTATGGGAGGAGGTGTAGCCTATGGGAGGAGGTGTTGCCTATGGGAGGAGGTGTAGCCTATGGGAGGAGGTGTGATGTGAGCGGTGTAGCCTATGGGAGGAGGTGTAGCCTATGGGAGGAGGTGTTGCCTATGGGAGGAGGTGTAGCCTATGGGAGGAGGTGTTGTCTATGGGAGGAGGTGTAGCCTATGGGAGGAGGTGTTGCCTATGGGGAGAGAGGTGTTGCCTATGGGAGGAGGTGTAGCCTATGGGGAGGAGGTGTAGCCCTATGGGAGGAGGTGTAGCTTGTGGGGAGGAGGTGTAGCCTATGGGAGGAGGTGTTGCCTATGGGAGGAGGTGTTGCCTATGGGAGGAGGTGTAGCCTATGGGAGGAGGTGTAGCCTATGGGAGGAGGTGTGATGTGACGGTGTTGCCTATGGGAGGAGGTGTAGCCTATGGGAGGAGGTGTAGCCTATGGGAGGAGGTGTAGCATATGGGAGGAGGTGTGATGTGAGCGGTGTAGCCTATGGGAGGAGGTGTTGCCTATGGGAGGAGGTGTAGCCTATGGGAGGAGGTGTAGCCTATGGGAGGAGGTGTTGCCTATGGGAGGAGGTGTAGCCTATGGGAGGAGGTGTAGCCTATGGGAGAAGGTGTAGCTTATGGGAGGAGGTGTTGCCTATCGGAGGAGGTGTTGCCTATGGGGAGGAGGTGTGATGTGAGCGGTGTAGCCTATGGGAGGAGGTGTAGCCTATGGGAGGAGGTGTTGCCTATGGGAGGAGGTGTAGCCTATGGGGAGGAGGTGTTGCTTATGGGAGGAGGTGTAGCCTATGGGAGGAGGTGTGATGTGAGCGGTGTAGCCTATGGGAGGAGGGTGTGGCCTGTGGGAGGAGGTGTGATGTGAGTGGTGTGGCCTATGGGAGGAGGTGTAGCCTATGGGAGGAGGTGTTGCTTATGGGAGGAGGTGTAGCCTATGGGAGGAGGTGTGATGTGAGCGGTGTTGCCTATGGGAGGAGGTGTTGCTTATGGGAGGAGGGTGTAGCCTATGGGAGGAGGTGTAGCCTATGGGAGGGAGGGGGTGTAGCCTATGGGAGGAGGTGTTGCCTATGGGAGGAGGTGTTGCCTGTGGGAGGAGGTGTAGCCTATGGGAGGAGGTGTGTGGCCTATGGGGAGGAGGTGTAGCCTATGGGAGGAGGTGTAGCCTATGGGAGGAGGTGTTGCCTATGGGAGGAGGTGTTGCCTATGGGAGGAGGTGTAGCCTATGGGAGGGAGGTGTTGCCTATGGGAGGAGGTGTAGCCTATGGGAGGAGGTGTAGCCTATGGGAGGAGAGTGTTGCCTATGGGAGGAGGTGTAGCTTATGGGAGGAGGTGTTGCCTATGGGAGGAGGTGTTGCCTATGGGAGGAGGTGTAGCTTATGGGAGGAGGTGTAGCCTATGGGAGGAGGTGTTGCCTATGGGAGGAGGTGTAGCTTATGGGAGGAGGTGTTGCCTATGGGAGGAGGTGTAGCCTATGGGGAGGAGGTGTAGCCTATGGGAGAAAGGTGTAGCCTATGGGAGGAGGTGTAGCCTATAGGAGGAGGTGTTGCCTATGGGGAGGAGGTGTTGCCTATGGGAGGAGGTGTAGCCTATGGGAGGAGGTGTAGCCTATGGGAGGAGGTGTAGCCTATGGGAGGAGGTGTTGCCTATGGGAGGAGGTGTTGCCTATGGGAGGAGGTGTAGCCTATGGGAGGAGGTGTTGCCTATGGGAGGAGGTGTAGCCTATGGGAGGAGGTGTAGCCTATGGGAGGAGGTGTTGCCTGTGGGAGGAGGTGTAGCCTATGGGAGGAGGTGTAGCCTATGGGAGGAGGTGTTGCCTATAGGAGGAGGTGTAGCCTATGGGAGGAGGTGTAGCCTATGGGAGGAGGTGTAGCCTGTGGGAGAAGGTGTGGCCTGTGGGAGGAGGTGTAGCCTATAGGAGGAGGTGTAGCCTGAGAGGAGGTGTAGCCTATGGGAGGAAGGTGTTGCCTATGGGAGGAGGTGTAGCCTATGGGAGGAGGTGTTGCCTATGGGAGGAGGTGTAGCCTATGGGAGGAGGTGTAGCCTATGGGAGAAGGTGTGGCCTATGGGAGGAGGTGTAGCCTATGGGAGGAGGTGTAGCCTATAGGAGGAGGTGTGGCCTATGAGAGGAGGTGTAGCATATGGGAGGAGGTGTTGCCTATGGGAGGAGGTGTAGCGTATGGGAGGAGGTGTAGCCTATGGGAGGAGGTGTTGCCTATGGGAGGAGGTGTAGCTTATGGGAGGAGGTGTAGCCTATGGGAGGAGGTGTTGCCTATGGGAGGAGGTGTAGCTTATGGGAGGAGGTGTTGCCTATGGGAGGAGGTGTTGCCTATGGGAGGAGGTGTAGCCTATGGGAGGAGGTGTAGCCTATGGGAGGAGGTGTTGCCTATGGGAGGAGGTGTAGCTTATGGGAGGAGGTGTAGCCTATGGGAGGAGGTGTAGCCTATGGGAGGAGGTGTTGCCTATGGGAGGAGGTGTAGCTTATGGGAGGAGGTGTAGCTTATGGGAGGAGGTGTAGCCTATGGGAGGAGGTGTAGCCTATGGGAGGAGGTGTAGCCTATGGGAGGAGGTGTAGCCTATGGGAGGAGGTGTAGCCTATGGGAGGAGGTGTTGCCTATGGGAGGAGGTGTAGCCTATGGGAGGAGGTGTTGCCTATGGGAGGAGGTGTAGCCTATGGGAGGAGGTGTATCCTATGGGAGAAGGTGTAGCCTATGGGAGGAGGTGTAGCCTATAGGAGGAGGTGTAGCCTATAGGGAGGAGGTGTAGCCTATGAGAGGAGGTGTAGCCTATGGGAGGAGGTGTAGCTTATGGGAGGAGGTGTAGCCTATGGGAGGAGGTGTAGCCTATGGGAGGAGGTGCGATGAGCTCTAAAGACGTTTTATTTGAATGTTACAAGACCATTTTCTACACATTTAGAACTGCATTTAAACATTTAAACACAAAATAAAATCAAAATACACTGTCACTAAATCCTCATTATTAAAGCCTGAGAAATGCTGAGACCGAATGTGGAGCCACAACCAACAACTGTGCAACAGGTTCAGGCAGGAGTGGAAAAAGTGCCAGTGAACCAGGACTAAACCAGGACTAAACCAGGACTGAACCAGGACTGAACCAGGACTAAACCAGGACTGAACCAGGACTAAACCAGGACTGAACCAGGACTGAACCAGGACTGAACCAGGACTAAACCAGGACTGAACCAGGACTGAACCAGGACTAAACCAGGACTAAACCAGGACTGAACCAGGACTGAACCAGGTCTAAACCAGAACTAAACCAAGACTAAACCAGGATTGAACCAGGTCTAAACCAGGACTAAACCAGGACTGAACCAGATCTAAACCAGGACTGAACTAGGTCTAAACCAGGACTAAACCAGGACTGAACCAGGTCTAAACCAGGACTGAACCAGGACTAAACCAGGACTGAACCAGGTCTAAACCAGGACTGAACCAGGTCTAATCCAGGACTGAACCAGGTCTAAACCCGTGTCATTAGTATAAATATATCTTCACTGACGATGGCCTACACCCTAAAGTCGATACAGTAAAGTCACTCTGTCGACCGGGAAAACAAAGCATTCGCCGACCGTAGCGACTCTCTGGATCCACATCAACTATTTTTCTCCCGTCTGGGGCGTCTGAACTCAAATACAAAGGCGTCCATCGCATTTTTTGATGCTCCAGATGCTCTGAACAGACACAGATAGTTACAGTAAACTAAATGTAAATAAGACTTATCTTGAAAGGGCATCATACATTTATTTTTTCTTCCCCCTGCTAAAAAAAACCTCTACTGACCCTGAAAAATGAGAACTCCAACCTAAACCGAGTGATGTAGCTGCGGTAACAGGGTGAAACTGCATAAAGAGGAACACGCTCTGACATTTTACTGTAATCAAGCAGCAATAATGACCTAACATGGGCCGTTTTATGAGAGAAAAATTTCCCAAATGGTTTAAAGAAGTCCATTTTAGCGAGTTCGGTTGAAGAAAGTCTTGCCGTTCTCACCTGGGTAAAGAGAGACTCCGACACAGCTCAATAAACAGCTCACATAGACAATATCAAATTCTAGGTGTAGTTTAATTAATTCTGCTTTTCATGTGTTTAAAAAAGTAAAAATCTGATTCCTGAAAGATTTATACTTCCATTTATACTCCATTCTCTTTTGCTATAAAGGGATAGTTTGGGTTTTTTGACATGAGTCTGTACGTCCCCATCAGCAGAGTCACATCAACACTGACTTACCTCCCGACAGCGTCCGGTGAGCCGAGTTCTTCCCCGGTTTCGGTGCTGAAGAAAGTGTCCGGCAAGTTGCTGACGGGGACATACAGATTCATGTCAAAAAAAAAACTATCCCTTTAAGGTTGCTGGCTCAGTTCCTGTAATATGACCAATCTTTTCTTTCTTTTATGATTTCTCTTCTACAGAATCAGCACCAACTCCACATGAGTTTGTGGAAGAGGGGGAACGTGTCATTTTGCCCTGTAACGATGTAAGAGATGAACAAAGAGAATGTGATGGAACCTCATGGATGGTAAAAAGTAACGCACTTATTACCAATGGAAGGATCAGCTCCAGTGTCCCAGAGACTCTGTCAAAGAGACTCAGAGTGACACAAAACTGTGGTCTGGAGATTCTGAATGTCCAGCCTCAGGATGCTGGAAAGTTCTACTGTAGATATGACCAGTCTGACGCTCCTGTGTATCTGTCTGTGGTCTCATGTGAGTATAATAACAGGACAACCACTCTGCCACAGGAACACAGACTGACTGAAGTGTCTTGTTTTCCACAGTGACTAAAGAGGAGGATGAGGAGAACACTGAGCTGAGCTGTAAAGTGTCCTCTGATGTCTCTCGTATCAATACAAAATGGCTGTTCAACGGCCGAAACGTCAATGATCTGAAATTAACCCCAAAAACCATTCAAAATGGCATCGCTGTTACAGTCCCAAAATCCCATCCCCGTTACACAAGCATGGACCGGCTCAGATGTGAAGTGTCTCACAAAGTGGACAAGAAGGAGTTCTTTTTCAGAGCCAAAACAGGTGAGACCAGGAGGAGGAGTCAGTGTGGGGGAAAACATCACTTTAGTGCGACTAAATACTATTACAAATAAAACAAGATCTGTGCTATTTGATAGAAATGGTCAAAGCCTTACAAATGATTACAAATGTTTTTTTCTGGGATTGTAGAGATATCTGTTTTTGGAAATAAACTCTTTAACATGTTTGTTCATTTCAGAGAAGACGACGACTAAAACGACAACAACCAAGACAAAGAACGGAGAAGAAGAATCTACGAGTGAGCCAGAACCAAAGACTATAGCAGGTCTGAACAGGACTAAAGCTCCTGTAGTTTCTCTTACACAGGAATGTGATAAGGACTAACCCTCCATCTCTTCTCTTGTCAGAGGACACTCAAACTCCAGCCTCTCCACAGAACACGAGCACAGGTAAAGACGTACACTGGAACATTTCACTAAACCCAAGTAAAATAAACCAATTTCTAAGTTCACAAATAACATTTTATTCGCACATTCAGGGGCTACAGATGGATTTGTCATGAAATCCTTAAACAGTAGTCTGCAGCTAGTTTCTTTGAATTCCAATTTAGACGTTTTTGGTAAATATCCAAAAGTGTAAAAGCTCCAGACTGTGTGGGAGTGCTGCATTCCGTAAAGTAAGGGTAACAAACAGGGCCCTTAGCGGCATAGAAAATTGTATTACTGCCTGATTTAATGAGGTTTTTTTTAAAAATGTCTGACGGAATTGCCAAAAAGATGGGACATGACTTTAACAAACTGAACTGTAAAGAAATAGACATAACTTTATTGTTTCAAGCATTTTAATTCAGTCCACTGAGCAAATTACACTGACTTCAAAATGTTCAGATAAAAGTGTCTAAAATATTTTCAAACAAATAGTGCCCTTGTATTAGATTTAACTCTGTAAGTATTATGATTTTGAGATGAAGAGGACCATTCGTTTCTCTTTCCAGATGACAGAAACACCAAAAGGATGCCGCCCCTGAGCGACGACGATGAGAGCGGGGAGCCCTCTACAGGCCGTGAAGGTAACTGCGCAGGTTTGACCCTCAGTGGAGTTCGTATCGCGGTCGATCCATTCACATCCACTTAAATCCATGTGTTCACGTGGTCCACAGGTGAGCTGCTGAAGTGGCTGCTCTTCAGTCTCATCGCTGCTGCTTTCCTCCTCTGTGTGACTGGGGTTTACATCCGGACCAGGACTCAAGGTAAAGTCTTGATTTGGACCTGGTTTAGTTCTACTTGACACCTGGTTTAGTCCTTGTTTAGTCCTAGTTTCAACCTGGAATATTATGAGTTTATTTAGTTTTTTTTGTAATAATAAACACTTGACACTTTCCAGAGTGAAAGAAACAGCAGTGATAGAAGTCACTTAATGGTTTGTGCATGTGTGAAGAATTCGAAAGCACTGATTCGTGATTGGTGCTGGGGTTTAGGTAGTGACCATTCAGATCAGATAGAGGCATGATTTTGACACTGATGTCGGGGCTTTACAGATTAGTATTGATAATAGTAACAATAAAAGCATCATTATGTTAAAGGGACAGTTCGGAATTTTGGACATAGGGCTTAATTTCCTCATGAGTGTTGGAGACGTGTGGAGACACTTTTTAAATCTTCCCTCCAGTCCTTGTATTTGCAGAGGTTGCTGGTGCTGGGCTAGTGCATGTCAATGGCCATCGTTGTCCTGCCACTAAAAACAAAAAATACCAATTTTGAGGTAAATATCCCCTATTTTAAGTGAAATTATCTGCCAGTGCAGTAAGAAATTTTCTTTTCTTAAAACAAGACAAAATACGAATCTTGTTCTAAGCAGAAAACACTAGTTTCAACTATTTATGGCAAGATTTTTCATCTTAGTGGTTTGAGAAGGAAGTTAAAGACGCTTAACCTGGCTTGATTTAATATAAAAAGTGCTTAGAATAAGTTGTAATATCTGATTTATCTATATCAGGACGGAATATCTTGAAACAAGTAAAAAATCTCATTTTATTAAGTAAAAAAAATCTTGAAATTGGTCTTTTAGGATGAATCTGCTGCCCGAGGCAAAACTATTAGAACTCCAGACTGTTTGTGTCGATAGAATCATTTTAGAAGAAGAAACAGCCTTGTATTTGAAGGATTTATGTCTGAGCAGCAGCAGCGAGTTGTACTTCCTGATAGAAACTCGGCAGCGGCGACTGATATATGAGAAAATAGTCCCTCAAAGTGCAATGATTCATGCAACACAAGGTTAGTTTGATTTCAAACATTATTCTATCAGCACAGACACAGAGTCCTGCACGGGTCTGATTTTGACAAACTGCACCCGCTCGTACCCGTCATACCTCAATCTGCACCTGACCTGTTTTCCGCCAAAATTGAAATAAAAGTCCGTACCCGATCCGACCCGCTTTAAATACAAACCGACACCCGAACCGCACCCCAATGGCAATCAGTCCGAGAGCCAACAACTTTGTACTCTCCACTCGCTAATTTTCTTTTTAGCTTCTTGGAAGTCATTTTGAACTGCAGGAAAATGAAAGTGGCAGAGATTTTACATTTAATCGTCTTGTAAAAACAATGGCATTTTTGCATTTTACTCGAATACAGCCCTGTTTTTTGGTCGCACATGATGTTTTGTAAAGCGCAGATTAGACCCACATTCTCCTGCATCCGACCCGAACCCGCACCAACACAACACAACATTTTTCACCCGTTTCATTGAAATTTGCGGTATCCACGAGTACCCGAACCCGTGCAGGACTCTGCTGTGGAGTGAGTGAGACTGTTTTTAGTAGCAGGACAACTCTCCAAATATAAGGACTGGATGGAAGATTTCAAAAAGTTTCTCCACACGTCTCCAACACTCTGGCTCACAAGGAAATGAGGTCCTATGTCCAAAATTCCAAACTGTACCTGTCATAACTCCCACTGCTACCGCTTTTACCACAGAACATTCTGATGTGTGTTTCAGGATGTAAAGCTCAAAGACTCAGGATCAGTGTAAGTGCGGCATAACAAACAGGGATGTGGAAGTACGGGAGGGCATCTGACATGTGTGTGATTGACAGGTGGCCTCGGTTCATGATGAAGACAATGATGATCCTGTGGTGGGGATCAAAATGCAGAGCACAGAGCCCCCTGCAGTTTTGTATCAGGATATGAGTGGGTGATAAATCCTCCTCCTCGCCCGGCTCCTCTTCCTCGCCCGGCCTCCTCCTCCTCGCCCGGCCTCCTCCTCCTCACCCGGCTCCTCTTCCTCGCCCGGCCTCCTCCTCCTCGCCCGACTCTCCTCCTCCTCGCCCGGCTCCTCCTCCTCGCCCGGCTCCTCCTCCTCGCCCGGCTCCTCCTCCTCGCCCGGCTCCTCCTCCTCACCTGGCTCCTCCCCGGCTCCTTCCCCACCTGGGTAGCTGTGGCCATACTGAACTGGCCCACGGGCCTGGACATCTATAGCCTGTCCGTCCATGGGAGTGGATCCCTCCTTCACTGTAGTTCTCCCCGAGGTTTCTTCTTTTTCCCAGGACCCTGGGTTTTTTGGAGTTTTTCCTTGCTGAGAAGGAGGGTCTAAGGACAGGGGATGACTGGACAATGTTTCATTTGCTGCTTTACATGAATGTTGTTTTTTTCCTGTTTTGATATGTCTGTGTGTATGTTTTACTCATCCATATCTTGGAACGCCCTTAGAGGCAATTGTTGTTGCGATTTTGGGTGCTAGAAAAATAAATTGAATTGAATTGAATTGAATTAAATGGATTTGGCTTTGGACAACCTGCTCAAATAAACTCATTATATTTCCATTTTTGTCCTTTGAATTCTAGTGTTTATTTTACTCGAGCAACTTTTGTACTTTCTAATTGTGCCTCTCATGAGTACTTTTCAGATGTTATAGCTTTGACTCTTCCTAGAATAATATATTTTATAGTGGTATTTTTGGCCGACTCAAATAAAGAGTTCTTCCCACTGTCAGTAACAAAATCTTTATGTTGACAATTTGAAATAATTTGAAATTTTCAGTTTTGGATGTTGTTTTTTGTGCATTATTACAAATATACATTTTTTTTTTCCCTTCCAATTATTTTAACTTCAAATTAAACAAATTATAGCATATATATATATATATATATATATATATATATATATATATATATATATATATATATATATATATATAGGGAGGGACCAATCTAATGCAAGTACTTTTTCCTGGTTTCCTAGTGAACCAGAGTGTTGGAAACGTGTGGAGACATCGACAGTCTGAAGTTATAATCGTTTCGTATGTGTGGACTGAAATGTATGTACACATTTGAGTCAAATTCTAAAAATTGTGAGATGTTGGATGAACCTGTCTTGGTGTGAATATAAAAGTTAAGTTAAATATAAAATGTATGAAAAGTGTATGAACTCAGTGTAACCCATTAGTCATTTACGTGGACTACTGTCAATATAGCAACACAGGACACACAGTCGAATACAATGTCTTTATTAAATTCAGTCAAACAGATTCACATATTTTAAAAGTCAGTTTTGGTTGTCTAGTTTTGGTTATTAATTATTATTATTAATTAATTAACTAAATGACAAACTAAATGACAAACTTTATTTCTCCAAATGTGCCCTATTTTTCCCACTTTTTGGTTTTACGTGTTGCATGTTGTTGGGAGCAAATACAACACTTTCAGTTTCAGTAGTCAAAAAATAAATAATACAAAATCATGAAAAATGGACAAATATGAAATGTTTATGTAAACATATAAAAAAAATAATTACAGCCCTCATGTAAAACTGTGACAGTAAAACACACTGTGTCGGATCCATAGACTGTATAAAGAAGTGGAGGAAGTGTTCAACTCCAGTCAAATGAAGCTCATTGAGGGTGGCAGCTATTGGGGTGAATTTGGAACAGAGTTCCATATTTGGAATTCCAACCATGGGTATCATAGCAACCAAAGAGTCAAACCGGAGCGAGACTGTTGAAGCTAACGCCCCTTCCCACCCACACCTCTGGTTTATCAGGAAGCGAGCGCTTAGCAACGCTGTCAATCAAACCTGTTGCTAACGATAATGGGAGTGACCTTGGGGAAAAGCACCTGATTTGTTATTAATGTTCATATACTGATTTACGGACAACATAGCTAAAAGAAAAGACCAGGACTATGTAGAGTGGGGAACACTGTAAGACCAAAATGACAAACCTGACTGAAAGTGAACTGAAGTAGATGGAGCTGAAGCACGATGGAGCTCATGCTCACTTCATATTTTAAGTGTGGGGGCTAGCGGGTTAGCTATGTCCATTTACATATACAGTCTATGGTCTAACCAAACCACTGGTCCTTGATGTTGATCAGAGATATAGGATATGTATGTATGTAGGATATAGTAGAGATGTGACATAGTGAAGGCTACAAGTGCACTTTGTAAACATGGACATGGGCGTGTGCTCCTCACATGGAGTAGAGCAGGTGTCCAGAGAAGGTGGAGTGTACATACTGCCCTGCGTACAGCCCAGCAGCCTGCTCCGAGGGCAGCTGGACATGCACTGTGTCTCCAGGCCTGAGGGGCAGCACCGCGCTGCCTGACGCCTGGTCCAAAAGCCCCTTACTGCACTCGTCATATGTGTACATGACTGGCTCATGGTTCTTCATCAGGGCCACCCACACATTTCCTCCTTTGCAGTGGACGTGGTAGGCAAAGTAGTAGATCCCTGGTATGGAGCAGGTGAAGAGGCCGCTCTGGGGGTTATAGTCCTGGTTTGCACTGTATAGAAGTTTGTCAAAGAGCACCGGAGAGCCCACCAGAGGGAAGGGGTTTGTGAGTTTGGCTGTGAAGGCGGGCATCTCCACGCTCCCTCCCCCCAGCTCACCTCCATTATTGGGCTTGTAATATCCTTGTTGCTGACCATTGTAAGGGCCCGTTGCTGGAAGAACTTGTCCTAAGTCAGGAGATGAAGGTCCCGGAGGTCCTGGAGGCCCAGGCTGTCCTGGAGGACCAGGGAGTCCAGCAGGCCCACTGGGGCCTGTTTTACCCTGTGGACCCATAGGGCCAGAAGGGCCAGGCATTCCCTCTCCAGGATATCCAGGTTTACCAGGGGGGCCCATCTCGCCTTTTAGTCCAGGCAGACCAGGAGGTCCAATTGGGCCCCCTGGCCCTTGCAGCCCTGGAATTCCCTGTGGTCCTTGGCGTCCACCGTCTCCAGGTCTACCCCCCTCTCCTCGAGGTCCAGGAAGTCCTGCAGGACCAGGGGCTCCAGGTGTACCCCTAGACCCAGCCTCTCCTTTTGGCCCAGTGGGTCCTGGTAAGCCTCTAGCTCCTGGCTCTCCTCCCTCCCCAGGTCGACCCGAATGCCCAGGTGCTCCAGGAGGACCAAACTCCCCTTTAATTCCTGGACTCCCCTTTGCACCCACAGCACCAGTCTCTCCCTTTAGCCCTGTAAACCCTGGATTTCCAGGCATTCCAATAGGACCTGGAGGACCTGTTATTCCACTGGGCCCAGGAGAACCCATCATGCCTGGTAGACCTGCTTGACCTTTGTCTCCTTTGGCTCCTGGAGGTCCTGGAAGGCCATCATATCCTTTGTGACCTTTAGGCCCTGGAAAACCAGGTTTGCTGTATCCTGGCAAGCCTGGACCACCGGGTATTCCTTGTTGACCAGAATCCCCCTTAGCTCCTGGAATTCCAGGTGGACCCCTCAGGCCGTCTTTTCCGGGCTTCCCCAACCCTGGCATTCCTGGTGGTCCGGGTTGGCCTCTGTCACCTGGGAGGCCTGCCTCTCCTGGTTCTCCTGGAGCACCTGCTTTTCCTGGGACACCTGGTTGTCCTGGAAAACCATTTAGGCCTGGTTTACCAACCCCTTGAGGCCCCGCCTGTCCAGGAGGCCCAGGTGGTCCACCTGGTCCCCTTAAACCTGGTAAACCAGGAAGACCAAGCCCTCTTTCTCCCTTGGGACCTTGAGGACCAGGTGGTCCAGGGAAGCCTTTCTGCCCAGGTTCTCCAAGTGGCCCTGGCTGGCCAGGGAACCCCTGACCACCTACTTTGGAAAGCCCAGGCAGTCCAGGTGGGCCAGGCAGTCCCTGAGGCCCAGGAGGGCCAGTGGGCCCTTGGCCACCACTTGGGCCAAGTTCACCTTTTGGTCCAGGTAATCCAGGACTCCCTGATTTGCCTGGTAGTCCTGGCATTCCAGGTTTGCCAATCCCTGGGTATCCCTGTGGTCCAGGAGACCCAGGTGCTCCTTGTAAGCCTGGTAGCCCTTGTCCAGGCAGCCCCGGAGGGCCCTGGGGCCCCGGAGGTCCTTGGGGGCCTGGAATCCCTTGAGGTCCTTCACGAATCCCCTCTCCCCCAGGGGGTGGGCCTTTAGCTCCACGAGGGTTGAAGGGGAAGGTTGGACCTGTGCAAAAACAAAATGTATAGTTAATATTGAGCTTTATGAACTCAGCATGGTTTAGAGACCGAGTCATATCACCTTTGCTCTGGGGGAGGGGCCTCTCCTTGCCCTTTTGGAACGGCAGCTGTGGAAACTGTGGTGGCAGAACGGGCATCTCGTTGCCTAAGTACTGCTGCTGGGGCAGAGGCTCGCTGTACTGGGGCAGAGCCTCACTGTACTGGGGTAGAGGCTGGGACTGGGGAGGCTGTTTGTGAGGGTAGTACGCCCCACTGTGGACCAGGCACACCAGGCTCAACTCCAGCAGTGCCCCCAGGAGGCTGAGTGAGGCCACCACCACTGCACGCATTTTCTGTAAGCACCAAGAGCACACTGCATGTTAAAACACAGTCAGTGCCTTGGATTCTGGAGAAAAGTGATTCTTAATGTGACTCATTTAAGATCATGCATGTTCCAATGTTAAACCAATGGAGAGTTAAGGTGCTAAATACTAAACTTCATTGAAAAGCATTCTGACACTATGTGTGACTATGATGTATTTACCAGTACTTCCCCTGCAGTGGTTCAGGCTGTTCCACTGCTCTTTTCTACACTTTTGTACATGCTTTTTGCAAAGGTTTCTCTGGGCATTTGGCAGTGCTACAAAACATGGCAGATTGTTTTTTGAAGTTCCATTAAGAGCTTTACAC
The DNA here is from genome assembly GCA_030686955.1 of Odontamblyopus rebecca. NCBI lineage: Eukaryota > Metazoa > Chordata > Actinopteri > Gobiiformes > Gobiidae > Odontamblyopus > Odontamblyopus rebecca. The sequence continues at coordinate 17,814,840 of CM060675.1, read as the reverse complement.
TCTATTTTCATCATGTGAACCATGTTTACTGTAGGTTCAGTCACTCGTATACACCACTAGGGGCAGTGTGGTTTGGGTGCTCTTCTTACAGTGCAGAATGCTTTGTGGTCAGAGCCTGAGCCTTCTGGAGCCAGGCTGTGGCTAATACTGCTCTGCCTCTTCTCTTTGTTTACTCTCCCATTAAAGCTACAGTGTAGAGCTTCATGCTCAGAGCAGAAGAATATGCAGAGCAGGACTCCACTCACAGCTCAAACCGAGGATGTGATTAAGAGGCCCCAGAGGAGCCACGTGCTCCCCACAAGCCTTCAAACATGTCCTCATACACGGACAGCTATTGGAACGTATGATTTTAATTTTATAATCATGTAACTGTATGGCAGTATGGGACATGGCAGCCTTTCTACAGATCTGACCTGTAAATTTAGCCGCTTGAGTTTAATGTCATACCAATCAACATTCCAGACAAAGCAATACCAACAAAAAAGCCTGGGCACCGCTCTCACCTCAGCTCGGGCTCCTCAGGTGGACTCCTCAGGGGCCTCTAGGTGGCTTCTCTGGCTCTTCTCCTACATATGGGCGGGAGAGCAGCCATGTACAGGTCCAGCTGGAGCCTGCAGTCCTGGGCCTGCTGAGACAACAACACATAATAAGGGACTTGAGCGACAAAGAAACTTATATGGAGCTGGACTTTTATTTATAATTTTCCCTTAAATACTTTGATAACTGAGCATTTTGTATATGTGTCCAGTCCCCATATACTACCAAACTAATGTGAACAAACCTTGAAAATTATTTATATTTTAGTTTATATTTTATAGGAGATCCATGCTTGTCTGGGATAATTCTAACTTAACGAGATCAGAACCAATGATCAGAGTGTTCAAACAAATACTTCACACTGATTGGTCAAAGCGTCACAACGGCGAACACAGGTGAACTTCTCAACATTCTCAAGAGTTTGTGAACTCAGAAAAATCAGGAGAATTCATCTTGCTGGCAGGGCTAGCACTGACACTGCTGTATGAGAAATGTGTCACTGAGAAAAAACTAATATTTGCACAGCCCTGAGTGAAGCTGCGATAGAGGCTGTGGTGATCAGACTCATGTTAATCAGCACAAATTATAGAGATCAGCGCAGAATTGCAGGCAGATGAATATGTGATCATGCAGTCATCAAGTCTGTGTTATCCATCAGGCACTTTCCCAATCCAAAGAATCAAAATGTTGAAACCATTGAAGAAGTCTTCCATTGTCAAAACTCTATTCATGTTTTCTACACAAATTGGAAGCAGACGTCTGTACTGGAGTGCTTGAGCAGGAGAGCCTGTCTACACATTTAGCTCCGGTCCATTTGTAAAACATCTTGTTCAAATCTAAGCCCATCCAGGCTCTGATGCCTGAGGACTGCTCTCCATAATTCAACCTGATTCTTGCTCATGTTAAAGCCAGCCTCTCACTAGGGCTGTTAATCCATGTTTTTGCACTCTGCTTGACACAACCAAATGAACAGTAGAACATTATCTTGTGCAGTGCTCGTGTGTGTTGCTGTGCCAGAGCAGCAGGTTCAGGAGCCTTTAGGACTGTCCCTGTACTGGTGTGACCCAGGTTCAGGAGCCTTTAGGACTGTCCCTGTACTGGTGTGACCCACGTTCAGGAGCCTTTAGGACTGTCCCCGTACTGGTGTGACCCAGGTTCAGGAGCCTTTAGGACTGTCCCTGTACTGGTGTGACCCAGGTTCAGGAGCCTTTAGGACTGTCCCTGTACTGGTGTGACCCAGGTTCAGGAGCCTTTAGGACTGTCCCTGTACTGGTGTGACCCAGGTTCAGGAGCCTTTAGGACTGTCCCTGTACTGGTGTGACCCAGGTTCAGGAGCCTTTAGGACTGTCCCTGTACTGGTGTGACCCATGCACCACAATGGACACGTGGATCTGCACACGGACTTGCTAATGCGCAGGAATATGTAGAAGGCTGAAGTTTTACTCACAGAGATGTGAGTCCTGTGCAGGTGTCATTTATCAAACGTGCCAAACAGATCACCACACTAAGGAAGGAGCAAAAACCCAACGCATTTCTCACAGAGATGCTAAAGAAGACGCAGTAGTTTTACTCTTGTGAATGAATGAAAGCTTTTATGAGAAAAGACTTTCATTTTTTATGAGTAAAGTTTCTGTTTAATGACACATACATAAAAAAGTGAAATAAGCCATGTTTACGTATTTTACAGTGTAAATGTATTAACCATTGTATGACATGTGGTGTTAAAATAAATCTTGAAATTCATCTTTTTTTCTCCATTTCTTAAAGGACACCTATTATGCATATTCGACTTAAGAATGTTTAATCGTATTATATTTCCCCTTCTCATTTCCCCTTTCACAGTTGTATTTGGAGTGACTGGTGCATGTTTCAGTAATTATAACATTATTTTGTGTTCACAGCCACACTGCTCTGTACTAACTCTGCCCTGCAGTTTTATTTCCAGTGATACGCACAGCATTCAGCAGCATCACGTAAACATTTTGCTACAAATGAAACAAAATCCAGTGCTCGTGAGCGTAATGTGCAGATATCCACAGGAGTTGGTGATGAAATGTCAACATGTGGTGATGTGGGCAAGTCTCAAGGACCCAGTTTTAATAAACGTAATATTTAATTTTAAACGTAGCTGCTGTATCATTTTATTAAAACATCCCAGTGGTACCTAGGAGGCAAAGTGTGTCTGTCAGCTCATATGTGAATGTAGTGATCACCGCTAAGTGCGCACTACCCCAGACTGACACGGCCTTTGCATTGACTCGCCGTGGGTCACAGACAGACAAACCTCTCACTGCTTTTCTTTAGTGTGGACAAGCACATAAATCCACATCTCCACTTCAGACAGGGTGGAAAGGAAGCCACAGAAGAACATTTACATTTTATTTATTTAGACAGCAGCCCAGAGGCCCTGGGACAGGTGTTTGTGCACCTGTCTGTAGAGGGCTTCTCTCTGTGGCTATGAGCCATGTTCACACTGTCCCAAACAAACCCCTGACACCCACTCTGTGTAGTGATGATGTTTAAGGTGACGTCACCTCCCATTTGATAGTGTGTCTTTCAGAAGTGGTAGTGTGTGGCCTGTTTCTTTAATGAAGTCCAAATTAGCTGTAGAATGCACCCATGGGTGAAAGCCCGCTCCACTGGAGCACTTGTGGAAGGCACAGATAAGTCATCAGGCAGCCTGGCCTTCGGCGATATAAAGGTAGTGGCTCAGTTGTAGAGCAGGAGTCGTCCCCACATCCCTCCTCTGCCTCTTGCAGTAAACAGCCCTCTTTCCTCTTGTGGCTCAGGCTCATCCACATAACCCTGGGCCTCAGCCCCTGTAGCATCACGCACATCATTTATGGCCACACAGAAACATAACAGGCCTTTTGAACTCACATCTTAACCATTAGACAGTAGCTGATTACATAAGATTATTGGGTGCTGCTGCATTATTTACCTTTAATGTGTTGTGTTACTGCTGTTTTTGTGTCATCACTGGTCTGTCCATGATGTATCCACTATAAAGAAAAGGCAGGATCAGGATCCAGAGCTGCTGCTTTTAGCTGGACTGGATCTGAAAAAGGCACAGGCCCTTCATCCTCTGACATCATTTTACACTGATGAAGATTCCTTGACATCTTGTCTTTAGGGATGCTTGAAGACTTGGGACCAGGCCCCAGAACACTCTCCAGGTGGTTATTTAGGGATAGGACAACAGTACTTATGGTCACTTGTTTTTATCGTTGTGTGAGACGGGTTGCCTCTAAATGGCTTTAGAACTTCAACCATCTCCTTCAACAACTCCCGCGGTGTAGCGCAGTTCAGGAGAGCAATGACCTGGCTTAAGTTAGAGTTCCACCTGGTGTTAACAGCGGCAGGGCTTATTTTTGATCGTTTCGAGAGTGGAGAAGATGCCAGTGTAGCCTCTTTATGTCCATCACCCACTACAAGCTTTGTCAATCAAACAGTCAAAACTTTCCTGGCTCTGGGTCATCTCGATCTGTGTGAGTGAATGCCCTCCTCATATTTGCTGCATTATCAAAAATTATGTAGTGAAGACTGGAAAAACTGAATGAGAAATTTACTTATGGAACCAGGGGGTGTCCAGTAAAAGTTCGGCTCCACAGTTTAATTCTCCACAGACTATATCCTATTTTTTGCATCTAATTTTGGGTTCATTCCATTTGTACTACCTCATTCTAACTTGGTACTGGTTTTCCACTGTAGAAAAGACAGCATCAAATGGAAATGGTAAGTAGCGCTGAGTGGGACAAATGGAAAAGTACGATTTGAAGTCAACCCAACACACAAGCTAATCTGCACTTAATATTTCCACTACGATACCAGAAGTACACATGTTAGTTACTTGATTGTAGACAGCAATTGCACTTTGAAGAGGTTTGGAGTACACTAAATACATCATTAGACATTTCTATTTCCAGATGCAAAACTTGACTTTTAAACGAGCGGTGATTTGTTGTACTTTGATACGCGAGGAGAAAGCAGATGTTGTTCTCCACAAACAGCTGAGAAACGCTTTTTGATGGACGGAGCTGGACGGACTTCATAAAGATATTAAGGTCAGATAAGATGTCAACTGTTTTTTAATTTGTCTTTTATGGTGTGACCAAAGCTCCTGCTCTGTTTATTCTGGACTCAAACACACAATCAGATCTGATATCAAAGCTCAAAATTCAACCAGGTGCTGATTTGAGTTAAAGGCGCACAATGCAACTTTTCTTGTGAAGGATGTGGAACCTTCTTGTCTCCTTGTCTCCTTATTCCTTTATTAATCAGTATCATATCAATATATTTATCTCAAATGAGCCATTTTAGCACACCGAGCAGTGAAATACAGTAAAAATAGAACAGTCTCTGCAGCTTTGAGAAGACTTACAGTCCTCTGGACAAAAGAGTCCTTCCTCTGCAGCTAAAGTCTGAGACACAACAGGAAAGCCTCTCTTTGCTGTTGTTTTGTTCGGTGATGAGACGGGACTTTCCTCCAAGTGTTTCCTCTCAAACGCCTTTTGCCATATTTGTTGCAGAAAGTCTGTGGCTAACTGGCCAGCATAGCCCCCTGCATGCAGTGTTGTCAAGAATACAGGGAAAGAAAATGCTCAAATCAAACGATCCAATAATCCTTAACCAGCCACCACCATGACAACCACATTTTCTTTCATATTATCTTGGAGAGATGGAACGAATCACCGTATTGGAAACAATTTGCCTCCACACACATCATGTCTGGCCATGTTCATTGCCAGAAAGGCTAGTCACGTGACTAGGCTGGCATCACGTTGTCACGACACCACATGGGCGGTAAAAAAGAGAGAAGTGGAGCGCCGTGTCTGAAGTTGCCGTAGTTCTAAGGAAGTTGCAGCAGCTGATTTCGAGTTGAGGAAGATGGCAAGAGTGAAAACATATTTTCGTGGGCCGACGCAGTTTCACGTTTGTCTAGGGTTTGTTTAAACTTTTCCGGATTAGTGATGTCATGAACCCCGGCGATTAAGAAGGCTCAAGTCACAGTGACACAGTTCAGTAAGAACGGCAGCAGAGCAGAGCCCCGACGTCAGTGTATCAACGTTTTCAGCATTTTCATGCGTACACACAGTGCCGGATTAGACCCGTACTCAGGCGAATACGTGGGAGCTGGCGTATCCAGATCGTTCCATCTCCGGAGCCGTTTTCCATTGGATTAGTGTGGACGAACACTGCATCCGCAACGAAAACCACTCAAATACGTACTAGTGTGGACTTGATCTGGAGTATACCACAAAATGATCTAAAACCTAAAACTTGTTTCTATTTCCAGTTCTCCATGGAGAAAAGAGGTGTCGCCACCACCAGGCCACTAAAATAGTCATAAAATCCTGTAATTGAAAAAATCCAGAGAGATACAGTAAGGTTAATGCCATACAGTGGAACATTCCAAAGTGGAGGTGAACACTCCATCAGAAAAGTTGCACCTTTTTTCATTTGTCCCAAATCCTACGTGTATTACAAATTGAGAAAATTAAATCGTAGAACAAACTAAGTACGTCACAATGGTGGTGGTGAAAATGGGGGTTAATCAGCAATATGCCATCTTGAAAATACGTTTTTGCTCCAGTTGCTCCAACTTCCACACATCACTCCAGATACAACTTTGCTTGAGTCAATGGTTCATGGTTAAAATGTCTGAAAAGTTCATTTTGTCGAAGAGGTCTGCTTTAACATAAAAACTCTTATCCCAAGCATAGACAGGAACTAAGTCAATGGGCAATGACTGTAATACATTTTGAGTGCGGCAAACTACTGAGGAACATGAGTGAAGGAAACAACACCACTAGATGAAGGACTCGGCCAAGTGGCAAAAATTAATTTATCTCGGATTTCTATTGTTCTTTTATCTCTAAAACTAAATAAAAATGGCTCATTGTATTGATTTCCTGAAACAATACAGACTTTTATGCAGAGCCATTTTATACAAAAACAAACCAATTCCTTCCATCTGCTCCAAACCACATGCTTTTCCTGACAGACCATTCACTGTAGACCTCGGCTATTGCACAAAATCTACGTTTTGGAGGTTTCTACTATGTTATAACACTGTTCCTTCATTAAAAAAATCATGTTTGAAAAGGTTTTCGATGTCATTCATGGATTTTTGAGTATTTTAGCAATCTTTTCTTACATTTCGCAGTTACTCACCCACGTTCCCACACCCCACTTCTCTATAAATATACAAAAACATGATACAAAAAACCTAATCGATGTGCAGTAGTTTCATTCACACATGTTTAACACACAAATCCTGCATATTTAAGCTGAGTTCTTCTCCTCTCAAACCGAAAAACACTGTTACAAACCTCACAAGAATCAATTTCGTGTAATATCGGACCTTTACAAACTCTAGAAAAGTGTTAAACAAACAATGAGACCTTTTAAGGACAGTGTTGTTCCGTTGTTTTTGTCTTTTTCCCCAGACCCGCTGCATTCCTCCAGCGCAGGAACCCAACCCTTTATGAGACATGCTTTCCTGTTTAGTCTAGCGCTTTTAATAGCAATCAAATCGAAATCACAATTTGAATGGACACAATTAGCAAATTGCAAAGGCTGCAATTTGCAAAAAGTATCAGAATTTCTTCCAAAAACAGTAAAAAACACATCTTATTCTGCGTGAAACATCGAATTCTGTAGTTGAGTCTGTACAAATATGCTCTGAAATGTGATTCTTGTATAAGTCTGGTTGGTTCGGTCTTTTGAGAATGAAATTTGAACAGAATTCTATGATTAAAAAGCCACAATTTCATGATTTTATGATCTGTTCTAATGTTTCCTCATCACAAACTGACCTGGAGTTGTGTTTTGTTTCATTCACACATATTTAACGCACAAACCCTGCACATTTAGGCTGTGTTCTCAAACAGAAAATACTGAGTTCCACGTTGTGATGTCATGTGGTAATCCAGGAAGTGCTCCACTCTGTTTTTGAACTCGTCTTTACCAGAATTATTTGGACAATTTCTGCAAGTTTCTATTAAACTAAAGGTAAAAGGAGCTGTTTGCATTTTGAGATTTGGAGACGTAAAGAAACAAACAAACAAGACACAACTCCAGATATGTTTTTGAAGAGGTAAGAGCCTTATAACGTGGCTAATTCCAGTGTTCCAGCAGCTCCACGGCTCCCGGGGCCTCAGCCGATGACAGTCGAACAAAAGAGCTCCACTCCGGGGATGCGTCACTGCTCTGTTATCACCTCCAGCTCCAGCTTTGAAAATAATCATATGGAGGCCGTGTGAGTGGTTCCAGATGGGGGAGTGTGGGCAGAGAGGGGCCGAGGTTAGCGGTTCTAAAACAGCTCTACATTAGCACTAATACGGGAACAAAAGAGATGAATAATGTAATGGATATAAAGGAAAACAGGCTGGAATAATAGAGGTGCTGTGAATGCACATAACTCATACTGACTACACTTTGTACACTGTACTTTTTAGGTTGCAGTACAATCTAAGTTCAGAACGTGCAAGTTAAAGGACAAAAAAACAATATCTAGGCAAGTTAAAATTACTTTAATTAAGAACATTTGACTTTATTTGGGTCAGTTCAACTTGACAAGTGAAATGATCTGCCAGTTAAATAAGTATTTTTTTCTTAATTCAAGCAACATTTGATTTTGTTTCGTATTTTAAATGCAAAAAGTTATTGTTTTTTGTACTTTAAGTGTAGCAAAGATGTATTTTCATATTCTAAGGACAAAAAGTCTTATTCCATTGGCAGATCATTCACAAATTTACTCAAACGTACTAAAACTTTACTAAAACTTTCTTAATTCAAGTCATCTTAACTTGACTAGATTTTGTTTTTGACACGTGACACGTGTGGATCATTATTTCTGTGGCATTTTAGATCAACATTGTGATCTAAAACTTCATAAACGGGGGTCACATTTATATAGTGCTTCTCTACTCAAAATGCTTCACACACCAGTGTACACAGACACTAAAGTTACCATAGTTCCATAGAGTTACCATAGAGTATAAGTCACACCAGCCAAAAAATGAACAATGAAGACGAAAAAACATGTTTAAGTCTCACATTTGGGGGAAGTTTATTTTATAAAATCAGAGACCAAGAACCGACATTTGATCTTGAAAGGCAAGTTATAGAAGTTAGAGTAATAAAAACAATCCAATGGAGAAGAATCCATGCATCATTCCTTCATTCGTTTTTCAATACAGAACCAAAAATAAGAAAATGAAAAAAAAACTCTTTTCTTTATTATTTGTCTCTAGAACCAAAATGAAATAATGATTTGTTTTTTTAATTTTCGGCGGCACGGTGGCTGAGTGGCAACACTCAGGTCTCACAGCAAGAAGGTTGCGGGTTCGATCCCTGGGTCGCCCGGGCCTTTCTGTGTGGAGTTTGCATGTTCCCCGTGTCTGGATGGGTTTCCTCCGGGTACTCCGGTTTCCCCCATCAACCTAAAACATGCCCGCACCCCTATGAACTAACATCAAGGACCATGTTGTCCACCCTCCTGTGGGCTCACCACCTGCAGAGGGGTTCATAGGAGGGTCAGGTGCTATGAGGATTGGGCAGTAGGCTGCGACCCAGCCGGATTAAGCGGAAGAAGATGGATGGATGGATTTGTTTTTTCCGTTTTTGATTCATATATTTCGTTTTTGGACTGTCAGTGTGAAAAATGCAACATATAAGTCGCACCTGAGTATAAGTGAAACCCTGAAAAACTGTATGTTTTAAATTGCACTTAACTTGTTTATTTGTTGTAAGGCGACCTTGGGTGTCCAGAAAGGCGCCTAATAAATAAAATGTATTATTATTATTCAAAAAAGTGCGACTTATATAAAAATCCGGTACCAACAAAGTACCCTCTGCCAGGGCATGAGAACTAAGTATACTATATAAAAAGTTTGCTGAAGATATTACAGAACTGACAGCAGGTTGCCAGTATGTTCTCCTCTCCACAGATCTGACATGTACCTTCTAGTTTCCATACAGTATCTATATATGAAGTATAAGACCGCTATTATAAGTTGATTAATATTACAGATGTACAAAAGGTTCTGCTTCATTGTCACTGCAATATCAAAGTTGGTATTGAGTCTTTTCTTCAGAATCAAAATTGAGTTTGAAATGCCTTTCTTAGTACTACAGTATATCTTTGGTGTCAACAGAGGGCGCCAGACTCCAAAAATCAGTCCCAGGGCCCAACATGTGCTGCATCTCACGTCTGTGGAGATCATCACACGCTTCACGTCTCCTCCAGCCTCTGCTCCTGTAGTTATTTTAGCTCCACGCCTCAGCCTCACCTCCGTGTTTCACTTCAGCTCTGAGTCCACCTGCCCCAGAGGACGCCCGTCTGCTTGGGGGCGCTATTTACTACTATTATTAACTACTGTCCATACATACATCATATATAGCAGCTTGGAATATATTGCGTTTTATGGTCAGTGAAAGCACACTTTGCGATGTGTTAAAACCTTTTGGAGCAGTCCCACAAAAACTTAAATCCTCGAAGAACTGGAACAAAACTACAGAACAGTCGGTCTCCATCTCTATCACCAAGAGAATAATGCTACACAACTGGAAATCCAAACACTAAATCAACCTTAACCGCTGGACTCAGCAGATAACATCCTCAGAATCTCGGCCAACGATGATGACACTGACTCCAGATTCGCTCCATTAAACCGGAGGTATTATGTCATATTCACTTTTTCTGTTGCATTCTACCATATAATCTTCAAAAACATCATCAAAAACACACTGAAGAGCTTTTATTTGCCATCCACGCAGGTTTCTGTAATCAAGCAATCTTTCCCGGACGTTTTCAAGCAACATTATAACACGGGCTCAAAAAATCAAATTTGCATTTGGTTAGGGTCAGCTCGCCTCTCGTCATTATAAAAATAGATCCATATGCCGTGCGCCAAGAGCTTTTTTGCGTTTCTTTTAGCAAACTCATAGATGTATTTCATGTATTTTAGATGAGCAATGACAGTTATGATTATATTTTTGTATCCAGCGTCCAGTACCGTATTTTTTGGACTATAAGTCACACTTTTTTCATGGTTTGGGTGGTCCTGCGACTTATACTCAAGTGTGACTTATATATTAAGGCCACGTTTACACGTACATGGATATTTTTGAAAACAAATATTTCTCTTGCTCTGTTTTCCAAAATAACATTGTGAACACAGCATTGTTTTCAAAATAGATTCCGTTTACATGAACCCACATAAATACGCCGTTGAGCGCTGTCATAACTACAACAAGCCTCTAGGGGCCAGTGTAGGAAGGAAAACGCTCTGCAGCCAATCAGAATCCTCATTTCAACAACAACAGAGTAATTTCCTATTCCTTTCTAAACAACAAACATGGCCCCAGGTTCGTTTGTGTGGACAGAGAGCGAAGTTTAATTGACAGGAGACGCATGACGGTCATGTCACCCTCGATGTGAGGACGCAGCAGATCGAAGAGTAACAGCAGTGATGACTGCGACATCCTAAAATGTTCACACCACTCCTCCAGGACAAACACTTCATTTTCAAAATTATCCCACCAGACAGAGGTCCGCCCAGGTCGGACCCAAAAACGACATTGGAAGAGAGAAAATTTGTGACCTCCAAGCCTCATTTGTCTCTCTTCATCGATATGATACATCAGCTGTGCAAATGCAAACACATGACAAGTCACCAGAGAAAAACGTTAACACTGGTCGCACTTTGGCGTCAACTGCCTAAACGCTGCTTATGTCACTTTACACGCAAACGCAAAACCGTAGTTTTCAAAAATCTCCACTTTAGCCAGACTTTTTAGAAAGATGCGTTTTCAGAGGTGAATTCTCCGTTTGCGTGTAAAAGATGGGGACATTTTTCACACTGACAGCCCATAGACCGTGTGTATATGAATGGGCAGAGCTAATGCTGTGGCCTCGTCATTTGGGCCTTAAAATGTTCGTATGAACCCGCTTTACATGGTCCTGAATTTTTTTATTTGTTTTGTTTTGCTATTTTGTCCGTCCTGGCTCTAGATTCGCTCCTGCTCCTGTAACCGTGAACATCGGGAGCTTCATTTGAGTGGAGCTGAACATTTTATTACTATAACTCGCCTTTCAAGATGTCGGTTCTTGGTCTCTGATTTTATACAATAAATTTCCCTCAAAAACGTCCGTACATGTTTTTTTCTTCTTCATAATGCATTTTTTAGCTGGTGCGACTTATACTCTGGCGCGGCTTATAGTCCGGAAAATACAGTAAAGGAATTGCAAAGTATGCTCGTGCTTAGTGTGGTCATACAGTACATTTCTCTAAACACTTAAATCTATCAGAAATGACTTAAAAGTAGTGAAATGATCTTGCTGCATGGACCGATATCGTAAAATAAACAGCCTCTAGATTAGAATGAAGCAGTCTCAGAACTAGTAAGTCGATAATAAATCTGAAAACAAGATATAAGCTTGAAAATCTTGGCCAGATCAGAGAAATTTGCAGTTTTCTTATCAAGTTTTCTAGTAACATAGTAGTGTAGAGCTTTTGTAGGCACAGAAAAGTATTTCTGTAGAGCTCAAGTATCAAGATCAAGTTCAAGACAGGGTCACCGTTGGTTACTTCTGGTCACCGAATAAAGAAGACGTCAAGGAATGGGTAATGTTCAACTGATCACTGTGAAAATGGTCCTTCAACACAGGGGCCACACCACAAGAGAATCTAGAATAACACCAGTTTCCCGCTCACTAATGTTATTTGTCTTTCAGGTCAAATGTTGCCAACGACGACAATCTTGAAATTAAACGTGAGGAACTGCATTTCCGAACAGACATTTGTTTTGTTAAGGTGCATTGTGTAACTTTTCTGGTGGAGGGTCCGTCAAATGCTTTTCTTCATTATTGCTTCGTCTGGAATGTTTCACAGGATGGCATTAAAGCTTTCTATCTTCACGGAGACCAAACCAGACCAAGTTACAGGTCAGATCTGCGGAGAGGGAGCTCACACTCGGTCAGAATGCCTGTTTTTCTAGGTATTTTTGAGCTATAAAACCACCTGTAAGTGAAGAAATGTAAGGTAGAGCTTGTGACGGACCTCCAAACCCAAGCGCCATACAACGGAACTTTCCAGAAAACGCAAGAACATCTCCACGGAGACACAGAAAAGTTACTCATTGAACCTTTAAGCCGATCCTTCAGTTGCGGGAGTGCGGAAGTCTCTTATCTGTGACTGAAACAAGTCCAAGCGCATTGGATTTTGCAAATTTCGCAGATCTGGCCAAGATATTAAAACTTCTATCAGGTTCTTCATCTTTTTTTTCAGATTTATTATCGACTTAATAGTTCTCAAATGGCTTCATTCTAGTCTAGAGGTCATTTATTTTAAGAGAACTTGTCAAGTGAAATTATCTTGCTGCAGCGACAGATCATTTCATTACTTTTTAAGTCATTTTCTGATAGATTTAAGTGTTTATATCTCACATTTTGGACAAGCCTCTTTGCAGTGAGAAACAAGCAGATGACAGACACCCGTACAAAAAGTTAGACTATGTAAACCTCATGCTCACGGCGCTTTGAATGATTCTTGGAGCTTAGTCTTCGGTTTGCTCACACCTTTTCCTTTTGTTCGTTGATTTTCTTTGACAAATGGTCACTACAGCACCTACGGTTGATCCGATTCTGACCCTTGACATGACAGTTTTAACTCTTCACTCTTCATATCCAGCCCCAGGTCGACGGTCAAGTTTACTTTACGCCACTCAAATCCACAGATAAATGACCGGATATCATACCGTCACATACACGGCTCCTGCGTCTGAAAATCGTCACTTTAAGTATGGGTCACTCATACGGTCAGGGAGATACTTTCATATTGTCCAGAGCTAAACGTTTTCAGGTTTAGGGACGATGCACTCTCATAAAATCAACATAATCATATCCAAATCTCTCTATACGATATTTTAAGCCTTATGAATATGCTACTTTTTCCTCTTCAAATGCCTTGACAAGACTTAATACAAAGATTTCAAAGTGCTGAGAACAGTTATTTCTTCATGTAGTCTGCACTGAAACAGAGCAAAGGATCATGGTCTATGTAGTTCCCTCTATTTTTTTTTTAGCTATTTCTGCATCAGAACTATTAATTTAAGCAAAGAGACTTGGGATTCGATATATTATGATGGTCCATGATATTATTGTGAGATGATTGACAATACGATGTCACGATATTCATTCCTTCTCCAGTCTCTCTCCAGTCTCTCTCGAGTCCCTCTCCGGTCTCTCTCCGGTCTCTCTCCAGTCTCTCTCCAGTTGCTCTCCAGTCTCTCTCCAGTCTCTCTCCAGTCCCTCTCCAGTCTCTCTCCAGTCTCTCTCCAGTCTCTCTCCAGTCTCTCTCCAGTCTCTCTCCAGTCTCTCTCCGGTCTCTCTCCGGTCTCTCTCGTGTCTCTTTCTAGTCTCTCTCGGTCTCTCTCCAGTCTCTCTCCAGTCCCTCTCCAGTCTCTCTCCAGTCCCTCTCCAGTCTCTCTCCAGTCTCTCTCCAGTCTCTCTCCAGTCTCTCTCCAGTCTCTCTCCAGTCCCTCTCTGGTCCCTCTCCAGTCCCTCTCCAGTCCTTCTCCAATCCCTCTCCAGTCCCTCTATTGTTGCATCTCTATTTTACAGTCAGGGATCCTGTCTTGGACACGTGCACGCTTTTCTTTGGCTAAAAACGTCCCGGCGTCATAATCTCCAAAGAGGTTTAAAGACTTCCTGGATGTGCAGAGTTCACGTCAACTCAAAGCTCCACATGACCTGACCTGCAGACAGTCCCCAGAGCGTCAGAGGCTCGTGCACGGCTGACTGACAAATCAAAAAATAAGATGTTGGAATACTCGCTTTTAGAGATTTCTCCATAATCCAGCCAAATGGACATAGCACATTGCTTATCCCTCGTGTTTATAACGGAGTGTGAGTAAAGCCTGATGCGTTTTACAGCCATGCAGTAAAAACATCTCGCCCCTCACTGCATCAGCGTATATTTACAGCCAGAATCACTCCAGACGTGTCACTTACAGTTTACACAAACACACCTCTGTAAATCTAACCTTTTTACTAGACTCCCTTCAGTGTACTTCACCTGCCAGTTTAAAACTAGAACGTCCACACGCACAAAATGAACTGTGAATGTCGAGATGAATCCACACAGCAAAAACTGAAGGGTTAAAATTTCAGTAAAATATTTGATTTAACACAAAAAAAGATATTTCAACTAGTTGAAAGTTAAATGTGGGTTGGAAATGGGGTTATTTTCCAGCGTTGATATGGTTGACGTTCATTCAGCTTCCCCTAATGTTATTAACATTAGTGTTAATTTGGCACCTCCCACCCACCACTTCAAACTCCTGCCAGAAAAGACCGGTTTCAACCAGTTTTGTACATAATTTCATCTTAAATGAACTAAAATAAAGTGTAAAAATAAAACACCTCTTTGTTGTTGTTTAGCTAAATCAGGATAACCCTACAAAGTGTTATCCGTTTACTCTCAAAACGTTACTCTTGATTTCGGGGTTAAACAGGAACTTTGGTCCAGTGTTACTTGATTTACCGTATTTTTCTGACTATAAGTCACACTTTTTCATGGTTTGGGTGGTTCCTGCGACTTATACTAAGGTGCGACTTATATATTAAATATATTTTCACATGTTGGTTATTTTCACACAGCCATGAGGGGGCGCTCTAGGCTTGTGTGCCAGTATCTGCTACTCCCATTACTCCTGTACAACTGAAAATTTAAGGTGTAAACATCAACGTATAAAGACAACTGAGAAAAACTGAACACAAATGCCCCCAAAAAGAAAATCATATTCTGCAGATTACAAACCGTGAGTGGTGAAATACCCAGTTAAAAACTGTGATCAGGGAGCAAAAAGAAAGTTTGGAGTGAGCAAGAAACTTGTAAGAGGCTGGTGAAAAGCGGAGGATACTCAAACTACAACAAAGAAAACAAAAAAAGCTGTTACCGCTTCACGCAACGCAACCGCCTCGATCAGAGCATGGACAATGACGTCCCAAAAACTGCAGCAGACTTCCACACCGAGGTCAATAGTTTGAAGTGTTGAAATGTTTGTTCTTGGTCTCTGATTTTATAAAATGAAGTGCGACTTGTTTTGGGTTTTTTCTTCTTCATTACGTATTTTTTGGCTGGTGCGATTTATACTCCGGAGTGACTTATAGTCCAGAAAATACGGTAACATTTCCAAAAATTTACTCTAGAACAGATTGGACTCATAAACCCTGAGAAAATGTTCAAATTGATTCTATGAGAGTCAATTTTAACACTCAAATTAATTCTGAAATTATATGCACGGCAAAGTCTCATTGGTTCAAGGGACTGAATCACTGACCCAGAAACCAGAAGGTCAGTGGTTAAATCCCTTCTTAGACAGGTGCATACTCTTATTGTGTCCTTGGGCAAGACACTTTACACAATAATGCGTTTTCAAGAGGTTTAGTCTGTGTATTACAAAACCTGCTAACCCTGTACTTTAGACCTCTACTAACGCACTCGCACTGATAGAGTAAGCCGCCTCTCCACTGATCTGACCTGTCACTTGGCCTGGAGGCTCCATGGCGATGTAAAAGTTTAATATAGGAGGACCAGATTTCATAAACTTGGACTTCCATCCATCTTTCCAGAGCTAACATGTGAGTCAGTATAGTCGCATTTTCTTTGTGTTTTGATCATTTTTAAGCAGCTTCTCTGTATTTTACCTAAACAAATGACAGTTTATGTCTCTTTTCACTGTTAACAGGGATCAGACTGGTCAAAAATAGGGACAGCTGGGACATTTCTTGCATAAAACTGGGACAAATCAGTGGTTTTGGATAAATCTGCTGGGACAGCGGACACGGGGCTCAAAACTGGGACTGTCCCTGTTCAGTCACCATAGTTTAATGTCCTACTGTGGAACATTTTAGACAAAGCAGTGACATCTCCATGGAGACAAGAAGGTGGCATACCCTGTACCAGAAAAGTCACATATTGCACTTTTTTGAAGCGTCTTATATTTAAATTCTTTTCGTTAAAATCACAGTTTATAGTTCTCCAAAATGAGAGTCACTTGGGGAGTGTTAAAGGGGCATTCTAGCTGTTGTTAGTGTTTTTATTACACCAAAACTCTGTCTGAAAGCCTCTGAAAGTAGTAAAAAAAAGTGCTTATAAACTCATCATGGTGAATAATTAGGATGGTCAGAATGCAAAAGATAAGTGAGGAGTAACTTAAGACCACTGCAAACTGTTTAAACTGAACTAGTAGTGTATTTGGAAGAATAATAAATGACGTTTGTTGGTTGGTCCAGACTCCGTCTCCAGTCCTCTCTAGTCCCTCTCTGATCCCATCTTTTTCCAGTCCCTCTCCAGTCCCTCTCTGGTCTCTTTCCAGACTCTCTCCAGTCCTTCTTCAGTCTCTTTCCAGTACCTCTCCAGTCCCTCTCCAGTCTCTCTCAAGTCTCCTTCCGGTCTCTCTCCGACCCTCTCCAGTCTCTCTCCAGTCCCTCTCAGTCCGTCTCCGGTCTCTCTCCAGTCTCTTTCCAGTACCTCTCCAGTCCCTCTCCAGTCTCTCTCTGGTCCCTTTCCAGTCCTTCTCCGGTCTCTCTCCAGTCTCTCTCCAGTCTCTCTCCGGTCCCTTTCCAGTCCTTCTCCAGTCCCTCTCCAGTCCCTCTCCAGTCTCTTTCCAGTCTCTTTCCAGTCCCTCTCAGTCCTTCTCCAGTCCCTCTTGGCTCCATCTCCAGTCCTTCTCCAGTCCCTCTCCAGTCTCCCTCCAGTCTCTTTAAGACCCTCTCCAGTCCCTCTCAGTCCCTCTCCAGTCTCCCTCAGACCCTCTCCAGTCCCTCTCCAGTCCCTCTCAGACCCACTCCAGTCCCTCTCCAGTCCCTCTCCAGTCCCTCTCCAGTCCCTCTCAGACCCTCTCCAGTCCCTCTCCAGTCCCTCTCCGGTCTCTCCCCTAGTCCAGTCTCTCTCCGGTCCCTCTCAGTCCCTTTCAGTCTCTCTCCAGTCCAGTCTCTTTCCAGTCCCTCTCAGACCCTCTCCAGTCCCTCTCCAGTCCCTCTCCAGTCCCTCTCCAGTCCCTCTCAGGTCTCTCTCCAGTCCAGTCCCTCTCCAGTCCCTCTCCAGTCCCTCCTCAGTCCTTCTCCAGTCCCTCTCAGTCCCTCTCTGGTCTGCAGCTCAGGCAGACGAGGTGTTTTACAGCTGTGAACACTTTCCCCTGTTTGATTTAATGGGCCCATTTAAACACACATAAAAGTGAGACAAACCCGGCTTCCTGCACACAATTACTTTCCCTGTGCGCTGTAATGACGCAAATACGCCAGAGGAGGGCACAAATGTGTACCTTTTTTTAAAACCAAGGAGATATTGTTGCTTTGTCTAGAAAATTCCACACTATGGCACCAAGTTACAGGTCAGATCTGTGGAGAGGCGAGTCTGCTCACTTTAAGAATGCATGTTTCAACCTTTTTTTTTTTGCATTTTTAGCTGATATTTGAGCAAAAATAAGCAGGGAGTTTGCATGTTCTTCCTTTGTCTGGCTGGGTTTCCGCTGAGCATTCCGGTTTCCTTCATCAAACCAAAAGACATGCACCATAGGTCAGCTAAGGTAGTCCTGACCAAGTCCTGACTCAAGTTCTGGACACTCTTGGGTGTTCTGAAACGAGGGATGCACCGATATCGATACTGGTGTTGAATGTTGGATACTGAAATGAGCTGGATAGTTATTGGCTCCGTGATATCATTTAAATGGATATTCTGGTTGGATATAATCAGATCAGAGCCTGATTTTGGCCTAGAACGTGAAGGACAAATAACAGATACATAACATAACTAGTGCAATAATTTAACTGTTTCTTCAGGAAATAAGTGTCATTTTCCATCCCTACGCTGGTTACCCTTAATAATATATCAGATATGGGCAGATCCATAAAGTCAAAGTATCGGTATCGGAAATAAGAAAACTGGATCGGTGCATCCTTAAATGAAACATGACAGAATATATTTCCTGATCAAATTGAATGAAACATTAAACACAGTTAGGGTCCCTCTTTTTTTTCTGTATTTAATATTCTAGACATTTAAAAGTTATGATCTTTTTTTGCAGGTTGCGCCGATAAATAACAAAAACAACCAACAAATGAGCCTTTGTAAATGTAGAATTTAACCAAAAATATATGAAACAAAATACAACAAATCAAGGTTAGTCAAGTCAAATCAAGCAACGCAAACGGATAAAACCTACATTCACAATAAGTTAAAGTGCTAGAGCTGTGCAAGACATGGATGAAGTACTAATCAACTTTTAAAGTGTGCGTACTAAAGTGCTTGAGGTAGGCTTTGGTGTTAGAGTTCTAGATGGTAAAAGTGTCTGATGGGGCGTATCTGGGCTAACTTGATCCAGGCTGTACTTAGGGACGTGCAAATAGGGCTTAAAATGTGTTATAGCAGTACCAGTAGCAGTACAGTAGTAGTAGTAGTAGTAACAACACTACAGAACTGTCACTAGTTCAAAATGTTGATCTTGTATCAAGTGAATCCGTGTATCATTTGTTCATTAATTTTTCAAAATAAAACCAAAATTAAGAAAGAGTGTCTGTGTACAGAGGGTCATTAGAGGACCACCAACCAGGACTAAACCAGGACCCGGTGTAAACTAGATCTAAACCAGGACTGAACCCGTTTAGACCTGGTTTAGTCCTGGTTTAGAACTTGTTCAGTCCTGGTTTAGTCCTGGTTTAGACCTGGTTTAGTACTAGTTTAGTCCTGGTTTAGACCTAGTTTAGTCCTGGTTCAGCCCTGATTCAGTCCTGGTTTAGTCCGTGTTTAGCCTTGGTTTAGTCCTGGTTCAGTCCTGGTTTAGACCTGGTTTAGTCCTCATTTAGTCCTGGTTTAGTCTTGGTTTAGTCCTGGTTTAGACCTGGTTCAGTCCTGGTTGAATCTTGGTTTAGTCCTGGAAACGACTGTTATCCATTTTTCCATTATTTATTTAAACCCCAAACTGAAAACTGAAAAAACAAATCATCCACTTTTCCATTTTGGTTTTGGAGACAAATCATGAAGAAAAGATTTGTTTTTTCCTTTTCATATTTTTGGTTTTATTTTGAAAAACGAGTGTATATCCAGTGGCATTATTGTTGACAAAAAAAAAAAAACGTATCCAGAAACGCTCAAATGCTGAAAAGTTTACCCTAAAAACACGCCAAGAAGGTCAAATACTGTACATTCTATTACCCATGTGGCCTCAGCTCTAATATCGCACACTAACCCCTCCGCTGGCTCGAGTATTTCCACCCCGCACCCGTCATCCAGCACGACGCCGGTGGGTTTTAAAAAAAAAACAACGTTACAATGCATAGGAGAACGGGCGAGCTGCGCGTACGCCGGCGATGTGTTCCAAATGTAAATACAGTGCGGTTTTGATGAGGCCTAATGGCGCGTAGACGAAGAGCAGGGGGGAAACTCAAAACCTCAAATCAAGTCGGGTCTCGAATCCAAACACACGCGGTTGTCATTTCCTACGCTCTTAAATCTGCTTTTTCTCCGTGTTTTTGCAGAGTTTTCGGTTTCCGTCGAAGAACAAATAAGCTGGTTAAAAGCTCGACGGGAAGACGACAAAAAAAAAACAGTGTTCGGTCTGTTTTGTTTCATTCACAGGTTTGAGGAATCCTGCGTCAACCAAAAAGTACACAACTGCAGTAAGAGTACAGTTCAATCCACTCAAGCAGAAGTACAAAGTTGAAGCCCCAAGTCGGCGTAAAAAGCATTGGGCGAAATAAGTCCTCGTCTCAAAATCTGGTGCTTTCAAAGGATAGAGACAAAAGTCAGACAAACTAAAGCAGATTTGAAGAAGTGGCGCAAGAAATACAAATGTTCAAATCGTTCCAGAAGTGTATTTCATGAATGGAAAGTGCATTTTGTGGGTTAATAATACAAAAAATTGCAATTATTATATTAAAAATAACGTGAAATTAATGGTTCCCATATGATGCTGTTTTCTGATCTATGTTATAATGTTTTTTCTTCACCAAAAACAGACCTGGAGTTGTGTTTTGTTTCATTCTCACACATTTAGGCTGAGTTCTTCTCTCAAATGAAAAAACACGGTTCCACCTTGTGATGTCATGAGGTAATACAGTAAGTAAGTGCTCCACAAGATGCACGATCACTAGAATCATTTGGGTAATTACAGATCTGGAGTTGAAAATCTCTACTGAACTAAAGGTAAAAAGGAGCTGTTCACGTGAAAACTACAACTTCATGACATCACAAGGTGGAACGGAGCATTTGGAGCTTTGGAATCTGACCTGAAACCGGCTTCTTTGTCTCCATAGTGATTTCATTACTTTAATGTGACACCGTGGAGCGTTTTCAGCAAAAAGAGTAACATCTCCATCACAAAAGCAGTTACACAATGCACCTTTAATGTTCATCTCCAACTCAAATCCGCAATTTCACAAGAACTGGGTGAAAAATTGCCTGTAAAAAACCCATAAAAAACTGGAAAAAAACAAAAAAAAACTCAAAAACATACCAAAATAAATAAATACATAAATACTAAAAAACAAAAACTCAAAAGCTTAAAAAAACATGCAAAAATAAATAAATAAAAACTAAAAAAACCTCAAAAGAAACTTTAAAACATACAAAAATAAATAAAACAAAAAAACTCAAAAGCTTTAAAAACTCAGACATGCAAAAATAAATGAAAACTTTTTTTTAAATCACAAGCTTTTAAAAAAACTCAAAAACACACATACAAAATAAATAAATAAAAAAACTCAAAAGCTTAAAAAAACACAAAAAACATACAAAAATAAATAAAAACTAAAAATCCTCAAAAGCTTTAAAAACTCAGACATGCAAAAATAAGTGAAAACTTTTTAATAAATCAAAAGCTTTAAAAAAAAACAACTCAAAAACATACAAAAATTAATAAATAAAAACTTTTGAAAAAGCTCAAAAACACACAAAAATAAATAAGTAAAAACTAAAGAAAAACAAAAGCTTAAAAAAACTCAAAAACATGCAAAATAAATAAAAAATATTAAACCTCAAACGCTTTGGAAAAAAAAACAAACTCAAAAACTTTTAGCGAAAAAAAAACCAAACAAACTTAAAACTCAAAACCATAATAATAATTTAAAAAAACTTCTCATTGAAAACTTCAGTCAGAATAGAGTTGGAAGTTTTCGTTTCTGGCCCTCGTCCCTCGTGTCTCTGGTCCCTCCACGGCTGTAACCTTAGATGCTTCTGTCTGCACCGTTTTACAGTTTGGATGAAGAAAAAAAGTCACAATTTCGCCTCTTTTTTCAGTTACAGTGGAGTCCCGGTATGTGCCCGGCGTCCTGAATGTTAAAGAAGTGTGAGACGGAGAAGAGGAGTTTGGTCTTACCTGAGCTGCAGCACTGGAGACACCGACGTTCAGTGGAGGAACTTCTGTGATGGTTTTGGCTTAAAAGTGCAGAGAGGAGGAGCTACAGAACTGCACTATAGATCTGACGGAGAGAGAGACGGAGAGAAAGAGAAGGCGAGAGGAGGGGGGGCAGCAGACAGAGAGAGAGATGGAGAGAAAGAGAGAGGAGACAGAGGGAGAGAGGAGGGGGCGCAGACTGGCAAAGAGAGCAGACAGAGAGAGAGAAAAGGAAAGACAGAGGAGACAGACAGTGAGAGGACACAGAGAGAAAGAGAGAGAAGGAAAGAGAGAGGAGACAGACAGTGAGAGGAGAGAGTGAGAAAAGGAAAGAGAAAGGAGACAGACAGAGAGAGGAGACAGAGAGAGAGAGAAAAGGAAAGAGAGAGGAGACAGACAGTGAGAGGACACAGAGAGAAAGAGAGAGAGAAAAGGAAAGAGAGAAGAGACAGACAGTGAGAGGAGACAGAGAGAGGGAGAAAAAGAAAGAGAGAGGAGACAGACAGTGAGAGGAGACAGAGAGAAAGAGAGAGAAGGAAAGAGAGAGGAGACAGACAGTGAGAGGAGAGAGAGAGTGAGAAAAGGAAAGAGAGAAGAGACAGACAGCGAGAGGAGACAGACAGAGAGAGAAAAGGAAAGAGAGAGGAGACAGACAATGAGAGGAGACAGAGAGAGAGAGAAAAAAGTAAAGAGAGAGGAGACAGACAGCGAGAGGGGACAGAGAGAGAGGAGACAGAGAGAGAGAGAAAAAGTCAGAGAGAGGAGACAGATGGTGAGAGAAAAGGAAAGAGAGGAGACAGTGAGAGGAGACAGAGAGAGAGAGAAAAGGAAAGAGAGAGGAGACAGTGAGAGGAGACAGAGAGAGAAAAGGAAAGAGAGAGGAGACAGACAGTGAGAGAAGACAGAGAGAGAAAAGGAAAGAGAGAGGAGACAGACAGAGAGTGGAGACAGAGAGAGAGAGAAAAAAGGAAAGAGAGAGGAGACAGACAGTGAGAGGAGACAGAGAGAGAGAGAAAAAAGGAAAGAGAGAGGAGACAGACAGTGAGAGGAGACAGAGAGAGAGAGAAAAAAGGAAACAGAGAGGAGACAGACATCGAGAGGAGATGGAGAGAAAAGGAAAGAGAGAGGAGACAGACAGTGAAAGGAGACAGAGAGAGAGAGAGAAGGAAAGAGAGAGGAGACAGACAGTGAGAGGAGACAGACAGCGAGAGGAGACAGAGGGAGAAAAGGAAAGAGAGAGGAGACAGACAGTGAGAGGAGACAGAGAGAGAGAGAAAAGGAAAGAGAGAGGAGACAGACAGTGAGAGGAGACAGAGAGAGAGAAAAGGAAAGAGAGAGGAGACAGACAATGAGAGGAGACAGAGAGAGAGAGAAAAAAGGAAAGAGAGAGGAGACAGACAGTGAGAGGAGACAGAGAGAGAGAGAGAAAAGGAAAGAGAGAGGAGACAATGAGAGGAGACAGAGAGACAGAGAGAGAAAAGGAAAGAGAGAGGAGACAGACAGAGAGTGGAGACAGAGAGAGAGAGAAAAAAGGAAAGAGAGAGGAGACAGACAGTGAGAGGAGACAGGCAGGGAGAGAAAAGAAAAGAGAGAGGAGACAGACAGAGAGAGGAGACGGAGAGAGAGAGAGAAAAAAGGAAAGAGAGAGGAGACAGACAGTGAGAGGAGATGGAGAGAAAAGGAAAGAGAGAGGAGACAGACAGCGAGAGGAGACAGAGAGAGAAAAAAAAGAAAGAGAGAGGAGAGAGACAGTGAGAGAAGACAGACAGCGAGAGGAGACGGAGAGAAAAGGAAAGAGAGAGGAGACAGACAGTGAGAGAAGACAGACAGGGAGAGAAAAGGAAAGAGAGAGGAGACAGACAGCGAGAGGAGACGGAGAGAAAAGGAAAGAGAGAGGAGATAGACAGCGAGAGGAGATGGAGAGAAAAGGAAAGAGAGAGGAGACAAACAGTGAAAGGAGACAGAGAGAGAGAGAGTGAAAAAAGGAAAGAGAGAGGAGACAGACAGTGAGAGGAGACAGAGAGAGAGAAAAGGAAAGAGAGAGGAGACAGACAGTGAGAGGAGACGGAGAGAAAAGGAAAGAGAGAGGAGACAGACAGTGAGAGGAGACAGAGAGAGAGAAAAGGAAAGAGAGAGGAGACAGACAGTGAGAGGAGACAGAGAGAGAGAGAGAAAAAGAAAGAGAGAGGAGACAGACAGTGAGAGAAGACAGACAGGGAGAGAAAAGGAAAGAGAGAGGAGACAGACAGTGAGAGGAGACAGAGAGAGAGAGAAAAGGAAAGAGAGAGGAGACAGACAGTGAGAGGAGACAGAGAGAGAGAGAAAAAAGGAAAGAGAGAGGAGACAGACAGTGAGAGGAGACAGAGAGAGAGAGAGAGAAGGAAAGAGAGAGGAGACAGACAGTGAGAGGAGACAGAGAGAGAGAAAAGGAAAGAGAGAGGAGACAGACAGTGAGAGGAGACAGAGAGAGAGAGAAAAAGAAAGTGAGAGAAGACAGACAGGGAGAGAAAAGGAAAGAGAGAGGAGACAGAGAGAGAGAAAAAAAGGAAAGAGAGAGGAGACAGACAGTGAGAGGAGACAGAGAGAGAGAAAAGGAAAGAGAGAGGAGACAGACAGTGAGAGGAGACGGAGAGAAAAGGAAAGCGAGAGGAGACAAACAGTGAGAGGAGACAGAGAGAGAGAGTGAAAAAAGGAACGAGAGAGGAGACAGACAGCGAGAGGAGACAGAGAGAGAAAAGGAAAGAGAGAGGAGACAGACAGTGAGAGGAGACAGAGAGAGAGAGAAAAAAGGAAAGAGAGAGGAGACAGACAGCGAGAGGAGACAGAGAGAGAGAAAAGGAAAGAGAGAGGAGACAGACAGTGAGAGGAGACAGAGAGAGAGAGAAAAGGAAAGAGAGAGGAGACAGACAGTGAGAGGAGACAGAGAGAGAGAAAAGGAAAGAGAGAGGAGACAGACAGCGAGAGGAGACAGAGAGAGAGAAAAAAGGAAAGAGAGAGGAGACAGACAGTGAGAGGAGACAGAGAGAGAGAAAAGGAAAGAGAGAGGAGACAGACAGTGAGAGGAGACAGAGAGAGAGAGAAAAGGAAAGAGAGAGGAGACAGACAGTGAGAGGAGACAGAGAGAGAGAAAAAAGGAAAGAGAGAGGAGACAGACAGTGAGAGGAGACAGAGAGAGAGAAAAAAGGAAAGAGAGAGGAGACAGACAGTGAGAGAAGACAGCCAGGGAGAGAAAAGGAAAGAGAGAGGAGACAGACAGTGAGAGGAGACAGAGAGAGAGAGAGAGAAAAAGAAAGAGAGAGGAGACAGACAGTGAGAGAAGACAGACAGGGAGAGAAAAGGAAAGAGAGAGGAGACAGACAGTGAGAGGAGACAGAGAGAGAGAAAAGGAAAGAGAGAGGAGAGAGACAGTGAGAGGAGACAGAGAGAGAGAGAAAAAGAAAGAGAGAGGAGACAGACAGAGAGAGGAGACAGAGAGAGAAAAGGAAAGAGAGAGGAGACAGACAGTGAGAGAAGACAGAGAGAGAGAGAAAAGGAAAGAGAGAGGAGACAGACAGTGAAAGGAGACAGAGAGAGAGAGAGAGAGAAAAGGAAAGAGAGAGGAGACAGACAGTGAGAGGACACAGAGAGAGAGAGAAAAGGAAAGAGAGAGGAGACAGACAGAGAGAGGAGACAGAGAGAGAGAAAAGGAAAGAGAGAGGAGAGAGACAGTGAGAGGAGACAGAGAGAGAGAGAAAAAGAAAGAGAGAGGAGACAGAGAGAGAGAAAAAAAGGAAAGAGAGAGGAGACAGACAGTGAGAGGAGACAGAGAGAGAGAGAGAAAAAGAAAGAGAGAGGAGACAGACAGTGAGAGGAGACAGAGAGAGAGAGAGAGAAAGAAAGAGAGAGGAGACAGACAGTGAGAGAAGACAGACAGGGAGAGAAAAGGAAAGAGAGAGGAGACAGACAGTGAGAGGAGACAGAGAGAGAGAAAAGAAAAGAGAGAGGAGACAGACAGTGAGAGGAGACAGACAGCGAGAGGAGACAGAGAGAGAAAAGGAAAGGGAGAGGAGACAGACAGTGAGAGGAGACAGAGAGAGAGAAAAAAGGAAAGAGAGAGGAGACAGACAGCGAGAGGAAACAGACAGAGAGAGGAGACAGAGAGAGAGAAAAGGAAAGAGAGAGGAGACAGACAGAGAGAAAAGGAAAGAGAGAGGAGACAGACAGAGAGAGGAGACAGAGAGAGAAAAGGAAAGAGAGAGGAGACAGACAGAGAGAGGAGACAGAGAGAGAGAAAAGGAAAGAGAGAGGAGACAGACAGTGAGAGGAGACAGAGAGAGAGAAAAGGAAAGAGAGAGGAGACAGACAGTGAGAGGAGAGAGAGAGAGAGAAAAGGAAAGAGAGAGGAGACAGACAGTGAGAGGAGAGAGAGAGAGAGAAAATGAAAGAGAGAGGAGACAGACAGCGAGAGGAGACAGAGAGAGAGAGAGAAAATGAAAGAGAGAGGAGACAGACAGTGAGAGGAGACAGAGAGAGAGAAAAGGAAAGAGAGAGAGGAAACAGACCGAGAGAGAGGGACAAAGAAGGGGGGGCAGACTGACAGAGAGAGAGATGGAGAAACAGAGGGAGAGAAAGAAAGAGGGAGAGACAAGGGGCAGACAGAGAGAGAGGAGACAGCGAAAGAGAGAGACAGAGGGAGAGACAGAGAAGGAAAGAGGAGAGAAGGAGGGGGGAAGACTGACAGAAAGAGAGAGGAGACAGAGGGAGAGAAGGGGGCAGTGCAGAGAGAGAGAAAAACAGAGTAAAGAGCGGAAGAGAGAGAGGGGACAGAGAGAGAGAAAGAGAAAGAGAGAGAGAGAAAAGGAAAGAGAGAGAAAGGGAAAGAGAGAGGAGATGGAACAGAACAGATAGAGAGACAGAGGGAGAGAAGGAAAGAGGGAGATGAGGGGGCAGACAGAGAGAGCAGACAGAGAGAGAGAAAAGACAGTAAAGAGGGGAGAGAGAGGAGAAAGAGGAAGAGAGAAAAGGAAAGAGAGAGGAGACATAGAGAAAAAATAAAGCCAGAGTAAACAGAGTGAAAGAGAGGACAGGGAGAAAGGAGACAGAGAGAGAGAAAAGGACAGAGAGAAGACACAGAGAGAGTGAGAAAGAAGACAGAGAGAATGAAAAGGAAAGTGAGGAAACCGACAGACAGAGAGAGAAAGGAGACAGAGAGAGAGAAAAGACAGTAAAGAGAGGGAGAGAGGTGACAGACAAAGAGAGAAGAGACAGAGAGGGAGCGAGAGGAGACGGAGAGAGAGGGGAGACAGAGAGGGTGAAAAATGAGAGGAGACCGAGTGAGGGAGAGAAAAGGAAAAAGAGAGGGTGATATACAAACAGAGAGAAAGAGAGAAGACAGTCAGAAAGCAACAAAAGGAAAGAGAGAGATAATGGGGGGCATAAAAAGAAAAGAAAGAGCAGACATCAGCTTTTCACTTTTTAGGATGTGACAAATAAAAGGCAAAAAAGCAGAGGCGCCGCAGTGGGGCAGGCAAACCAGGCAAACTGCCAGGGGCCCCAAGTG
This sequence comes from Odontamblyopus rebecca, assembly GCA_030686955.1. Lineage (NCBI taxonomy): Eukaryota > Metazoa > Chordata > Actinopteri > Gobiiformes > Gobiidae > Odontamblyopus > Odontamblyopus rebecca. The sequence goes on along the minus strand of CM060675.1, from coordinate 17,787,359 downwards.
ACTGAGGGCCCCACAGGACATGGATTGGACAAGTTGTTATAATAGTGGATCCCCCCCTTTTTAATGTACAAAATAAACATGAAATAAATAAATACGTAAATAAATAAAAATCATAACAATAATATAAATGATTAATGGAAATAATGGTATAGAAACCTGATTTTTTTCCCCCCTAAAAACATGAAAAATTTGTTTCAATTTCAAGTTATTTCTTCCTGATCTTACGCACTCAGAGCATTTTAATTATTCACTAAAATGAATATTTTATAAGCACTTTTCATAACTCAAACGACGCCTGCGAGAGTACAGCTAACAACAACTAGCATGCTACTGTGCACTTCCTGATTATCGGACAATTAAAGAAATTCTACTTTTCTAGCGGGTCCGTGCCACCTGCCTGTCGCCATGGAGACGTCTTTGCTTTCCTGGGAATGTTTGATCTGCCGTTATTCATGCCTCTTGTATTTGCTTAGTTACAGTAATAACGATGTAATGATATATCGAAATCTCTCGATGCGATATTTTCACGATATGCATCTTACGGTACGATATGTATTAGGCTCACAAAATGATGAATATGCTGCTTTTTTGTCATAATCGAAATAATTAAGAATGAAAAGTGTTGAATTACTGTTATTTCCTCATGTACGTTGGACTGAAATGGAGCAAAGGATCATGGTCTATGTAGTTTTTAGCTGATTTTGAGCTGTTGCTGCGCCATAACAACGAATTTAAGCAAAGAAACTTGTAATTCAACATATATTGTGACTTTTGACGATACAATATCATATTTTAGTTATTGTTACATCCCTAAATAACGTTCTAGGTAAAGTAATAGCCTCACCATGGCAACAAGTACACGTTTTATTGAAATACATGGAAAAAGATTGGTACAGGGCCTTTTACGCACAGCACACGAGCACAGAACGCAGAGGAGGGGGAGTATTTATCACCGAGAGGAAGATTTTCATTTGACTTGGACACGCGCCGCAGATTTCCCATCAGGCTTTGCACAGGAATGTGCCGCTGCCGACCGAAAACAGCAGAGTCAAGAGCGTCAAATCTCCTCTCCTCCGATCCAAGGAGCGTCCAGGAAACGTCATCGAGGATCCAGACCGAGGATCCAGACCGAGGATCCAGGCCGAGGAGCCAGACCGAGGATCCAGACCCAGGATCCAGACCCAGGATCCAGGCCGAGGATCCAGGCCGAGGATCCAGAATGAGGATCAAGGCCCAGGAGCCAGACCCAGGATCCAGACCCAGGATCCAGGCCGAGGATCCAGGCCTTGATCCAGGCCGAGGATCCAGAATGAGACACATAAGAACGAGGCTGGAAAAAGCAAAAAGATAGAGGAGAGAGAAGAAAAAGAGGTAGAAAGAGGAAGAGGGGTATTAAAAAGGAAACAGAGGGAGAGAGGAGACAAGCAGAGAGAAAAAGGGGAAGAGAGAAAGAAGGACAGACAGATAGAAAAGGAAAGAGAGAAAGGAGAGACAGAGAGAAGGAGAGAAAAGGAAAGAGAGGTGAGACAGACAGAGAGGGGGGAAAGAGGAGAGAGACAGGGAGAGGGGGAGAAAAAAGAAAAGAAAGGAGACAGAAAATGAAAGAGAGGGAGAAAGGGGAGAATGATAGAGAGAGGGGGAGAAAAGGAATGAGAGAGAGAAGACAGAGAGAAAAGAGAATGCCAGGCAGAGAGAGTGCGAAAGAGGAGAGAGACAGAGAGAGTGGGGACAGAAAAGAAAAAAAGAGAGAAGAGAAAATGAAAGAGGGAGAAAGGGGAGACAGACAGAGAGAGACAGAGAGAAAAGGAAAGAGAGAGAAGAAAGAAAGACAGACAGAGAGAGAGGAGACAGACAGAGAGAAAAGAGGAAGACAGACAGAGAGAGGGAGAAAGAGGAGAGAGACAGAGAGAAAAAGAAAGAGAGAGAAGTAAGACAGACACAGAGAGAGGAGACAGACAGAGAGAAAAGAAGAAGACAGTGAGAGAGGGAGAAAGAGGAGAGAGACAGAGAGACAGAGAGAAAAAGAAAGAGAGAGAAGTAAGACAGACACAGAGAGAGGAGACAGACAGAGAGAAAAGAGAAAGGCAGACAGAGAGAGGGAGAAAGAGGAGAGAGACAGAGAAAAAGAAAGAGAGAAGAAAGACAGACAGAGAGAGAGGAGACAGACAGAGAGAAAAGAGAAAGGCAGACAGAGAGAGGGAGAAAGAGGAGAGAGACAGAGAAACAAAGAGAAAAGGAAAGAGAAAGAAGAAAGACAGACACAGAGAGAGGAGACAGACAGCGAGAGAGGGAGAAAGAAAAGGAAAGAGAGAAGGGAATAGAGACAAACAGGGACAAGAGAGAGAAAGCTGATACAAAGAGAGAGTCAAAATGAAAAAGAGAGATAACTGGGGGCAGAATGACCAACACATAGAGGCTCTTTGGAACGGGTCAGGAGCTTTTCCAAACAGCGTCCGGGCCAGAGTCACCGGCCTCCAAACCAGAGCTAAAGGTTTGCCACAAAAGCACGATCCTGCCCTGAAAAAGAACGAGTGAGGAAAGACAGACCCTTCCCATTTCCTCCAGTTTTCCGCTGCTGACAAAATCACATCAGGCGCTCACCGGCGTCCAAAACACAACTATTCAAGCCTCATTTTTTAAAACGAGGACTGCTTCTTTGGGTTCACTACACTTTAAATCCGGAAGACGGATTTACAGAAGTGTGTAAAGCATTTCCAAAAAGGCAGTTTTACGAGCACAGGTGACACATTTAAACGTAAATCCCTCAACGTAAAAATAAACTAGGCCCCGTTTACACGTACACGGATATTTTTAAAAACGGAGAAATTTCCCTTCGTTTCTATGGTATTTATTTATACAGGGACAGTGTATAACAAACACTGACCAAAAGGAAAGACGCTTGTTCCAGGTTATAGCAAGAAAATGATCTAAAAATGTACAGACAGTAGAATTAAATGGATCTATGACCATGTCTTAATATACTAACATTTAATCCACAGAACGAGTGATCCACTTCTGAATCTAACATTAATAAAAACCATTTTGAGCCACACACACCAAAACATTCACTCTCTCAAGTTTCAGATGTTCACACGTTCATCACTCATTACACATGGGGACAGATTTGCTTCCCCAAAAGCCATTTTCTGGTCAGACGCGCAAATGTTTTTATATTAGTACATGTAACAATTTCTGTTGGTAATGAGTTCCAGTGACTTGTTGCAATGGAAGAAAAGGCTGATTTAGCAAAAGAAGTTTTACATTTTGGAATAACGCACTCTCCTCTTGAGGTGGATCGAGTACTCACCTTTTACACACAAACGGAGAATTCGCCTCTGAAAACCAAACTTTCTAAAAACTCTGGCTAAAGTGGAGATTTTGGAAAACTATGGTTTGGCGTTTGCGTGTAAAGTGACTGCGTTTTAGGCAGTTGACGCCAAAGTGCGACGAGTGTTAATGTTTTTCTCTGGTGATGATGATGGAAGCGTCAGAGCGGCGGTCGCGTTACTTCTGCTGCAAACACTTGTCATGTGTTTGCATTTCTGGTGGGATAAATTTGAAAATGAAGTGGTCGTCCCGGAGGAGCGGCGTGAAAATTTTAGGATGTCGCGGTCATCACTGCTGTTATTCTCCGACTTGCTGCGTCAAAACTACTGAAACTGAGGCTCCGTTGGCTGCAGAGCGTTTTTCTTCTTCCTACACTGGCCCCTAGAGGCTTGGCGTAGTTATGACGGCGCTCGACGGTGTATTTATGCGGGTTCATGTAAATGGAAACTTTTTTGAAAATGATGCTGTGTGCATGATGTTATTTCGGAAAATGGAGCGAGGAAAATATTCGTTTCTAAAAATATCTGTGTACATGTAAACGGAGCCCTAGTCTTTTATAGCGCTTTTCCAGATGCTCAAAGTCACTTTTACATTTTGGTGCATTCTTCATTTACTTCATGTCCAGAGATGGTAAAATACTATCGTAGTCACCACCAACACTCACACGACACTTTCATACGAGGTAATGTGGGTAAAGTGTCTTGCCTAAGGACACAGCAACAGTTTTGACCACTGGCGCCCCCCTGTGGCACCTGGTATTGGTAGTTTTCAGATTGTAGAATGTGATGATGTTATACTCCCAGATGTCTAGACCCAAGAACTCACTTTATTACAACAAAAATCTGCATTTGACCTGACCCCCATCTCTATTAAACGTTATTGGTCCATAGAATGTTGTGATGTCATGTGAAACCCAGTAATTCCCAGTGGTCTCCCGTCCAAATCAGATTACAGAGCTCACGATATCGGGTTTTGACAAGGACGGTTTGGTCGCTTTGGTAAAGTCAAACCATTTCCACATTGTAACAGCTCCATAACACATCCCTTATTACGTACAACCTTGTGTCTTGTTACGGCCCCAAGCTTTGATTAGTGTTGTGTGCGGTTGAATTCCTTTTTCTGGATTCTTGCTGTGAGTCCTGGCCCCTGATTGGTGGGGCACTTCAATACCGTCCACTGATTGGTCAGAGGAAATGTCGTCATACGCGCAACGAAGCTCGAGGATCTTTAAATAATCACCCGCCACGAGTAAAAAACACACTGACAACACGACAACAGCGAACACGTCAACAGAGGATAAACAACGGAGAAGACTGTGAAGATGGAAGACGACCCCGCTACTCCACCCACTTCCAGGTGGTAACAACTGCATGGAAAAGCTTCACCGTATAGTGCCGTGCTGTGCCGGAGTGTAGTGGAAAAGCACTATTTGTCATTTTGTGTGTGTCTGTGTCTCAGTTTGTGTCACTTTCTTGTACCAGTACGTGACTTTGTGTGTGTTAAGTAAGTTTATGTTAGGTTAGTTTAGTTCTGCTTTGTTCCTTTTGTTTTGTCACTTGATTCTGTTTGTGGGTTTATGTGATTTTACTTTGGGACACTTGTGATTTAGTTTTGTTTGCGTCCCTTTGTTTAGTCACTTGTTTTTCTGGGTAACCCCACGTGACTCGTTTTTGGCAGAGTTTGTTATGTTAATCCTGTTATTTTCTCTTTATTTTCGTTTCTTAGTTTAGGTTATGTTGTGTACATATTTTAGCCTGTTTTGTGTGGTTTCCTTGTACATCCTGTTCATTAAATGACTTTATTTATTAAATTTTTCCATCCTGTTTTTTTTTTTTTTTTGTTACTTCCCCTGACCCTAGCAGATCTGGGTAGTAATAGTTTACATACTTCTTCATCTAATTCATAAGAAACAAATCAGTTGAAAATAGCCTCTGTAACATCAATATCAATATATATCAATATAAGCTGATTCAATGAAGTTCCATCTAAGAGACTCAATTATTCTTTACTTTCATAGAGCATTTGTATTTTTAAAACATTTTTGTTCACCTCTAGAACATAACATTTACTAGCGAGGCTGGTGCCACGTAGTGCCTCCACTCAATTTAATTTCTCTCCAGTTACTAGGGAAGTGTAACAGGAAGCATAAAACACTCGCTGGTTTGTAAGGACCCCAGACCAATCAGCTGTGAGGTCAAACTCAAGCACCTCTGGGTCCTTTTGTGTCTAGCACAACAGGAAACAAAGCATCCAGATGGATGTAGACCAAGCCAAACACTTTGTGTTGGACCCATAGACCGTATATATAAGTGGACTAAGCTAACCCGTTAGCTGTTGCGTGCCAAACAGGAAGTGCTTCAGGAGGCTCTTCCGGCTCCTTCTCTCCCTTTTTCCCATTGACTTACATCAAGAATCAAGAATCAAAATTGTTTATTTGTCATGTGCAGGTTCAACACAAGGTCAACAATGCAATGAAATGCTTGGGATGAGAAGAATCGTTGACTCGCTAATATTCAAGAAGCTAATAGCTGCAATAAATAGTACTGTTAAAAAAGTGTTTGCAAATACAAGGGGAAATAAACAATATAATAATATAATAATAAACAATATCGTAAAAAATATAATAAAATATAATGAAATACAGATATAATAAAAATGTAATAAAAAATAATATACAAAGGTGCAGATAGGATTAAATAAGGTGTAGGTAGAGTATTTCACATTGGGATCTTATCGTCCCTCTCTCTGTAACTCCTGCAGTGAGCCTTGTTATTTTGGTCTTCAAATGTTCATATTTACCCGCTCTACATGATCCTAAATTTTTTTTCGCTATTTTGTCCATCAAAAAAATCCTATTCATAACATATAGCCTGGCTCCAAATTCGCTCCTCTAACCGTGAGCATCAGAAGCTTCATTTGAGCGGCGCTGAACGTTATGGGGGACGTCACAGTCACGTAGTCCACTCATATATATGGTTGACAACGATACCCGACATCAAGGATTTAAAGCCGGAAAAAAGAGAATGTTTGGGCGAATTTTATCAAGAGGAAAGACTTTATTGCCGGTGCATTCCATACGTCACTACCAAATATCAGCGGTTGGTTAAATCAAAAAAGTACCCGCCTACCGTCGAGCGAACAAATCCGTCAGACGGTTTCCACGAAGTGAAGAATCAGGCTGATCATTTACAGCCTCTATGTACAAACAGGGCCTGGTCTATAGTAGAACATTACTTCCTTCTGTAATATGTCAGTGTGTTTGAGCTTCTGTTCCAGGCCTTGGGTTCGGCGTATGTGGTTGTGAAGGTCACGAGAGGTGAAGTCTTGAATGCTGGACGCCGAACTAGACGAAAGCACTATATTACAAAAGTAGGCCTGTAATTTTATTAGCAATTATCACGTCTGCCATGTTTCTTCAGTTAGGTCACAGCGTGGTTTAAACTGTCTGGATTTGCTTGTGTTGGCGTTGAACAGACCCTCTGCCTTTAACGGAAATGTACCCGACTTTTCTTAAAACAAAAACAGAACAGTTCAGTTTAAACGGTTTGCAGTGGTCCAAACATATTTCTCACTCCTAATTATTCTTTTTTCTTTTCTTTTTTTGTCCAAGAGTGTCATAATACTCCGGATTTTCTGTTTCTCCACCTGTGTCTCATCTCGTCCTCACCAGTACATAACCCTGTGCTCTCCAAACCTACGAGGTGAACATTGCTTCAGTCTCTTTTTGCATCTTTGCCAAATGTATTTTGCATTTTTTACTTACCTGCTCCATTTGTTCTCTGCTCCAGCCATTTCAACCCCACCTTCCACACTTATTTGCTGCTCCCCCTCCCTGCAAAACTGCACATTTCCTGTAATAAATCATTGTTAAACCTTCTCCTGGATTTTCTCTGCTTTTGGGTCCTCTCCTTTTTGAACTGTGACAAGGAGACATCCGGAACAGATGCAGCGGCTCTACTCCGAGCTCTTCCTGTGTGACTGAGCTCCTCACCCTATCTCTAAGGGAGCACCCACCCTGGGCTTTGAACCAAAAAATCAATCTGGGTGCCTGATTTACCGCTGAAGGAGGAAGTAGGTATAAGGCTACGTTCAGACTGCAGCCTGAAGTGACCCAAATCCGATTTTTCCGTCCATATGCGACCTGTATCTGATCTTCTGACGACACAGATCCAATTTTTTTCAAATGCGACCCAGGCCTTTTGGATATGTGCTCCTAAAACCGGTACATATCCGATCTTTTGAGACGCGACTTCAGTCTGAACGGTCAGGTCGCATTCATCCGACCTACACGTTCCTTTCTACGGACGTTGCTGCTGCTGCTTCACAAAACGCCACGGCCAAAAACCTCGTCCTTCTCCTTCTCGATCTCCTCCTTAAAACAAATAAGCTGTACATGCTCTAGCTCTGGTACGACAGCAACTTTCAAATCGCCAGAAGCTCAATCGTCGTGTCTTCCCATGCGCATACGGGGACTCTTTGGGGGCGTTCAAAGTTTACTGGAGATCACGTACAAGTTGTGTTTAATTGGAAATGTGAACGACCTCGCAAAAACAATTGGATTTCACCAACAAAATCCAAATTGAGCGTTCATTTTCAGTCGTGTTGATTTCAGAAGATCTTTATTATGACGACAAAGTGAAAGAGCAGCCAGTCAGAGCGCTGCTTTGGCGCTTACTTCTGGGTTGACGAGAAATAGATACAGAAATAGACCTTGACATCGTGCAGCTTTGGTCAGGGTATCCTCAGGTATGACTACCCGAAATTTAAGACTTTTTTAAGACCTTTCTAAGACCACTTACATGAAAATTAAGACATCGCACCCATTATGCGGGCGAAAAACACCAGATCCAATTCTAATAATGACCAAGACTCACTGTTTTAAATAACAAAAAATACTCTTGATTATAAAATCTCATTCAGAACTCAATTATAGTCATTTTCATTGCTTGTAAAATGTCCAAAAATAATTTATAACATTCTAACAAGACAAACTAAGCTTTCACACGGTCTCACTTTGCACTGCAGCCCGGAAAGTATACAAAAAACAGGGTGTGCAAAAATATTCACCCCCCCGAGTCAATACTTTGTAGAACCACCTTTTGCTGCGATTACAGCTGCAAGTCTTTTGGGGTTTGTCTCTATCAGTTTTGCACATCTAGACACTGAAATTTTTGCCCATTCTTCCTCGCAAAACAGCTCGTTTGTGAACAGCAGTTTTCAGATCTTCCCACTGATTCTCAGTTGGATTCAGGTCTGGACTTTGACTCGGTCATTCTAACACCTGGATATGTTTAGTTTTGAACCATTCCAGTGTAAATTTTGCTTTATGTTTAGGATCATTCATGTTGGAAGGTAAACCTCCATCCCAGTCTCAGGTCTTTTGCAGACTCCAACAGGTTTCCTTCCAAAATTGCCTTGTATTTCGCTCCATCCATCTTCCTATCAACTCTGCTGGTCTTCCCGATTATGTCCCACTTGGTGTTGATTCTTCACAAAAAAAATCAAATTTTATATCTGTATGTTTGAAGTATAGTCCGTATATATGAGTGGACTAAGTGAGTGTGACGTCACCACAGCGTTGCTCAAATGAGGCTCGCGTTGTCACGGTTACAGGAGCAAATCTGGAGCTAGGACCATATTTGGAAATCCAACCGCAAGTATCAAAGGAACCACAAGAGCCAATCATGATTTAGGTCATTAAACGTGCCCGTCTGACTCATGGCAGACCGGAGATACTACACCATTCTGCACAGGCCACTGTATTTCAGTGATTCTTGAGAATAATAAGGGAACTTTTAGCTTTTATCATCAAACTTTAAATCGTAAGTTTAAGACCTTGTCCACACTTAGCCGGGTATCTGATAAACGGAAGATGTTTTGCTGCGTTTTGACCTGTCATCCACACGAACACGCATCAGAAAGAGTATTCAGGGAAAACTCCGGCCAAAGTGAAGATTTTTGAAAACTCCGTTTATGCCTGTTTGTGTGGACAGAGATAACTGGGGTTTTGCATTTTAAAACGTCACTGTCTGCGCCAAAAAATATGAATCTGCCCTGACGTCAAACGTGCGACATTTGTTTAGGCGACTGCAAAAGCCAAAGCCAAAGCAGACTAAGGATCGGAGTCGTTTCTTGAGAGCTGTGGGGTGTGTTGAGAGCAGAATTGCTCCTAAACTGTGTTTAGGAGCAATTCTGACTCCGAGTCTGTCCAGACAGAGGAGCTCGGCGCCATGTTTTCTGTTGTTTAAGTTTAGGCGGAAGTGACGGCGAAGTGGGGGCTCAATGGAAATAACACCATCTACAGGTTTGGAATGTGTATGAATGTGGTTGAAAATGCAGATGTTCGGTTATGTGTGGAAACTATTTTTTTCGAAGACGAGGTGGTGTGGATAAAACTATTTTTATAAACGGAGGGGGGGAAATGTTCGGTTTTAAAAATACCCGGCTACGTGTGTACATGGCCTAAGTCATTGATTTATGTTCTATGTTCTGTTATGTGCGAACAACAATAGAGTTGCAATTTAACGAAATTCACGTTATGCTAGTTAAATTATGCTAGTTAAAATTCTAGTAACATTAGCTATTGTAACTGTTAGATTTATTTTGTCATTTTATTTCAAAAATAGTCAATCGGGGCAGGAAAGCGAGAAGGGAACTTACTTAGCAGCGAAACACGCTAGCTGTCAATCAAACCTGTTGCTAACGCTAGGCAGCAGCGACCTCAGGGAATGAAGGCGTCTGATTGGTTCGTTATTTATGTTCATATCTTGATTTAGGAACAAGATAGCGAAATGAAAAAATCAGGATCCTGTATCACGGGTTCATACGAACATTTTAAGACCAAAGCAGGTCCAGAGAGAGGGACAATAAGATCCCAGTGTAAGTCAATGGGGAAAAGGGAGAGAAGGAGCCAGAAGAGCTTCCTGGAGCACTTCCTGTCCACTCATATATACGGTCTATGGTTTGAAGCCTGAAATGCGGCAAAAGGTCAGAAAGTTCAAGGGGGGCTAATACTTTCGCAAGGCACTGTGAACTCTGCAAATGGCATGGCGTGTTTTTTGTTCCGATGTTTGTGGCACCTGAGTCTTTTTGTTCCTTTCGTCTCTGGAAAGTTAGCCCCAAAACCAACACCAAAAGTTCAACTAACATTTATGTTTTAAATGAGGAAAGAACATTATGAAACAGATCAGAAAATAGCGTAACTTGGGCTTTTAATGTATAAATAAAGTCGCAGTTACCGTAAAGGCCAAGCGGAAATGGACTTCTAATACCTCATTGGGCGCCACAATTTTCCAACCCAGAAATCAGCGGATTTGTTTGTGTTATGAAATCATTTTAGATTAATATGCCAGTTTAAAAAGCCCAAATTCTAACATAATAATTGTGTCGCAGATTATAAGCACACAGCGGACAAAAGCGCGTCTTTGTGAGGCACGGCGGAGTCTCCGGGGCCGAACTGTGGAGCATGTGGAACAGCTGGTTGCCATTTGAGCTCGGTGTGCGTGTTCTTTGTTTGTATTACAGTTACATGTTTTCCCCGCGCTCTTGTGCTTACACTGAAAACACTACGGCCTCCGCACGTCCCGCTCCGACCGTCAGCCCGGCCAGACAACCCTCACGTGGCTCGTTTGCGCCGCTTGCAGACATAAGCGATTTTCGATTATATATTTTACGCTTAAATCCTGAAAGTAGTCACATTTTGCTTTACTGACAGATAAATACAAGTTTATAAAAAGGGAAAAGAACAAGATTAAAGAAAATATGAGTATACGGTAAACCTCTACCTTTACCCCGTCGCTTTTGCGTGCGTGAGCGTTTGTTATTGTCATACACGTGTTTCTTGTCTGCAAAGAAAACTTAGCTCTAAGTTTAAAAAATAAATATCGTATAATAAAAGGGTTTTGTATCATTGATTATGAGTTTATTTTTTGTTTGTGGCATGTGTCATATGGAAATACAATAAAAATACATTGAAAAAAAGGGTTTCCAAACTTTTGACTGGTAATTCATGTAACAGTGAACAAAAAGTACTGTCAGTAACATTGGTAGGGCTTAAATGTATGTCGAATTAAGGGTCAAGTGCAGTTCTGACAAAGGGTAGTACTCAGCCAAATGTACTTCCAAAGTGAAAATACTTTTTTGACTGCCTTACTTTTGATTGTCCTGCTTGAGTAAAAGTTGTGGTTCCTCTTCCCACTGTGAGGCTACAAGTGACACAAGCTTTATGTTGACAGCAGTGATGGAAGGTAATGAAATAAAAAATACCAAAATTTAAAAAATACCAAAAATAAAAGTACATTAAAAAATAGTAAAATAATAAAATAAAAAACATTAAAAAATAACAAAATTAAATAAAAAATAAAAAAATCATAAAACAATAATATAATAAAACAATAAAATAAAACATACATTAAAAATAACAAAATTAAATTAAAAAAGAAAATAAAACAATAATAAAACAATAATATAACAAAAGAATAAAATAAAATATATTAAAAAATAGCAAAATTAAAAGTAAATTTAAACGTTAAATAAAATTAAAAATTAAATAAAAATAATCTAATAAAAATAATAAAATAAAACATATATTTAAAAAATAACAAAAGTAAAAATACAGTGCTTTTACTGTGGATACTTTCTACTTTTACTGGACTGAAAAGTAAAAAAATACTTTTCTTTATGCTTTGTGACCTGCTGAAATGGCAGTTTTTTTTTAGCACATTTAATTTGAGTTCACATAGCAACTTTGAGCAAACCAAATGCACAAATACAAAAAAGCGGCGAGAAAAATTAAACCAATTGAATGTATTCAGATAGCAATTTATTGTATATAGAATTTTATTTTATTTTATCATCCGTATCTTTATAGAGTTTGTCAATTTTAAGTAATTCTGTACTTCTATTGCTGCTACTGTTTTCTTGCTGTTCTCTTAACTGTGCGTTGCAACACTGAAATTTCCCCATTGTGGGACAAATAAAGGATATCTTATCTTATCCTATCTTAGAATCACTTAAAATCTGCTAAATTCTTTTTCAAAATCGCATCACATTTCATCTTTTATTGTTCTAAAAATCTCTGCAAAAGATGTTTCCTTTTTATTCTTAAAGTATATTTTTAAACTGATACTTTAATACTTTTATTTAAATAGATTTGTTCATGTGATACTTTTTACCTTTGTATCTGTGCTCGTTTCTATGGAGATGTCATTGCTCTGCCTGGAATGTTCCGCAGTATGACATTAAACCTTACATGTACCTTACATTTACTCAATTACAGGTCATTTGTAGCTCAAAATTGACAAAAAAACCTCTGATTGTGGCGTCGCCTCTCCACAGATCTGACCTGTAACTTGGTCTGGTTTGGTCTCCATGACGATAGAAGGGTTTGACACCATACTGTGAAACATTCCAGGCAAAGCAATAACACCGAGAACTTCATCCACCACTGGTTGACGATATAAAATGATTTAAACATTTGTGTTTCTTGCGTCGCTCCTTCAGAAATGATTTAGTTTGTCTCATGTTTGTGTCTATCCTTTAAAAACTCTCCTGTGGCTCATTATTTGTGCCGGTTACAGACATTAGCAATTCACAAAGTCTGAGTAGTGTGACTTCACCGTGAAACTACGACCATTAAGAACCATTACAAACGCCGTGGACTCTGCCAACGCCGTGTTATTCCTTCGCCCTCATTTTACATTAAGGAACAGCGCTGTCTGCTGCAGCAATGGGTAACATTTAGCAGTTTTACGGTTTTTATTTTATTATTTTAAACAGCGGGAGCATTTTTACACCTGCATAAAAGTACTGCACATCATTTTTACCGTCTCGAAAACAGGAAAAACAGAGCTGGTTCATTCCAAACGGTTTGCAGTGGTCCAACGTTATTCCGCTTACCGTAAAGGTGCATTGTGTAACTTTTCTGGTGGAGGGTCCGTCAAATGCAGAAATTAAACCTTTCTCTCTTCATGGAGACCAAACTAGACCAAGTAACAGGTCAGATCTGTAGAGAGGCGACCCCGCTCACAGTCAGAATGCCTGTTTTTTTATGTATTTTTGGGCTGTAAAACCATCTAGAATTGAATAAATGTAAAGCAAATGTAAAAGCTGTTTAATGTCACACTGTGGAACATTCCAGGCAGAGCAATGATGTATCCATAGAAACAAGTAGGTGACGGACCCCCCAATTAAAAAGCTACACGCAGTAAATAGACAATACACAAACTGGAGGTGAGGATGTTTGCGTTCACGATCTTTACGCTCTTCCCTTCAACATCCTCACTCCAGATTGGTTCTTCGGTTGCTATGATACTCGCAGTCGGAATTCCAAATACGGACCTCGGTTTCGAACATAGCTGCAGCCCTCGATGAGCTTCATTTGACTGGAGCCGAACGCCAAGGGTGACGTCTTATACAGTCTAATTTTATGTCACTTTCGCAGTATGACTTCAAACTCATCAGACCCGGTTCACTGATTTTTTTTTGTCTGAGCAATAAAAAAACGCCTGTATTTAAATAACTCCTCGATGTGTCATGCGATACTGTGTGGAACATTCCGAGCAAAGCAATAACATTTCCGAGTGACGGACTCCCTCTAGAAAAGTTATATAGTGCACTTTTAAACGCCCAGGTTGGTCCTCAGCACAACTCCTGAAGAATGTTCCATGTATTAGAGCAGAATGTGCCTTTCCCCAGTACAGATGTATTGTATAAGTAGCTAAATAAGACTGCTGTGTGCTGTCTGTCTCTAAGTATAAAGTGTTTTGTTTTTATTGTTCGCTTTACTATCACGGCAAAACTCCGCAATGGTCTGAGTTGTGAAAAGCACTTAGAAAAGTTCTCGTCTTGGTGAATAGTTAGAATGTTCAGAATGCAAAAGGGAACTGAGGTATAACAAAAAAGAGTCATTGTGGCTATTTTCATTTTTAGATTTTACTCTCTCTGGTTTATTTGCCCCGAAAGTTCAACTAAACAAAGGATTTATCGCGTCGCTGCTTCCTCAACAATTTCGTTCAACAATTACTTTCTAAGACGCAAAGGTAGGGAAGTTCTTCAGCAGCAGAACTTCCGAGGCAAATAAACCAGAGAAAATAAAATATCAGAATTTAAATAGGCACCAAAACCAAGTGTTACAGTCGTCTTTCACTTCATCTTTTTTTTGTGTAATTTTGCATGCTTTTTATTTACAGCGTATGAACATACATTGTGTTCTGCAGGGCCAGCCCCCCCCATTAGGCAACATAGGCAAATGCTAAGGGCACCGCCGCTCCACTAGGGGGCGCCGAGTGCAAAAATCGGCGATGGGGGATAAAATCCTCCACTGTCTAAAACATCGTCACTATGAACTGTTTGATTTCTTGTGAGTATCTGTACTCTGGCAGTATTTTTTTATTTTTTTTTTTGCAATCCAAGGGGCGCCACCTGAAATCTTGCCTAGGGTGTCAAAATGGTTAGGGCCGGGCCTGGTGTTCTGCGTTCTGATTGGCTAAGGGAGAACCCGCATTGTGTTCTGCGTAATCGTAGGAGGCGTGTCTGTTTATAAGAATAAAAAACAGCGTCAACAACTCCCCATAACTGTGTTTTTCACCCCCGCTCCTCAGTTTAGATCGCAAGCTGATTTGTGGAGAGGTTTTACAGCCTTAAAACATATGTAATAATTGTAAAAAATAAAAATGACTACTTCGCTGATTTCACTTATCATGGGTTATTTTTAGATCGTAACTCCCGTGATAAACGACCATTGTACATGAAATAAACTTTAAATGAAATATTGGAAATAGAGGTATTTGTTTGATTGACACTAAAAGGGAATAAGCTGTTTTCTCATTTGATCGTTTTTCATTCTTAATTGAGATTTAAAAGAACAAATTGTACTTGGACCCTTAAATCAAGAGAGTCTGACATACTGTATCTGAGCAAAAACAGAAGAAATTGTACTGGAAACGATTTTCATACACCAGAACTGAAGAAAGAGGTTGGATCAGCTGCGAAATGTCAATCAAAAAAACTTTAGTCCATTTGACAGAACAGAATTTTTCTTTTGCTATGGATCCTTTTTGGACGACACACTGGGGATTTTACTACAAATTTCAGTAATATTCTGAAATAATAGTACTTTTATTTGAGTTCAAGACAGAGACATTATGCAAAATCAACTTTTTTTTAAGCTTTCTACCATGTTATCTACCATGTTGCTCCATCTAAAACATGCCTGAAGTGGTTTTAAATGTCGCCCGTGCATGTTTAAGTACTTTAGCCATGTCTCCTGGGCCCTATTCCAATCCTCTTTATGCTTAGCTGTACAAGTCTGTAAAAGATTCAGTTTACAAGCCGTCATCGTCCACGGTCCTGCACGAGAATGTCCCAGAAGTATATAGATGCATGCTAGAAAACAATACACTACAACTGCACAATCCTGATGCGATATGAAGTACTTTCAATGACAAAATGTACGATTATTGTGTCGTGATAGCGCTCTGAAGGGGAAGCGAGTGACTTAGCGCAGTGAGCAAAAGGAAGGGAGACTTATAGCTGAAAAACATGAAAATAAAACGTATAAAACATGGCAATATGGCAGGGGTGTCAAACTCATTTTGGTCCGGGGGCCGTATGCAACCTACTTTGATCCCAAAAGGGCCGGATCAGAAAACTCAGTTCTCTCTTCAAGTTATCGTATTTTTCTCCGTGTCTCGTAGTGGTGTTTAAGATTATATTCCTCGAGCAACGCCACTTGTTCCAAACACACTGAGCACAGATTTCCCATTCACCTCTGTCAACAAATAAGAATTAGACTATTTTTCTTGGGAAATCCTGAACTCAGCATCTGCTTTTCTCATTTTTTGACATTTTGCTGATGAGGGTCACGGTCGACAGTCAAAACGATCGTCCTTTAAGAGCGTTTGGAAAGAGGAAAGTCTTCATTTGTGCTGCTCTGGTGGGAGTCGCAACGTACAGAAACGCCGGAGACGCTGCTATGCTAAACGGTGCAGAAAATTAACAGAAAAATCTGAAAATTTTAAGTATTTTAATAGAAAAATCAGCCAAGGGCCAGATTAAAGGTCTTGGAGGGCCGGATCTGGCCCCCGGGCCGCATGTTTGACACATGTGCAATATGGCATTTCCAAAACCAAAAAAGGTGACATTGTGACAGTTTTTTAAAAATAAATAAACCCCCCCTTTTTTATTTGATTCGTTTTTATTTCGAGTTTGTGCCAAGAAAGAGAAACAATAATCATATACATACTACACACACGTTAGAAACAATAGAAAATTTCTCCAAAAAGGAGCGGGAAGAAGAAAAAAACTTATATTAAACCACTTCTGTTCATGTCATAGTTTCAAAAGTTAAAAAAATGATGTGTTTGCTTCTGGACATCGATGCAGAAACTTTACAAGTATTTATATATCGCAAAATAAATGACAGACTATGCAAACTGAAGAGAATTTTAACCCAATTTCTTTCTCTTTTTTTAGTATTGTTCTGAATTATGGTCATACAAACTGATGTGAATGAAGAACGTAAAGGTTTTTTTTACGTTTATGGTTGTACAAATTAATAAAAATGTTAACGAACGCACCAAAGTTGATCGTTTATGATCGTACAAAATAAACCACAGTGAGTTTTTAGCTTCGGAGTGTGACCTCAGAAGTATCTTGCAGCCCCGAGTCTAAACAAACCTGCATTTTTTGGATATTTCATCCCCAAAAAGAGTCAAAATAACAGCATTCCAAGCGATATGACCTTTTCCTTTCTGCTTCTCAACATGTTGGCAGCATTCATAACATTCAAGAGTTTTTTTTTTGCAGTTTTCCACCATGTTATACTGTTCCCTCATCAAACACATGCCTGAAGACGTTCTCGTGGTTCCCGTGCTTTTTCACTGACAGAACATCAAAACTTTTCCATGACTTTTTCATGACCTAAAATGAATTTTCCATGACTTCACGGCACCTACATGTGCAGAATGAGCAGACTTTTAGGGCTAAATATGAAATGTTAACCCTTCCCACTCACATTATGGTTTGGTATTATAGTTTTTAACATTCAAAATCCTGTCAGTGCATTTCTTGTCGTCTCTTTTAAACAAAATACCTTATTGTGTATTGTCCTGCTGGAGCGGCTGTGCAGACATTCAGAATTAATCAGAATCTCCTAATGAGAACTTAAACAGTTAATGGTGAGTGTCATAAATACAGTACGCAACAAACCGTTTGGATGAAGATATAAACCGATATATATGCATTTGCAGTACCTTCCTAGGAACCTTTGGTAAGCACTTGTTTTTAGTTGTCTCCAATTTGCAACTTACCCGATATCTATACATTTCTTTGCTATAGTCAAATTAATAATCTCAACTTAATTTACCATCTACTTAAAGGCAAAAACACACACAAAACTTTTTTTTTTATGCATGTAATTAATATGATTTAGGTTAACTTAGGTTCAGGAGCAGGACCACGCCTCAACCGTCCTCGCCTCCTCTCCAGAAAATCACATCTCACTTCTGCCACGCCTCAATTTCCCAGAAGCCTATTTGTAGCAGCTTATCCTGGCAACCCAGTTTGTCCCGAATAACTCGACCCCACCCTCCCAACCCAGATCTGTTCGCTTCCAGACATAAGACGCCTACGAGGGGGACCCATCCTGCTGGGCCATGTGAAGATTGAGACTGAACCCCTGAGTCTCATCCCAGTCGACCCACCTCGTCTCCATATAATAAACTCTTTTCTCTTCGCACATGTGTTGTTGGTGTGATCCTTACTAGTGAAATCTCTATAAATTCAGGCATAAAGGGGTTAACAGAGCGCTAAAATTCCACAACTTTTCCAAAACTTTCTTTCAATTTACAACATTCCATGACTTTTCCAGGCCTGTGAAATGACATTTTCAATTTCCATGACTTTTCCAGGATTTCCATGACCGTGGAAACCTTGCGTTCTTAATGTCATCCTTGCGTGTTTGAGCAATTCAGCGATCTCTCCCGGACCCTATTCCAACCCTCATTATGTTTGCTGTAAAATTCCACAACTTTTCCAAAACTTTCATTGAATTTACAACATTCCATGACTTTTTCAGGCCTGTAAAATGACATTTGCCATTTCCAGGATTTCCATGACTGTGGGAACCCTGCTTTCTAGACGTCATCCATGCACATTTGAGCAATTTAGCGATCTCTCCTGGACCCTATTTCAACACTCCTTACGTTTGCTGTGAAATTCCACGACTTTTCCAAAACTTCCAGTGAATTTACAACATTCCGTGACTTTTCCAGGCCTGAAAAATGACTTTTTTTTATTTCCATGAATTTTCCAGGATTTCCCTGCTTTCTAGATGTCATCCATGCACAGTAAAGCAATTTAGCGATCTCTATTCAAGCCCTCCTTATGTTAGGTGTAAAATTCTGTTCAACACTCAAACCACAAGCAAACATCTGTACGTCTGTGCTCCCACACGACAATTCTACATAAATATACAAAAACACGATGCAAATCTGTACTCTACAACTTCACAAACCTGATGCAATGTGCGGTAGTTTTATTACTGGGATGCATGCTGATTGTGAAGCTTATAAAACCCGTTAATACGGTGTTTTCGGCGAATATACTGTAGCATTTTCAAAACAGTAAAAGCTAACACGCTGATCTAAATATATACGTGTTAGCCGTTAATACCCCCTCTTTAAGAACCAGATGAACCTTTAACCGTCAGCTACATGTGTTAGCTTTTACGTTGTTTACAAATGATGATTTACACAGCGTTTTAAAAGGTTTCTGGAGCCCCGATTTGGCGCCGGCATTAGCCCTCACACAGGCAACCCGGCAACCCGAGCCCCTCTCTCTCTCACGGCACTCCACTTAATTAAATATGATTAATCCAGTCAGCATGAGAGCCTTCGAGAGCCGATCCAAAACCAACACGAGCTAACCGCGGGCGAGATGGAAAAACTGACAGCACGGTTCCCTTGGCTCCGTCGCCCCGGCCTCTGATCAATCTGGGAATCAATACGGCCGCAGAACGGAGCTTTTCTCCTCCACCGCTGGACCCGTTCTACGTCTGAGGAAATGGTTTGGTTTGCGAAGGTCTGCCCGTGAAAACATCTCGTCAGTGGCGGAACGTGATGAAGGGAGAGTAGTGAAGTGTTGTGCTTAAAGGTGAACTGTGTAACTTTTCGGGTGGAGGGTCCGTCAAATGCTTTAAATGCTTTTCGTCGTGGAGATTTTATCGCTTTGTCTGGAATGGTTTTTGGAGCTATAAGGAAACAGCTGTAATTAAGGGAATGTAAAGTTGAGCTGTTTAATGTCATACTGTGGAACATTCCAGACAGAGCGATGACGTATCCATAGAAACGAGCAGGTTACGGACTCCCAAACAAGTTCCACAATGCAACTTTTCTCATTGAGGGTCCGTCAAATGTTTTTCTCTCTGGAACATTCCACAGTATGATATAAAACCTTGTTATTTCCATGGAGACCAAACCAGACCAAGTTACAGGTCAGAACTGTGGAGAGGTGACCTCGCTCAGTCAGAATGCCTGTTTTTATCGGTATTTTTGAGCTAGAAAATCACCTGTAATTGAATAAAATGGGAAAACAGTTCATTTCATTATTTCATTTTAGTGTGAATTACTGCTGTCAGCGTTAATCACAAAAAAAACCCATCGCACTAATGTTTTTTAACGCAGATTAATCGCACAATTTATTTTATCACATACTCCTCTATTCAAAGCACAGATGGTGACCTGAAAGGCGGTGCAGGTTATTAGGTCAGTGATCAGGTCTGTCCACACGCGACTTTAGATCAAACTAAGGTAGTTTGCAGATATCGCAGCGATGAACTCTCTTTCCACAGAAGCACAACAATCTTAAAATACCATCTTAAAGCAAAACACATGTTTGATTCAGCGGTTAGCAAGGACGCTACTTGTACACAAACAACAAGCCGAGCACGACAACTCGCGGCAATGTTGTCAACAAAACTACCAGCGATAGAAAAATATCAATAATATAACTTTTTTATAATAAATTGCACTTTTGACCAAATATTTTGGTCTTTTTTTGAGGAATAATTAACTGCGATTAATCGCGATTCATCAAAATTCTAAAGTGTGGTTAATCTGATTTAAAAAGTTGATCGTTTGACAGCACTAGTGTCAAACAAACAAAAAAAAAAACCCAAAAAACAGACCTCATTTGACCTCTTTTTCCAATGTTTAATTTAAAGTTTATTTAATTTTCTTTCAAAAACCTGTCTCGATCTACAGTTACGGCCTATTTCAATTTTGATATTTTATTCTCTGGTTTATTTGCCTCGGAAGTTCTGTTGTTAGAAGGACTTACCTGAAAAATCGTTGCAGTTTCATGGACAAACACGTCGTCTTCTTTTCTAGCGACACGTTTACTTTGGCATCTTAGAAAGTTACTGTTGAACTCCACAACGAGAAACAGGAAGCAGCGAGACGATAAATCTTTTGTTTAGTTGAACTTCTGGGGCAAATAAACCAGAGAGAATAAAATATAAAAATTAAAATAGGCACAATGACTCTCTTTTTGTTATACCTCAGTTACCGTTTGCAGTCCGAACATTCTAATTATTCACCAAGACGAGAAGATTTCTCTGAACTTTACGGAGTTTTGCCGCGATATAAAGCTCCATAACGAGAAACAGAGAGCAGCGAGGCGATGAATAAGCAACAGAACTTCATATAAACCAGAGAAAATAAAATATCAAAGAGATGTTTTTTGGTGTTATTTGAAATACTTTAAATTAAATATTGGAAATAGAGGTCAAAATCTGTTTTTGTTTGACACTAAAACGGAAAAATGCAATAAACTGTTTTCCCATTTTATTGTTTTTCGTTCTTAATTGAAATCCAAAAGAACAAATGGAGCACAGACCGCAGAGCTGTTTAATATCATACTGTGGAACGTTCCAGACAAAGCGATGACATCTCCATAGAAACGCCTGAACCAAAAAGTTACCCAATGCATCTTGAAGTAACAAAACTGAGTACTTCTTCCACCGCCCGCCGGATCTCGTAAAAACAAGCACACCGGACGCCGTTTCGAAATACGACGTTGCGTTTAGGAAGCTGTGAAAAACGTACGAGCGCGGCAGTTACGAGTTTGCGGTTTCGCCGTTGTGGTTTGGCCGTCTGCGCGCAAACGGAACAGGCAAAAGTGTCAGAATCCGCGAACGCGCCAGTGCTGGATTTCTACAAGAGAAAAACGCAACCACCAACTTGGCAACGCGGCCTAACAGGGATTTTTATTTGCATACTCGGTCAATTCTCCCAGGCAGGCTCTCCTCTCATGCCCTTTCACGTTCCTGTGTTCTGACTAAGAACCAGACGTGTTTTAAAGAGGCACTGCGGAACTTTTCAGGGCGGGGGATGCTACTGCTTTGCCTGTAATGTTCCACAGATGCATTTATTCAATTATTGGTGTTTTTATTGCTCAAAAACACCTTTAAAAACAGGCGTCACGACTGAGAGCGGGGTCGCCTCTTCGCAGATCTCACCTGTAAATTGGCCTAGTGGCATCTCCTGCTACAGTAGTTTCTATGGAGATTGAAAAGTTGAATGCCATATTTTGGAATACTGGAGGTACAACACCAGTAACTTGGTATCGTGACCGGCAAGTGCAAAACACTTTCAGGACATTTCCTTTCCGTCAAGAACTGTCTTCTTAATTTGTCTCAGGAGTTTGTATTTGCGTTTTTGCCACATAAATTTGTCTCAGAGCTTGTACAAATGTGTTTTATGAATTTTGGAATTTATTTTCAAGATGTAAATGTGTATTCTACATGTAATTTTGTTTTCACATTTGTTAATGTGTGTTGTAAACTGTAAAAGTGTTTTGCACTTTTGAACTGAAATCAAGGGCCGTGACATCGCCCGGTGCCAGGCTCAGTCTGAAAGGCCAACGCGGGTCCACCCTCCTCTGGGTTCACCACCCACAGAGGGGTTCATAGTAGGGGTGTGCATTGCCATTAATCTAGCGATACGATACATATCACGATATCCCTGTTACGATTCAATATGTCCCACCGGTAGGAGGCCCCGGGGAAGACCCAGGACACGCTGGAGGGACTATGTCTCTCGGCTGGCCTGGGAACGCCTCGGGGTCCGTCCAGAGGAGCTGGAGGAAGTGGCTGGGGAGAAGGAAGCTTGGGAGCCCCTGCGACCCGGCCCCGGATAAGCGGAAGAAGATGGATGGATGGATGAAATTCCCATACTAAAACACAGGACGATATTGGGATTTATTAATAATTATGTATAATATTATGGTCGAGTGCACCTTCATGAGTCCAAAATTCCATTAAATTTCCATCCATCCATCCATCTTCTCCCGCTTAATCCGGCTGGGTCGCGGGGGCAGCTTGCTGCCCAATACTCATAGCACCTGACCCCCCCTATGAACCCCTCTGCAGGTGGTGAGCCCACAGGAGGGTGGACAACATGGTCCTTGATGTTAGTTCATAGGCATGGGCATGTTTTGGGTTGATGGGGGAAACCGGAGCACCCGGAGGAAACCGGGTTATCAGAACGGTAAATGGAACTTATGATTTTTTTATGAAGAACAGGACTTTAAAAAATCTATTTGAATGCAGTTTGAATCTATGCGAGAATCACGCAATGAAGTATCGCAATATATCACTGAATTGATATTTTCTTACACCCCTAGTTCACAGGGGTCGGGTGCGCAGAGGACTGGGCGGCGAAGTGCTGCCCCCGCGACCCAGCCGGATAAAGCAGAAGAAGATGGATGGTTTTGTACTTGCCGGCCACATTGCAACAACAAAATCTAGTCAAGTTAAGATCACTTGAATTAAGAAAATTTTACCATGATTTCAGTAAATTTCACTTGACAAATGTAGTTAATATGATTAACTTAGGTTCAGGAGCAGGACCACGCCTCAACCGCCCTCGCCTCCTCTCCACCGAATCACAGCTCACTTCTACCATGCCTCAATTTCCCAGAAGCCTTTTTGTAGCAACCCAGTTCATCCCGATAATTGACCCCACCCTCCCAACCCATATCTGTTCACTTCCAGACATAAGACGCCTACGAGGGGGGTCCCGTCCTGCTAGGCCATGTGAAGATTGAGACTGAACCCCCACCCTGAGTCTCCACCCAGCTGACCTGCTTTGTCTATATATATATAAACGGTTTTCGCTTCGCACATGTGTTGTTGGCGTGGTCCTTGCTAGTGAAGTAAAATGATCTACCAGTGGAACAAGACCTTTTGTACTTAAAATATGAAAATCCATCTTGTGACACTTAAAATAAGAAAAACAGCAACTTTTTGCACTTAAAATAAGAAACAAAATCAAATGTTGCTTGAATTAAGAAAAACATACTTATTCCACTCGCAGATCATTTGACTTGCCAAGCTGAATCGACTCAAAGTGAAATGTTAATTTAAGTTTTTCTGACCTAGATATTGTTTTTTCCAGTGCACGGTAACTTGGAGACTAATAACTGAAGTACAAAAGTTCCACAGTGCACCTTAAACAACTGAAGGTCATTTAGCCGGACATGGATTGTTGCGGTCGCGCTCTGAAGGGGGAGTGGGTGACTTGGCGTGCGGAGCAAAGGTAGGGGAGACTCAAAGCTTTAAAACAATCAAACTTTTGGCTAATATAGCATCTTCAAAACAATAAAAGTGAACATGGTGATCTAAATAAGTGTAAAAAACATTCTTTAAAAGTGCACTATGTAACTTTTTAGTCGGGGATTCATCACCTGCGTGTTTCTATGCCTGGAATGTTCTGCAGTATGGCATTAAACAGCTCTACTTTATATTTATTCAACTGCAGATGGTTTTATAGCTCAAAAACATACAGAAAAACAGATATTCCGACTGCCTCTCCAAAGATCTGACTTGTCTGTTTGATTTCCATGAAGATAAAAAAGGTTTAATGCCATACTGTGAAACTTTCCAGACAAAGCGATAACATCACCATGGAGAAAAGCATTTGACGGACACAAAAAAGTCACACAATTCACCTTTCTCATCTGTTTAAGCTGCACTTTTTGCATATTTCATCGCAAAAAATGTAAAAAATAAGACACGTGTTCCGAGCTATACGACTTTTTCCATTCCCGCCTCTCATTCGTGACATTAACGTACGCAAAGTCAACTTTTCAGTCGCGGATTTCAACAGGAGAAAAACGCAACCACCGACTTGGCAGCGCGGCGTAACAAGGGTTTTTTATTTGCATAGTCGTGAGTGCAGATCTCCCGGGCAGGCTCTCCTCTCCTGCCCTTTTACTCGCCTGTTTTCTGAAGAACCAGACGTTTTTTAACAACTGAATCATTGAGGCGGGGAGGGTAATGATGAGAAAGAATGTCGAAGAGAGGTTTAGGAGAAAACACCACTGAAACAGTTTTTTATAAGGAGATAAATGCTGTTTCCTCATCATAAACGGACCTGGAGTTGTTTTTTGTTTCATTCGCACATGATTAAAAGTGCGTTGTGTAACAGTCATATGCTTTTCTTTATGCAGATGTTATTGCTTCGTCTGGAATGTTTCACAATATGGTATTAAACCTTTCTGTCTTTACGGACACCAAACAAGACCAAGTTACAGGTCAGATCTGTGGATTTGGTAACCCCAGTCAAAATGCCTGTTTTTCTACATTTTTAAGCAATAAAAACATCTGTAATTGAATAAATGTAAGTGAGAGCTGTTTAATGTCATACTGTGAACATTCCAAACAAGCGGATGACGGACTATGGAGCAAGACAGCTGTCAGAAATCCGTGCATATTTGGCTGTAGTTGAGCATAAAATAAATATTCGTAAACTCTCAAATGAGTTCATTAACTTCTTAGGTTCCTTTCTAAGACAATGTAGCCAAGTGTATTTTTACCTTGTTGACATGTTTCGGCTGCGAGCCATCTTCAGAACTGTCACCGGTGTTGGTGGTGACGTGTCGTATATCAGCTGTTGTTACTTCCGGTAGGCGTGGTCAGCCTGATGGGACCTGCAGGTCGCCCAGACTGACCACGCCTCCTGTCGCCCGGTGGTCTCTGGAGGAGGGTGTCCCAGGTGTGTGAAAGGAGGAACGCGCCGTCGTCACGGTTGATGCTGTCAGTGCCTCGTTTCCTGATCTCAATGGCTTCCCTGATCCAGCGTTTGAACTTGTTGTTCTCCGATCCAATGACCCGAGCCCCGTCCCGATCCATAATGTGGTTATTTCTTTTACAGTGGTCTGATATGGCAGATTTTAGGTTTTCCTGTTCTGCTTTGTCTCTTTGTGTTCTGGTGAGTCTCCCTGCTGTTTCTTTTTCGCATTCCTTTTGGTGTTCCTTTTTTGGATGTGGAATGCCTGGCCTGTTTCCCCTATGTAAGATTTATTGCACGATTTGCACTGGATTTCGTAGATGGCGTTGCATTTTTGTTCTGGTGGTATTTTATCTTTGGGGTGTACTAACTGTTGGCGGAGTTTTGTGTGTGGTTTGACTGCTGTGCTTATGTTGTGTTTTTTCATGGCGATTTTCAAATGAGTTCAGTCGTACATAAAATGTGTTGTGTGTATTTTATCCATCAGGATACAAAAAATTGAAAAGTTATGACATCAACAATTACAATTACGGAATGAAAAGTTACGATTACGCTTTCGAATTCACAAACCCTGTCTTTACTGTCAAAAATACGTCATCACGTCACACAGCTATGAACGGTAGATGTCGCATTCAGCCTCTTGGTGTTAATACCGCCACCATCTTGGTACAGGCTTCCCTGGTCTAAAGCAGGAATGTCCAACTCATTCTGATCCAGGGGCCGCATACAACCAACTTTGATCCCAAAGGGGCCGGATCAGAAAACTCATGGCTTATATACCCCAAAAATAGCAATAAGTCCAAATATTTGTGTCAAAAAACGCAAATCTATTATAGAAATCTTTTTTATTTGATTGTATTTTACAAAATATTATCATATTATACTAGGGATCAGGTAGCTTGCTTTCACAGCAGCATCACTAACCTCTTGGCTCCTGACTGCTGTTTCTTCAGTCCCAGTAATTCTCCGTTCGTATTTTTCGCCATACCGCGTCTCGTAGTGGCGTTTAAGATCATATTCCTTGAACACCACCACTTGTTGCAAACACACAAACAACAGGTTCCCCATTCACCGCTGTGAACAAATAGGAATTAGTCCATTTTTCTTGGAAAATCCTGCACTCAGCTCCACATTTCTCATTTTTGACATTTTGCTGATGAGGGTGTCACCGTCAACAGTGAAAACCATAGTACTTTAAGGGCGTCTGGAAAGAGGTAAGTCTTCATTTGTGCTGTTCTGGTGGGAGGCGGCCACGCACAGAAGCACTGGAGACGCTGCCATGCTAAGCGGCACAGAAAATTACCAGAAAAATCTGAAAATTTTAAATATTTTAAAAGAAAATCAGCCAAGGGCCAGATTAAAGGTCTTGGAGGGCCAGATCCAGTCCCTGGGCCACATGTTTGACACCTGTGGTCTAAAGAGTCAGTGACCATCTTTTGACAGAAGCTTTTTCACAGGATCAGCGAGCGGAGATGCCAGAATTTTGCCCGGAATTAACCAGGACTGAACCAGGACTATTCATCCATCTTCTTCCACTTTATTCGGCTGAACCCCTCTGTGAGTGGTGAGCCCACAGGAGGGTGGGTTAAACTCCATACATTTTCACTAGAATCTGGAGTTTGGAATTGCCAATCTCTACTGAACTAAAAAGGGGCTGTTAACCTGAAAAATACCACTTCATGACATCACAAGGTGGAACCGAGCATTTTGAGCTTTGGAAATGTAGACAAACTAATAATAAAGCACTACTCAAACAACTCCGGGTATGTTTTTGAGTAGTACAACATGAAGCTCGCAAGAGTCAAATTTTGCACAATAATAGGACGTTTACACAAAATCAAAACTGAATTTGAAACTGCAATTTGGCGAACAAACTAAACCTATTAAAAAAATATCTGGCAATGTGATATTGTGAAATACACTTGTGAAGTCTGTAGTTTGGAGCTCTGAAAAATGTGTTCTGAAATGTCTGGTTTTCTTGGACTGGTTCAGCGGTTCAGATTTCAGTTTTCGCTCAAACGCTAATACTCCTGGAAGGGTGTAAAATGTGCTCCGAATTTTAAAACATAAAAAGTAAACGTGCTTGCGACGCTTGCCATAAAAATAATCTGCTTTAAAACAGTCAGTCCTACCTGACAGTTTGAATTATCGTGTGGAGGTTTGCATGTTCTCCCCGTGTCTGGAGTTTGGGTTTTCTGGAGGTGCTTTTAACTGTTTGACTTTTTGCTCTATAAACAGGGTGTCCTGAGGAATTTTAATCATTTTAAAAACAATTATCTTGAAAACTACTAAGTCCAGCTCAGTAATGATGCTGATGTTAGTCCAGATCTTTTAGCTCTGCATAAGCACCTTCCTCTTTACATTTTTGGTACCACATTTTTCCATATTTCAAAAATCTTGGGTGACTGTGTGCGAGCAGATTCCAAAATGACTTTTCTTTGGGCGTGAACGGCTCAACCTGAAAACAGAACAAAAATAAAACATTCAATAGAAAATCTTGATCTGTTTCTGTACATTCTGTGAAAATTTCAAGTATTGGCAAAAAAAATTACTGACCTGTGAAATTATGTCAATTTGTTGGGACACCCTGTATGTTTAGTTTGTTTGTTGAATAAGAAAATTTGAAAGTTTCAATATATATATCTATATTTGGTCCAGTTTCAGAATTTCAGTTTTTTCAGAAATCTATCTGACTCTGCTCCGAACTAGTTTGTGTTTCAGGACCCCAATTTGATTTACCGTTCCTTTGCACTTTTTACGAGGTGGAGGTCGGTTTTCCCTGAGTTCTGAGCACAATAGAACACAGCAGAACATTCTGAACTGCAGGTAATGAATGTTTCTGCTGAATCACTTAAGAAACTGGACAAAACAAGACATGTTATGAAGATGTTTTTTGGTGTCAACTCAATTTTGACAGAATTTCCAGTTACTACGTTTTTTCTTTGTCTGGTTCTCTGAGAATAAAGTGCTTTCAATTAGATGTAAAGTACACAGCAGACTTATTTTGACCTCAAGAGCTGTTCGTACAATATATCTGTACTGGGGCGAGCATTTTTTTCCTCAAATACATGTTTAAAAATGGGTCCAGGGCTTTTAATCATAGAAAACCACAGTGTCAAAAGTCTTCCAGAGATATTTATGGTCCCGGTACGAGCTCCACACTACGCGTCCATCTGAGCGGTCATTCATCACGCACTATATGCCGGGGATTCCTCTGTCACTTGTTCTGCACTGGAAATTCATTCAACTTTCCAACTCCCCAACAGCGTAAGTAGAAACATTAGCTTTGATCAAAAAACACAGGCCTGATTTGGTCCTCCCGGAGATTTATTAATGCGTAACAGAGCAGCTCTGTTTTGTGTCGATGATCCATGTGCTTTTAAAGGCTGCCGGGGAGAGACGCATTAGCTCATAAGTAATGATTTATTTGAATTTTTCCATTGGACAAAAACACGGCCTGCGGTTTAAGGTACGCCTGTGCTCACATCTGCAGCAATACAAAAATATGTTCGCAATTTACTCTTGGAAATGAGTCGTTTTGCTCTGGTGCTTTTTGCGTCGTCAAATTTTAATAGTGACATGCTTTCTGGGTGGAAGAAGTACTCAGTTTTGTTACTTAAAGATGCATTGCGTAGCTTTTTCTCTTTTACAGTTTGGTGTTAAACCTTTCTACTCTCATGGAGACCAAACCAGACCAAGTTACAGGTCAGATCTGTGGAGAGGCAGTCAGAATGTCTCTTTTTCTAGGTATTTTTGAGATATAAAGCCACCTCTAATTGAATCAATGTAAAGTAGAGCTGTTTAATGCCATACTGTGGAATATTCTAGACAGAGCAATGACATATTCAAAGAAACAAGCTGGTGACAGCCCCCAAACCAAAAATTTACACCTTTAAATTGATCGATTTATATGAAATACTGATGTAAAATGCTGCTAAAATCTGTTAAAAAAAGTAGTAAAAGTAGTATTTTTCATGTCCTTTTTACTTTTACTACAATTTAAACATTTTGTTGGTTTTGCTTGATAGTGGCGTTTAAAGTCCCATATTCTTCTTAATGACTCTTTACTAGGGATCTAACAATAATGCCATACTGTGGAATATTCCAGACAGAACAATGGCAGCAGAGGAACCCTCCACTGGGAAAGTTAAGTAAAAGTACAGGTACTGGAGCAAAAACATGCCAAAGTAAAAGTATCACATGAAAACACTCCTCAAGTAAAAGCATCAACGTACCTGTTTATAAATGTACTTAAAGAGTAAAAAGTATTTTGTTGATTTATGGAGAGTTTTGATCAACAGGAACAACTGAATAAATTTTCCCTGCTTAGCTGTTTATTATTTGTATATTTTTCAGGGGTGGGACATTAATTACAAGGAAATTAATGCATTAAAAATATGAACACATTTTATTGCAGTTTGCCAAACAACGCAGAACTTTGTCAGTGCACTATGTCGTGGTACGGCAATTATACTGACGCACACAGTTTCGACTACTACAATAACGCTCTGGGTCTGCTGGACGGTAAATTTCTATTCAAAAAACGACCCGATGGAAGTACTTAAAAGGCATCGTTTCACTAGCAAGGACCACGCCAACAACACATGTATGAGGCGAAAAGAGTTTATTATATGGAGACGAGGCGGGTCGGCTGGGTTGAGACTCAGGGTGGGGGTTAGTCTCAATCTTCACATGGCCCAGCAGGAATGGGACCCCCCTCGTAGACATCTTATGTCTGGAAGCAAAAAGGTATGGGTTGGGAGCATGGGGCCGAGTTATTCAGGACAAACTGGATTACCGTGATAGGCTGCTATAAATAGGCTTCTGGGAAATTGAGGTGTGGTAGAAGTGAGCTGTGATTCGCTGGAGAGGAGTCGAGGGCGGTGGAGGCGTGGTCCTGCTCCTGAACCAAAGTTGATCATATTACTAACTACATTTATTGCAAACTGTGCAGAAAAGAGTTTGCAAATCATAGAAGCACCTCAACCTCACGAGAACTCTTAAATACAAAACACGTCACAGCGAGAACAGAAATGGCTGGAGCTGTTGGCGGGAGCAGTTCTGGTCCGAGTACAAACAAAATCGAACAAATGACGAGCTTCAGGAAGAAAATGAGTAAATGAGTAAGGCAAATATTGTTAATTACAAAGCCTGTAATTCATTTGATTATTTTTTTAAGTCCCATCCCTAATATTTTTGTTTGTTCAGACTATGAACATGTTAAAAATAAACCATCTCAAACATCCTAAAAATCTTTTACTTTTCAGTCCAGTTCAAAAGTAGAGTAAGTAAAAAATAAAAAACTTATCCACTGTAAAATGTACTTAAGTAAAGTTCCAATACCTAAAATTTATACTTGCGTGCAATACTTTACTACTTTTACTTTATTTTCCACCACTGCATGTTTTACTAAATTATCCTGTCAAAACCTTCAGCATCAGCATACTCAAAGTTGTCTTCTGAGTGATTCATGCACAAGTAAAGTCCTGTATATTTGAGGTTTGATTGCTTAGAAAATGTCTGTAGTTACAATCAGACTCCAAATCGAGCAAGCTGGGTTTAAAAATGTAGCACACGAAGCTGTTTTTCATTCAAAAACGAAAGCAGCTGCAACTGTTTAGCCAAAAAAATTGATTTATTTTGGACGGGTTTACAGCACTGAAAATCTGAAAAACTCTCTACTGTGAGTGGGCTTGCATCTCCACAGACCTCGCTCTTACTTACTGCTTGTTTTAAACTTGGAGAATGTTCTGCCAGCTCATAGAGGTGAGTTGAATAAAACAAAATTCAACTCCAGGTATGTTTTTGATGAGGAAAAACATTATAAAAGACCAGAAAATAGCGCAATATTTTATTTAGATTATGGTTCATTTCAGTGGGTAAACACCACTTTTGGTTTGAACCGTTTTAAACTATTTTTCGTGAAGACCAAAAATGTTCCACTGCGCTTCCTTTACTTTCTCCACGTTGCACAAAATGATGATTCTAACTTCATTCTCAGGAGTTTTCCGGAGTGTTCCACGAGCCAGGGGAAGCCAGCGAGCCGCAAGCCCCGTTCCAGTCCATGTTTGGTGGGTTGTTTTTGAGGGCTTGGCAGAGTCGCAGCCACAGAGGAGACAAAGCCTTCAGGAGATGACAGATTGTCCTCATAGCTTCATTAAGACCAGAAGCTCAATGTCTCCACGACGTACAGCAACCCAAAGAAAATCATTTAGGTTCTTATTGAGTTTATAGCGAACTTCGTCGATATATTTGGCAAGACTTTCGTGGTAGTTTAGATGACCTTCAAACATCAGCTCATGGAGTTCTCATTGTCTTTAAACTGTACAATCATCAAACTTCTGGTCTTCAGAACTTTTTAAACCACTATTTGACACGTCCTTAGCACGAGGATTTCTCATTGATTGATTCATTCATTGTTTTTATGGGCAGAATTTCCAGCAGGTCTGAGCCGAGTGTGAAGCAGATGGGAGGAAAATCTGAGACCAGAGTTCTCCAGGGGAAAAAGGTGACTTAAGGTTAAGTTACACTTTTTTGTACCCTTAGGAAAATGTGTCGCCTGCATCTCACATACAATAAAAGTTATATTCAGGTGTGGAAAACTAAGAATGCCTTCAAAAATGGAGATGTTCATCATTTATTTTTGTCAATCAACAAAATGCAGTGAAAGAACCGAAGAGAAATCAAAAGAGCATCAGTTCTTCTAGGTTTACTTGCAGACAGTTTGTGAAGGAACTGGGCTGGTCGCTGTTCCAAACATGTGGAAGAACTAAGCCCAGATCTTGTGTGGATGGAGCTTCCTCACATCCTTCTGTCTCTTCATGTTAATCCCAGACACACTCCATGATGCTGAGGTCAGGGCTCTGTGGGGCCAGACCAGCACCAACACAACTTCTTCTTTATGCTGAAGAGAGTTCTGAATGACTTTGGCTTTTCCTTTTGGTCGCTCACTTTGCATTTTGTAAACCAATAAAAACAAATAATCATTATTTAGATTTTTGAAAGCATTCTTTGTTTACAGCATTTTTTCACGCCTGCCTAAAACTTTTGCACAGTACTTGTATCATTCTTTTGGACATTTCTTCAGGAGCAGTGAGCACAATGGTATAGTGCTCAAGGAACTCCAGATCTTGAGCTAGTCTTGGTCAGGACTACCTTAAGGCCGCTACACGTTAGAGGATTTTTCAGTCTTAAATAATTTTTAAACACGAGACAAAATGCACACACCACAGACACGAGGAGAACCTTATGAGACTTAAATTTGATCGCAAAGTCTGCAGTGGGATCTGTGTGTGGACCACAGGATATAAAGCTGTGAGTGCGATGGCGTCAGCTGTTTCCTGTCTACAGTAAAACCACTCGCTCTGAGACTCTGAAGTGTTCAAAGATCAGAGCTCTGCACTTCTAGTTTAGATACAAGTCAAAACTGTGTTGTTATTATTATTTGTGAAATGTGGAGCAGTACTTCAGATACAGCATTTTTAAAGCATAAAAGAGGCGATAAAGTCCACAGGAAGTAGAGTCAGTATCACTAATCTGCAGCTTTACGCTCTGTGGACGTAAACAAACACATGCAAGGAAGAACTTTTGCCTTTTTACTTTCAAAGAACGCTTCAAACTGGATTAATAGCGCAGTGTTGTGGACTGGAGTCATTATTTGCAGAGGACAATTTTCATCAATAATGTGAGTGAGATGCTGCACTTTAAATTTACCACTTTATGGGAGGCGCGTAACAAAGTCTTTATTTTCACTACATCCTGAGTTTCCTGTGTCCGTCGCTCCTCTGCCCCTGACGCTCTGTTTTATCGGCTGTTACCGTAGTCTTGTTAATATTTGGTGGTTATGATCTGACACTGACACCACACACGGAGACAAAAAGTCGGGTCACGCCTCCTCAAACTCGGGAAGAAAAAATCGCAGCCAAAATCGGGCAAATTCTCCTGTAGCGTGTGGCGGCCTTTAGCTGCGCATGTATCGAGCTGATGGGAAAGTGCCCAGAGGAAACCCATCCAGACACAGGAAGAACATGCAAACTTCACACAGAAAGGCTCAGGCGACACAAAGATCAAACCTGGACAGTATGAATCTGGTGTGAGTGTTGGTTGGAGGGGAAAAAATAAATGTAAAATAAATAACGTAAAGAACTTTATGTCTTTGGGTGTAGTAACCCTTTTAGTAAATGTACTTTTATATGAAATAGGAATAGAAGCAAGTATTTTTATGAATGAGCTAATGGTAATTTTGTTGTGATTGTTTTATTGTTGTGCACACTGCTCAGGAACTGCAGATGGAAAGTAGCTTTAGCCAAATCTGGTCCAAAGCATCTCTTCTCTTCTCTGACAAATAAATAATAAACTAAACTAAACTCAACTTGAAATCCATTGGTTCATTTATAAATTCATTAATGTTTCTAGGTTCGGCTGATATGCAGATCTTGAGCTGTTAGGAAGGAACTTTTGAGAGGGAATTATTGAGATGAGAACATTTCAGATGTTTGTGGATAGGCCAGAACAGTGTCCAGAACCCAGAGGTAGCGGGTCTGCTCCTCTATCTCTTTGCCCCTCAGTTTTTCCTCCTCTGTCTCTTCTCCAGCTCCAGCCAAACACAATCTGTTTCTCATACAGAGCCCACGCAACACATGTGCGCCTCATATCCTCCTCGGTGTTTTTATTTCAGCAGTCGGCTGCCTGGGCCCTCTGTGTTCACTGTCCACCTGCACACAACAGGGTCACGGGCGTCAATGTGAAACGCAGCTGGATACAAGGCCAGGCACTGTTACATGTTAGAACTTAATGCTCTTATGTTACACAAAGCTCTGCAAAGACTCTTGTGAGCTTTAAGCCGTGTTATAATGCTATTACGTCGTCAGAAACCTGGAGTGGTGTTTTGTTTCATTCCCATATATCTGAGGACTACTTTATTATTAGTCTGTGTACATCTCCAAAGCTCAAAAGGCTCTGCTCCACCTTGTGATGTCATGAAGCTGTAGTTTTCAAGTTAACAGCTCCTTTTAACTTTAAGTTCAATAGAGATGGGCAATTCCAGGCCTGAAATTATACAAATGATGCTGGTGAAGGTGTATGGAGCACTTCCTGTGGAACAGTGTTTTCAGCCTGAGAAGAACTACTACTACTACTACTACTACTACTACTACTACTACTACTACTAATGATAATAATAATACATTTTATTTCTTAGGTGCCTTTCTGGACACCCAACAACAAAACTAATTAAATATGATTAAAACATACAGTTAAAGGCATCAAGTTAAAGTAAAGTTAAAGGGACAGTATTTAATTGATTGATTGTATTTAGTATTGTATTTGATATTTTGTATTGTATTTTATTAGTATTCAGTATTGTATTTAGACAGTATTTTAATTGATTGGTTTATATAGTGCTTTTCAAGACACCCAAAGTGCTTCTCAGTAACACATGGAACACACACATTAGCACATGCACACATACTAATCTGCAGGGTTTGTGTGTTAAACATGTGAATGAAACAAAACACAACACCAGGTTTGTTTGTGATGAGGAAACAACATTATCAGAACATAGATTAAAAAATAGGGTAATATGTGTATCTTAAAATACATTCCAGATTTTAAAGTATTTCCAATGCAAATTTGGAGACATCCAGGGATAAACTATGTAAAAGAGTAAGACATAAACAGCTGGACTCTCACCCGTTGTGGTGAAGAGGGAGCTCTGGATTTACCTCAATCTACGTTCCTCCCCTCACCTATGGTCATGAGCTCTGGGTACTGACCAAAAGGACTCCCTTAGAGACAGGGTGAGGAACTCGGTCACACGGGAGGAGCTCGGAGTAGAGCTGCTGCTGCTGCTCCTCCACATCGACAGAAGCAGCCATCTGTTCTGATGCCTCCTGGATGCCTTCCTTGGGAGGTGTTCCGGACATGTCCCACCGGTAGGAGGCCCCGGGGAAGGGTCTCTGGGCCTGGGAACATCTCGGGATCCCCCAGAGGAAGTGCCTAGGATGAAGGAAGTCTGGGAGTCCCTGCTTAGACTGCTGCCCTCACGACCCGGCCCCAGATAAGCAGAAGAAAACAGATGGAGAGATGGACCTGCTCCTGTTTTGAATGTTTTAAATGGACCTCTGCCCTTATGTGTTTTGTTTGTTTTTCCTTATATTGTTTTGTAACTAGGCGCTCATGAAAAAGACATTCTGGTACTTGTCATTAGACTCTTCATTTATAAATTAAGATAAATAAAAATACGTGAATTAAAAATCGAGATCATCACCTAATGACATCACACAGTAGGACATAACCTTGACAATAACCAGTGCCTACTTTTGTCAAATAATGTAGCGCGTGAGTGATCGGAGGTGGTCCATGGAGCCGATGGTGCAATCTGCCCCACGCTAGCATTAAAAGCCTTGTATCTGTTGTGATAATCATGATGTGTGTGTGTGTTAGCATGCTAGTTAATGATCGCAAATCTCCTGCAAGTTGTACAAATTGCTTGTATACTCATCGCAGTGAATAATTACGATGACAAATATGCATAAGGTAAATGATGATTGCATTTTGAGCCGTTTAAAATGATCTAGTTGGTCTTTTTCATGTTTTTAAGACAGTGAAAAATCAGGTTCAGTGTCTATAAGTCATTTTAATTTCCTTTTTAATTTCCTTTTCAAGTTCTAGTTCTTAAGCAGAGTCCGAATGTTGGCATAGTCGACAGTCGTGCTCCAGTGCGAGAACACAAAGAGCCCTCACACTCTTCACACCTGCCCTCTTGAAGAAAACTGTGAGGAATTCCAGTGATTAGTCTCATTAGATGACCAAGCCTTTCCCAGCACTTTAGCGTGTCAGGCCGTCACACATGAATAGACGACTGTGTTTGGTTTACCGCCATTAAAAAGGTCCCATACTAAGGAGGGGGGGTATTATGCGAAATCTTTGGTGTTTTCTACCATGTTCTAACATTGTTCCATCATCAAAAATGTGTCTTAAGAGGTTTTAGAGGCCATCCATGCATATTTGAGGAATCTAGCGATCTCTCCCGGGGCATAATCGAACCCTCCTTACATTTAGCTGTGAGGTTCTATCCAATGCGCCCGCAACCCTACGTCATCCATGCTTCCACACGACAATTCTCCAAAAATATACAAAAAAATAATACAAAACTACACAACAACTTCACAAACTTGACACAATGTGCAGTAGTTTCATTAGCAGGATGTACTCTGATGCTGTTGCGATAGCGCTCTGAAAGAGGAGGGACTTAGCATGCAGGGCAAAGGGGGGGGAGACCTAGAGCATCAAAAACAAAAGTGAAACTTAGAATCAGAATTTATTTGTCGTTTCAGTATAAAAAAGAACAAATGAAACACTGCACTCCATCTGCAGCGCAAATAATAAACAATTTAAAATATCGTATGTCAAAAAAACATCCCTATCCGCCTCCATTTTCTAACGTGCATTCCAAGTCGGTGATATTCTGTAAAGTACATCGGCGTCAGGGCTACATGACACAATTGATCTGCCTAACGGCTTCAGGGTAAGAACTTAGATGTTTCATAAAACATGTTTTTGGCAAATATAGCATTTTCAAAACAATATAAGGTAACATGGAGATGTAGATATGTTATGCTCGGCTCCCCCTTCGCTGAATGACTTTGTTAATTTCAGATCTAGTGAGGGCAGAGTGACCAGAGGAGCAGTGAGGGAAGAGCATTATTCCTCATAGAAAAACTGTATTTGGTCAGTTCTGTTTTCTCCCATCAGTGGAACTCTGTGCCTGAAGCCATCAGAACATCTCAGAACATCTCCCTCATTCTCTGCTTTTAAAACGAACGCTAAAAAGTGGGTTTTAGAAATGCAAATGTGTGAACACTAAAACATTTATTGTATTTTTGCAATCTTATTTTACATTTGTGTCATTTTTTATGTGTAACTTTTTAAGTGTATTTTCTTTTAGGATGTCTTTTTGACATCTGGCAAAGGGACGACCGATGCAAATGAGCTCTTATCAGCGAACTCGGGCACATTTACATTGTTTTGATGTTGATTAATGTGCATTGTCCCTTTTCAAATAAATAAATGAAAAATAAATAAATGTGTTGGCAGTTAATACCCCATAAAAGTCAAATACTCTTTCTTTAAGTGAGTTCAGATGCAGGTTCTTCATCAAAATTGTTGGTTTTGACATTAACATCTGAGTAATCCTGCATTTTATCGGCCTTCCAGTCAAGCCCTGAAAACTGTTTGTTTGTTTTTTCCTGTGATTTTTGACCCATTTTGATCTGATTTTTCACTTGTGCGACTGTTTTTGGGATCGAGTTTTGGCTTAATCGTGCGTCGTGCTTCGTGTCGTACACATGAGGTAACGAGAAGTGATTCATACCTCACGACCAGCTCCCGATCGGCAATCATAGGTCGTAAAAATATCAAACCTGTTTGAAATCCAGCCGCCTCTCGTTGGGTTTTGCACTGTTGAAGTAGTTCATAGTGTGAGAACATAAATCGTAAACCTCGAGAATTAGTACAGTTTGAATCATATCAAAAATACACCGGGCACATTCATCAGACGTATTCAGATCATTCCAGGACTCACTCTGTCCTCACTACACCGTCAACCTACTTTGATGTTAGCAAATACTCTGAAACTTCTGTAGTTTTTGATGAATCCTTATTATTAGTCTGTCTACATCTCCAAAGCTCAAAATACTCTGCTCCACCTTATGCTGTCGGCTCCTTTTACCTTTAGTTCAGTAGAGATTAGCAATTCCAGGGCTGAAATCATCCAACTGATTCTAGTGAAGGTGTATGGAGTTTAAAAACACAGTGGAGCACTTCCTGTATTCCCACATGACATCACAAAGAACAGTGTTTTCAGTTTTAGAGAAGAACTCAACTTCAACCCAACTCCAGGTCTGTTTGTGATGAAGAAACAACATGATAACATAAATCAGAAAATACCGTAACGTGGGCCCTTTAACCGAATTTAGTGCTTTACTCTGATTGGCTACTCCACCTGTCAATCACGCCCAAAAACTTGGAGATTCCGTGACCAGACTCCCAGACTCACATCGCCGTCAAGTACTGGAGAAGTGTGTGTTTTGGATCTCAGGTAAATGCTTTTGTAACTCCGATGCCACGGGCGAGCTCCAGCAGACCGTGAATTATAACGACAGCGTTTTTGGCTCCGGGAACGAGCCGTGAGGTAATATACGGTCGGGACTAAGCGCCATCTGCTCCTGGGGGCCTCGCGCTAAATGATGGCTGGGATCTGGAGTTTGGGGAAGTGTAATGTCAACAAGCACACAGCCCCCGTCAAGTCTGCGTACGTAACTTACATTCGGACTAAGGCGTATATCAAGTGAAGAGCCGATGGTGTTGACGTACTGGGAAAGAAAAACGGTAGAAATATTTCGCAGGAATTTAGTTTTAGCTAAAATGTTGTACTTAAATGGTACATTGTGTAACTTTTCCGGTGGAGGGTCTGTCAAATTCTTTTTTTCCGTGGAGATGTTGTAACTTTGTCGGGAATGTTTCACAGTATAGATTATCTTCTTCATGGAGACCAAACCTGACAAAGTTATAGGTCAGATCTGTGGAGAGGTAAGTATAAGTACTCATTGCTGTGCCTGCTTGGAATAAGAGCTCAAGATTTTTCATCCCTAAAATTGGACCTTATATTATCACTGTATGAAAATAAAGTACAACACAATAAACATTTGATCCGTAACTTTCCACCTCGGACTGAGAGTACAGCCGGAATAAAAGAGCCTGTGTGGAGCTATTCCGTTACCTCTAGTGGGGCCCTATGGTAGCACAGCGAGTAGTAGTGACAGCAGGAGT
Source organism: Odontamblyopus rebecca (assembly GCA_030686955.1). NCBI lineage: Eukaryota > Metazoa > Chordata > Actinopteri > Gobiiformes > Gobiidae > Odontamblyopus > Odontamblyopus rebecca. Next base: position 17,748,132 of record CM060675.1, on the reverse strand, counting down.
TTTGTTGTAAAATTACTGGTAACACTTTATGATCACTCCCCTTTTAATTAAGCACGATGTAATAGAGCGTAAAGATAATGTCATTGTTTATGTGAAATGAGCACAAACTCATAAGAGGCTTGATGCCCAGTGCTACAGTGCGTGGAAGGTTCCCTCGTTCAATGGGCCCTTTGTGTGTGGTGCCAACCGGGGCCAAGGGATTGGAATAATTGTGTTATGAAAATGAAAATATGATCCATAAGTGTGGCCCTGTCCGTCACGCTCCTGTGCTCCCCACAGCACAAGTGCAGGACACAGGCCAAGCACATGGCACTGGGGAATAAGAGGATACATACACTTTCAAAACCTTATTAAGATTTCCATATTTTGTGGTATGATAATGTTACGCTTTTCACAGAAATATGTTTGAGGCTTCTAGTAAGTCAACTTTTTTTGTCCAAAATGCAGTGTTAAATTATAGAGAGTCAATACAACAGATGATATTTTATGTGATGTTATATTTTCTATCTTCAAAACTTGGGTTTGATTAAATCATCAGTGGACTGACTAAACATAACTTTTCTCAGCAGGTCCTTCAAGGTTCTGGGAGTTCCACTTTCTCATGGCTCCAGCTTTGATCTACTAAGCAGGTGGTCTCTTCTTCGTCTTGTGTATCCTGAATGATCTCTTTCTGTAAATTTATACAAACATATATCAGTCTGGTCTCCGTGACAACAACAATGAATCTGAATCAGTCTGGTCTCCTCATTCTCCTTTGGTTTTTGAGCCTGACCAAAATGATTGTCCATTCAGATCGTTTTTTTCTCAGTGACAAAGTGAAATGAAGGCGCTCATGGGTCACACATCATTTACTCGTAAGCTCATAAGCAGGTGTATATTTTTTCATGTAGATGGGCCATGCATGTCCCTAATTGGCTAATCTACCTGTCAGTTACACCCATCTGAAAACAAGAAGATTCATCCTGACCAGACTCACATCTTTGTATTGACATAGTGTGTATTCTGGGTCCCAGGCAGGTCTCTCCTCTCAGTCAGGTTCAGCCATTTTACTCACTGAATTTATACAAGTGGTAGAAGTAACATGTAGACATTGTTCTGTTGATTTATTTTCATTTTTTTTCTATGATGCAGTGAGTTTGATAGTGTTATAAATTTAGGACCCAGAAGAGGAGGAGCTTCTTGGTGCAGAGTATGCCGTGCACCACTTAACCCGTCAAACATAAATAATAATGTAATAATGTCTTGGATGCGTGATCTTTGCATCTTATCCTCCTTCTTGTGGTATTAGGAAAGCCATTTCCTTTTCCACTTCCAGTCCTTCTGCATCACTGCTCCAGAGGCACATTCCAAAGCTCGGCCTTTCAGTACAGACTGGGAAAATCCGCTGCGGCACAGATTTCAGATCAGCCGTTTGTGCCACTGAAAGGACGATGATGTCAATGTCAACAAAGTTCCCTCCACTGAAAGAGACACTGTGGTCTTCAGCAGCAGAAGATCTTTGGGAGGGCTCAGGATTTCCAAACTGTTTAGGTGCAACAGATAGAAAACATGTCAACACTGGCACATCAGATCACTACAGCAGCGTGTACTTTATCATAACGGAAACTTCTCCATCGTCCTTTTGGCTCTTACTGACGCAAACTACAAATTGCTGTGTGTAACAGTGGGAGACTATGAACGCACAAGTGATGGTGGTGTGTTCTGAACATCTAGACCAAGGAGAGGACTGGACAAGAACACTGATTGTGCCCGCTAACTTTTCCAGATGAGTGTATGGGCCAGTGCTTTATGTAGTTCTAGATGATTCAGCACTCCTCTTAAAAACATCAGTACTTGAGGTGGCCTTTCCCTGGACACCAACGGACAAGGAAAACGTCAACTCCAGACTATCTCAGGCAAGAATGGTTTTTGAGCGCACATTTGGAAATTTGTCTTCAAGATGGAAGGTCCTACTCACTACCATTTCAGTGGCACCAATGGACTTTGGTGACAGCGTGTTGTAGGCTACAAACCACAGGGGAAGAAGAACGATGTCTGGAGGAGGCACGGGGAAGGAAGGCGGTTTATGGAGCCCTATTGTTCTAAATATTTCAAATGTAAGATGTGCTTTTTTATGTACCGTATTTTCCGCACTATAATGTGCACCGGATTATAAGGCGCATCTTCAATGAATGGCCTATTTTAAAGCTGTTTTCATATATAAGGCGCACCGCATTATAAGGTGCATAGAATAGAAGCTACAGTAGTGGCTGGGGTTGCGTTTAGGGCTGCAGCTATCGATTATTACAGTAATCGATTATTCTGTCGATTATTTTGTTTGAATAATCGAGTAATCGTTTGTTAATGTCTGCTCTCTGTTCAACAACCCACTGCTCGAGTTTGTCCTCTAACTGTAGCCATCTCGCTTTGTTCCCTCGGAAACACTGTTTAGTCTTCTTTACTTGGTGCAGGTCATCTTGTTGCTTCCACCATTTCCGCACCATTGATTCATTAATGTTGAATTCTCTCGCTGCTGCTCTATTCCCATGTTCTACTGTGTGACTGATAGCCTTGAGTTTAAACTCTGTGTCGTAAGTGCGTCTCTTGAAAGGAGCCATTTTGGGGTCTTTACACACACACATGGAAATGAAGATGCACGAATATATATCCCAGCATGCACTGCGCACTACTTCTTCTACGGGAGAAAATGGAGTTGGCGGCTGCTTCCCGTAGTTGCGAGACCTGTTGCTGCTCAATATTGATCCATATATAAGGCGCACCAGATTATAAGGCGCACTGTTGGCTTTTGAGAAAATTGAAGGCTTTTAGGTGCACCTTATAGTGCGGAAAATACGGTATGTTCCTGACATTACAGTTATCTTTTAGGCATTTTGTTAGATGTGAACTACAAGAAGGTACGGGTCAGATAATAGTGGTATAATTCCAGTGGCGTCTGCAGGGGTGCGCCTGTACGAACCTTGGATTTCCCCATTGAATCTTAATGGATCGCCCCTGACCAGCCAAAACTACACGCTTTACAAACTTTACAAAGACGAGTGGATCTGGAGCTGTATCCCGTCTCCCTGTTTTCAGACGGGTAAATTAATCAATCAGTGGTGCGTGGTCTACTTGCGTCAAAAGCAAACATGAAAAACCAACACAAAAGACTTAAAAACATCATGAATTTATACAGAATTAACAATCAAAGCACCAAACTGTTACTTATCGCAGGTAAAAGAAGATATGATGATCTTCAAGACAAGAATCTTCCAGAGGAGATGTCTTCCATATCTGAGAGACTCATGATACAATTTAGTGAAACACTGGGTACGCAGAGGTTCTAGACGAGCGCTCCCGTAGGCTTGTTTTAAATGTGCATGTACAGTTAGACTTATGAAGCATGGAGCAGTCTGTTCACACGGTGACACCCAAGCACCCGCCTAATGCACCGTGATTATAACAAATGTGTTCAGGGGCTGTCAGGTCGTGAATCCCACTCTGTGTAATCAAGGCAGGGACAGGCCAGTTTATTTGTACAGCACAATTTGTACAAAAGTAATTCAAAGTGCTATATTCAAAGATATTCAAATCACAATAGCAACAAATAAACACATAAATAATCTGATTAAAATGAGAAACTGGAAAACATCTCTGTGGAATACTAAATCAAACACTGTGGACCTCAGGAAAGGGGTGACAGGGACCTCCGTTGACGTTCAGCTCTTTTACAGGATCCGACTTGGATTTTTCAAATAGATGTTCAAAGACTGGCTCTTGCTATAATTATTTGTGTGACAGAAGTGGAAACTCATTTTAACAACATGAATTGGCTCTCTATGCACTGTTCTGGAGCTCATCTGAAGGCCACAAGAAGTTTAGAGGTCTGTCACGCTTTGAGTGCCTTAAAGTAAGGTGGAAGAACTCTGTATAAAAATGTGTCCATTTACCATTTCTGTCTTCAGACCAAACCAGCCCAGGTTACAGGTCAGATCTGTGGAGAGGTGACCCTGCCCACAGTCAGAATGCATGTTTTTCTAAGTATTTTTGAGATGTAATTTAATACATCTAAGGCAGAGCTGTTTAATGTCAGGCAGAACAATGGAATACCCATAAAAACAAGCAGACGACAGACCCCCAACTAAAAAGTTACATAGTGCGTCTTTAAGAAACCCTTCACATATACATAAGGAGCAAGTGGGGTCACCTCTCCACAAATCTACCTGTAATTTGCCTTGCAAGTTTCTATGGAGCTTCATAAGGTTATGGTCATACTGTAGGACACATCTCCATGGGGACAAGTAAAGTGACGGACTTTCTCCCAAACAAGTTCCACAGTGCACCTTTAACCACCTCATCAGTGTGATCTCACGTTTAACATTACACCCCCATCATAATGCCCATGTAATTATTCACATTTCCTTTGGAGATGGCAGTCAAACAGTCCGGCTTATTCCAGCGAGACAGAACCAGATGATTCGAACCACAGGATATGAGTTATTATTGTTCACAGTCACTCTAAACATTCCCACTTATCACTACAAATCTGTGGGACTTCCTTTCTTTAGCGCGGAGCCCTTATGGTTTCTAATAATAATAATGAGCGAAGTGAATTTTCCGAGCTGTGTCTTAGTTAGGGGAGAGTACATGTTGGACTGGCCTTGGACATGAAGTCTCTCTGTCAGTCAGGATTACTGCACGGACTGAGTACCACATGAAAATCCACTCTTTTATTTATTTGGCTGCGTCTGCGAGCCAAATGCCTGGGTTAGCGCTCCATTCCTGCGCTGCCCTTGGATCCGGGGCCAGGCACAATCGGAAAACCCCGGAGTTTTAGTGCTGGGAAGCAGATTCATCGATAAAAACAAGGACAACACATAGTCCAATGTTGCCCCTCAATAAATCAAATCAGTTGGGGTTTGGGTGTAAATGGGAGCTGAGCGCGGGACTAAAACGTGCATTGTTAATAAAGTCAGACAGGTTTTCATGTTATTTACGAAAATAACATTCACTTATTACTTTGTTTTGGAGGGAGAATACTAGGAGTGTGCATTGCCTTGAGTCTGACGATACGATACATATCATGATATACATGTTACAATTCAAGAGACCACAATATATCCCAGTACTAAAACAATGAATGATGTATTGCAATTTATCAATAATTACTTCTAATAATGTTGTCAGTTACACCGTAATGAGAACCAAATTGTATGAGATATATATATAATAACCTTTTTTTTTAAATCATGAGAACAGTAAGTGTTTATTTCTATAGCACTTTTCCCAGACACATGTCCCCAAAGACGCTTTACAGAACATTATTAACAGAACATTATTAACAGAGCATTCTTCATTCACTCCATACCTGGTGAACAGTGAATGCAACTAATCAGTTTTAGTGAAAAATATTATTTAAAAAATCAATTCAGATGCAATGAAATATCACGATATACAGTGATCCCTCGCTATATCGCGTTTCACCTTCACCTTCGCTGCTTCGCGGAATTTTTTACAGTGCTTTTTTTTTTTTTACAGTGAATCTGTATCTTGTTGATAAAGAAGAGGAGGAAGGACTAACACTTGGTCGCGCAGCCTTCAGTAGAAAAAGACGCTACAGCGCAGCGGAGTCAGGACGAAGAGGCGCAGCTGGAGGGACTGTGAAATACGCGAGTGACAATGTTTCCTACCTTGTATTCATTACTATATAGAAAATATTGTTTTACAAAACCGTTCTTTAAACTATTATAGTTATTTGTAAGAAAACGTTAATATTTCTATTTCTTAAACACATTTTGGGCCTGAAAAGAGGTTTTGGTTTTTGTTTCATTCTGCAGTAAAGTATTGCATTGTAAAATAACAGTAAAAAATAAAGCTGACTACTTCGCGGATTTCACCTATCGCGGGTTATTTTTGGAACGTATCCCCCGCGATAAACGAGGGATCACTGTATCACGATATATCACTGAATCGATTTTTTTCCTACACCTCTATACAGTACCTGAGATAAATATTTGTCGTAGTTTTACATTAATCATGTAGCAGTTTGTGATGCAGTTCTAAAGAGGAATCTCTCTATCTCTATTGCATTAAGACTGCCCCCTCGGTCGATTCTTTTAAGTCTCGTTTAAAAACACACTTTTACTCACCGGCTTTTAACACGGCGTGAGAATCGTGTGGTCCTCTAACTGGCATTTACTGATTTTATTTGTTAGTTTTCTGTTGCTAATTTAGTATTTAAGGTTTTTTTTTATTGACTTGTTTTTTGCTTGTTTTATGCTTTATATTAATGAATGTGTTTGATTTATTCTGTGCAGCACTTTCAAGACTGTGTTGGTAAAATGTGCTGTACAAATAAAGTTGGATTGGATATATACCAACAATAATCAAGCTCCTATCCAAAATGCACAGACAACAGGCTTACTGCATGGAGAATCTTTAGGCACTTGCACTTTCATTTAGGTCTTTCTCAGTGTTATGGTGATATTTTACACCAGATGAGGCTTAAAATGACAATTATTGATGTCGGTCACATTATAAACACTCACTGTTTGCCCACAAGGACAAACAGGAGAAGGGCTACAGGTTATATATCTCCAGTGACATTGTGAAAGTTGTCCAGTGGGCTGAGGGGCAGTACCACTAAAACCAAAATTACTTTGAGTGAATTTCTTTAATGAATGTTTTACCTTTTCTTTTTATCAATGGAAATAACATGCTTCAAAGTAATCGTTGAATTATACAACAAAGCTACACCCTGTGAGAACAAAATCAGATCCAACTGCCACAAAATAACAGCCAAACACAATGCAAAAGGCAATGCCAAGCAAACCAGAGACTAAACCAGGACTAAATGTTAAACCATCACATTTTTATACTTAAGACTTAATGACATGCATTTGTTCATGACATGAATTTGTTTTTAAGCTCAGAGTCACTGAAACTCAATCAGCTCCATCTGTATCTCATTTGGCATTGAGTCAGGGCTAATGCTTGAGAGAAGAGCTCCATATCGCCAGCACTTTTCCTCAAGTCCACAAAATGAGCAAATTCCCTGTTGAGGTTCCTCACAAGTCATGTATATTCAGGCAGCGTCTCCTTTACCAAGCTTATTTTCCACAGGCTGGGGAAGTGAGCCATGGTTTCTAGAAAGAAGTAGAAAGCCGAATTTTGCCCGCAATAGCCATCACAATCACAATTGCAATTTCTAAAATAAAATGAGCAGCCAGACAGGTAAGCGCACGTAAACACACGCCCCAATGCAACGTACAAAATAAGCACCATGGACAGCACAAATCAAGATCACACAGCAGCACAGAGGTCATACGCATAGACCATATATATGAATGGACATACTATTTTCTCTGTAGCATTTCATTGATTTCATAAATGTAACACACTATAATCTTTTATACATAGCGTACAGGTAAAAAAAAATCATATGTATGTATCATTTTAGGGTTTTTTGGCTCCTGTTTTCTGTTCTGCGGAGCGGAGAGTTTCCCACATTTGGAAGCATCTCCTGAATGACAGAAAGTCATTCAAACCCTCCCACAACATGCAGACATTTCTTTAGGAAGTGAAAACAAATGACAGACGCAGCGAGTGTGGAGCAGCAAAGTGAGAACGTTCATCCACCGCAACAGGGCACAAGGAGTGAGCTGGGTTTTTTTTCAGCGCTTATAGTTTATGCAATGAGCCATGTGGTTTTAAATTTGGTTTGTGTGGAGACGACGTGAGCATCAGTCCTGCGTCCTGTTGTTGCAGCATGGCTTCTGTGTTCAGCTCCAACATTAGACTCGCCGTTTATTTGGAACTGACGATTATTTATTAAAACATACACCTGCACCTGGCGTTTAGAGCGGATCCGGCTCTTTTTTGGTATTTTACAGTACACCGACAATCTAAACAAATTTGAATATCGTGAAAAAGTTTTTTTGTCATTTATTTCAGAAAGTCAAACCTAAATATTACATAGACTCATGACACATTTCCCCCGTTCTCCCGTGAGACCTTTAAATCCGATTAAAAATAAATTAATTCAGAAGAAAAGTCCATTCTGATTTTAAAAGACCATGTAAACACTTAATTCCTAATGTTTATTCGGATTTAAACTTAATTCCGAATTAAGTGGATGGTTTATTCCATTCTTAAATCCGATTTCAATTATTCCTCGATCATGTAAAGGTTTATTCCGCTTAAAATAATTCCGGTTGTTCAGGGCATGCGCGTTCGCCCTTCTGACGCTGATATCGCACTGCAAGATGGCGGCCCGGATCAAGCGCTGCTCTCAAACCGAAACGTTTTTTAAAATAAGTACGCTGGAAGAACTGCAAATAACGAAAAGAGTGAATGGCAGAAAACATAAAAACACAAACCTTTTCAAAGAGGAATCGGAAAAGTTTGGAGGAGGAGGGTCCGCGGACAGAGACGCTGAGCAGATCAGAAACAAGTGGAAACAGTTGAAGCAGGAGGCCAACAAAGCTCAGGCACAGAACAGCAAAAACAGCTCGGACCATCAAACTTTTATGAAGAGATGGAGCGTCTTTGGCAGACGGCCCTTGGCAAATGCCGACCACCGTGGTGTCGAACTGGGGTTTGAAGAAGAATCGTGATCTCCGACGGAAATATGTCTGGTAAGGCAACCCTTTCTTTAGTTCAAACATTACAATACGTTTCTCTTAACGTTACCTCTTACCATCACCACTACATCTAGTACCGCCACTACAGCTCAGTGTGTCTTCTTCCTCCCTTCTCCGACGCACTTTCCTTCTCCTCCTCAGCTCACAGACGTAAAGCGTGATAATGTAATTCTCGAGCTGCCGTTTTATCATCGTTGGAAAGACTGCGGAGACAGTTTGTATCACGTTTGCGTCCATGGTGTAGCGACAAACCGAGATGACAAAAAACAAACAGATAAAAAAGCCGGTAGCAGCCGATTGCCGACTGATTGTGCGGTTTTTTCCATTCGACGTAAATACGTTCGTGTCGCTGTCCGATCAGAACCCTTCCCCACCCCCAGACGTTGAGCGGAATTAAACAAACCCGATTAAACGTGTTTCCCATGTAAACCTTTATTCGGAATTCTTATTTACATGTAAACTCGAAGGAGAATAATTTAATTCCGATCTATTTAATTCATTCGGATTTAAACGGGGCCAGTCTCTGTAGTTAGATAGATGTTGACGATGCACTCGATATTTTAGGCTTCGTTTGACCACACACTCTTTTATAGGCTCATAATGACGCATCCCCTCAGGTCTGATAACGCAACAAAGAGTTCAAATTCAAATCACTGTTTAACTATTGTCATAAAAATGTCTTAAATAATAATATTGTATCGTCACGCTTGAGCTTGCGAGCGCATCCCCCGGGAGTCATAGCAAAGCGCACAACGTGGATCCAGGAATTATCCCGCACCAGAACCGCCGTCCGTTACAGGGGGTCAGTATAAACATCGGTGTTGAGCTGTTAAACGCCACATTCTCTCGCTCGAACAAACTCCAGCCAGGCTAAAAATAAGCCGTATTAGGAGAAAGTTATGGAGCCACGCGTCATTTAGCAAAGTACGCAATTCAGTCAAGGCTTCAACGGTTAAGATTTTTGGGGGGCGTCCAGTCCAAACAATACCCAGACACGTTACCCAAAATATTTATAGCATTAGCCACTGCACGCAACAGATTTATGTACCGACGGGAGCGAGGTGATGCCTCAAGACGGAAATAACGGATAATTTACGAGCTGATGAAGGCCAACGCTGTCCATCCGTGTCAGGATCGTAAATATATCCGTTTTTATTGGGCCTAGTGCTTTTTCAATCATGGGTAGTTTTAAGTGATGCCGTTAAAAAGGGCCCAGATGACACGATTTTCTGAGCTGTTATAATGTCGTTTCCCTGTCACAGACATATCTGGAGTTGTGTTTTGCATACGATTAAACAATAACACCACCACCACAAATATATAAAATAAAAAAGAACTCTGAAAATGACACATATCGAGCAGTAAAGACTTCAAGACATCAAGTAAACAAGACCAAAAATGCCAGTGATTAGTCTAAAAATTTCAAACGTTAGGAGCTCTGATTTTGAGTGAGGACCCCGAGAAAAAAATTGAAAGTTGCGCTACCTCGAACATGTATTTACATCGGGTTAGGGTCACTAATATATTCTGAGGTAACAGCATTAGAACATGGCCAAAAGCACACAGGGTTTGCACATTAGGTCAGATTTGCATATTATACTTTAAACCGTAAAACGAACATGCCGCGGTTAAAGTTTGTGGACCCAACCTGTAACAAATAATGTTCCTGTGCATTATAAATGTGGACATTTCTTGTAAAAAACGCCCTAAATGTCCTAAAAGTTCAGTGGTTTAAACCCTTTAGGCAGCAAACGTTCGATTTTGACATCTTAAATTAAAAAGGCTCTAACTTATAAGCAATAAGAGATGGAGACTTTCTGTGAATTAGAGAAATATCAAGGATGACACAAAGTTTGTGTAGGGATTAAATGTACCCATCTAATTTGCATATTAGGACGTCATAGAGCAGGGGCCATCTTGCATTATAGAATTTTCGTGAAATGTCACATGCTTGAATGATGGCAAAGGAGAGAATTCAATTTGTCATCTGGACAAAAGTTTATTTTGTCGAATATGTTTTGCTGCTTCTTCAGTTCTGGTCAGAATGCTGGAAAACACTGCCTTAAATCTGTCTGCAAGGGGAGGAGGTAGCTACTAAGAAATTACTCTGAAACTAATATCCTGCTTGTTTACAGTTTCTGTTGTTAGCTCAGCCTATTGAAATTGCCCCGAGTGTTGGATCATATATAGGCCAAGTGTGGGATCATATATATATAGGCTGAGCTAACAACAGAAACTGTAAAGAAGTAGGGTATTAGTTTCAGAGTAATTTCTTGGTAGCTAACTCCTCCCCAGTATTCTGGTCAGAACTGAAGAAGCCGCTTGGATGAGCTGCGAGATGTATTCAACTAAATAAACTTTTGTCCAGTTGACAAATTGAATTCTTTCCTTTGCCATGGATTCTCCCTGGACGACTGAGAGATTTTACACGTTGATAAAATGCAGTACTTCTTTCCCCCCAAAATGCCCCTCAGCTTGTGTATGTGATACTGCACAATACCAAATGCTGAGGTAAATAATAAATAGTAAACAAACTGTAAATCATTACTAATAAATGGCAGAAACAAACTGAAAGCATGTAGCAGTAGGTTGGCCTTTTGCTGTAGAGATTTTCCATTCCTGATGCGTTTTCCTTACTGTCGCTTCAAAACGTTTGCACGTGTCTGTTTCAGTGGTCTGTGTAATCCCTCAGTCATCCAGGTATGACCCACAGAAAAAGGAAAATGCAGTTCTGTTATGATTTGTTGTGTTCACGCTCTAGAGTCTGATGAAGTCATTATTTCAGATGGAGGGCGGGGCCTGTATAACTCTATGGGAGGTTCACTGTTTTTACTGAGGAAGTGTTCAGGAAGCCAAGAGAGTCTGGCTGCAGACCTCCACCCAGAGGACCTTTACCAGGATGCTCCTCCCTCACCGTTTTCTTTAGTTTCCTATAGAAACGACTTAATGACACTTTCTATCAGTTGTTGCCGTAGTTCATTGTCTATTAAAGGTCATTAAAATGTGACAAAAGCTCATTTCAAACTGTTCAGAGCGGAGCAGTTTAACAACATTTAATCACCAATAGATTTCATTTCTTGTTTGAAATAAACTACAGTAGCTTTGTGTTGTCTCTGCTCTGCTTGTGTAGATTAATTAGCCGTTTAAAACATGTCACAAACCAAAAAATTTACTGATATACAACTGTCCACATAGGCCTACATATGCTAAGGGTATAAATAGGCTCAATTTATACTTATGTCACAAACCAGGAACACGTTTGGAAACCTGCAATGTCGACTTCCGGTGTAGTTCCCGACACTTGCTGACCGACTGTGATCACTGAAGTAAATGTGATGGTTGGTAAAATGAAGCCTGCAGACGTTGAAATCATCTGGAATTTGGCGCCTTCATCTCTGCGTCAGTGGGGAAATGATGAAAACTGAGGCACGGTTGGAATTGTCGATTCGCCGAACATAACGGAACGCTACAATGACATGGAGATGAAGAAAACTGGGCCATTTTCTCATTTTTCCTACATTTCGTCAGACCTGGAAGCTGTCATCGCATGTTTCCAAACGTCTTCCTGGTTTGTGACGTAAGCTTGAATTATTATATTATAATGTTAGCGTGGGCATGTTGGATGCAGTTGGTCTGTGTGTGTGTTGCCGTAGGCCTGGGATGTCCAAACTTTTGTCATCAAGCGTCGCAAATGAAAACACAGATGAAGTGGACGGCAGATTGAGGACCATAGACGCGTGATCAGTGCAAACAGTAATTCATATTTGCTCATTTATAAGCGGTTGGAATGAGCCACAAGATCTTTAATCATGCTTAGAACTTCACACAGTTTGGTATTTTTGCTTTACCATGAGAGATTTATGATAGAACATGAGGTCAAAAAGTACTGCTTAAAGTACACAGATGGACTGCGTTGGCCTTCATCAGCTCATTCATTTGGAAGCCTGAGGGCCAAGAAAAATTTGTCTGAGGGCCGCAGTTGGACATGCCTGCCATAGACCCTGTGTCTGGTTAAGATTGCATACAATTCTGTAATTAACATTAAGCAAAGGTTTTGTGTTTGTCTTTGTAAAAAAAAAAGTTTTGTAATTAATAATTACTTTGAAACAACGGTCAAAAAACAGTGGACTTTGGCGTCTTTTTGCATGGCTGCTGTTCACTTTTGGAGACCTGTGGATGGAGGGGAGTCAAGTGAGGGTCCTGTGGGCGAAGACGTGCAGCCAGATCCCTCTTGAGTATAGTGACCAGACGTCCCTATTTCCCCGGGACAGTCCCAGTTTTGAGCCGGTGGCTGAGTGGCAACACTCAGGCCTCACAGCAGAAGGTTGCGGGTTCGATCCCAGTGATTCGTCCCAGGCCTTTCTGTGTGGAGTTTGCATGTTCCTCCCCGTGTCTGGATGGGTTTCCTCTAAATCAGGTTTACTCAACTAGACCAAACCATGCCCGCACCCCTATGAACTAACATCAAGGACCATGTTGTCCACCCTCCTGTGAGCTCACCACCTGCAGAGGGGTTCCAATAGGGGGGTCAGGCGCATATGAGTATTGGGCAGCACGCTGCCCCCGCGTACAGCTGGACTTAAGCGGGAGAAGATGGATCGATGGATGGACAGTCCCAGTTTTGAGCCCTGTGTCCCGTGTCCCAGAGGATTTATCCTAAACCATTGATTTGTCGCAGTTTTATACAAGAAATGTCCCTATTTTTGTCCAATTTGATCCCTGCCAACAGTAAAGAGAGGCATAAACTGTCATTTGTTTAGGTGAAATACAGAAAAGCTGCTTAAAAATGAGCAAAACACAAAGAAAATGTGACTGTACTGACCAAGTGCAGAACAATTGTCCTTAATTACACACTCATTTCATAATTTTATTATTACAAACCACCAGAAACCAGGGATGTCCCAATTTTTTATTTTGAAAATCTGGTCACCCTACTCTTGAGGAAACACCACCAGCCCAAACACGTTTTCTTTGTACCAGAAGGACAACCAAGGAAAGTCAAGTCTATTTATGAAACACATTTAAAACCAACCACGGCTGTCCAAAGTGATGTGCAAAGTGCAATCTAAAACATACAAAAACACAGTAAAACTATATAATAGAAATGTCCTTCTCATCTTCTGTTAAAAGCCATGCAAATGAGTTTTCAACTAGGATTTAAAAATATTAAAAGACAGGGCTGTTCTTATCTTCAGGGTCTGGGACCAGAACCTTGGAACATCTAAAACCATCTGTTCTGCTGATCTCAACCTCAGGAAACATGGACGGGCAGAAGTTCAGAGAGATAAAGAGCTGCCAAACCATTTAGATGTTTAAAAAACATCGGCAGAATCTTAAAATCTACCCTGAAACTGACAGGGAGAACACCACGTCCAGGGCAAGGCCACGGTCCTTTCTCTCCGAGCCCAGACTGGGAGATGCTGGCGAACCTGGGAGAGCTGCCCAAGTTCCCCCTGGGCATCACCACCACCACCACCACGCTGAGGCCCAACATCGTCTTGCGGTCGCAAAGACGTAAGCAGGTCCTTCTGGTCGAACTAACAATACCCTGGGAGGACGCCATGAATGAAAAAGGGAGCGGTGCTGATAGCGGTTTTGCAAAATATCATAGCCAAGCACTTACTAAGAGATGTAGGTTTTATAATAGGGAAACATAGGAAAGCCCTCAAAGATCTTGGAGTAGAAACGGCTTTTGGCTCTGGCTCCTGTGACCTGGCAACAGCGGAGGTGCGTCAGGCAGTTTTTCTGTGCAGGTTTTTCTCCATGTATTTGAACAAAATGTCTTGCCCCAGTACAGACATATTGTGTAAGCAGCTCTTGAGGTCGAAATAAGTCTTGTGTGTACTACATGCATCTAATTAGAAAGTATTTTCAAGAAGTGCATGTTGCCATGCTAGTACTGACCAGATGTCCCTAGTTACCTGTTTTTGAGCCCTGTGTACCCTGTCCCACATGGCAAAAAAGAATTTTCTAGCATAGTTAAACTGACTTGAATTAAGTAGATTTATCTTCAAAGATAAATTTTAACATTTTTTTACTTAATAAGATGAGATTTTTTACTTGTTTCAAGATATTCCATCCTGATACAACTTATTCTGAGCACTTTTTATATTAAATCAAGCCAGGTTAAGCCTCTTTAACTTCCTTCTCAAACCAATTCTTTTCTCTGGCTAAGATCTGTACCTCACTGTACTCAAAGGAGTGTCCTGTGGCTTTTAGGTGGAGAAAATGTGATATTTCAATAAACGCAGTTTCAGATGTAATTGATTTTACATTGTATTTGATCAAATGTATAGATATTGTGAATGCTCCAAAGAAGGTATATAGCCGAATATAAAACATGTTATATACTAGAAATAAGCTGTAATAAGCAATAATTACTTAAATCAAGGATAAATATACTCAAAATAAGGTGAAAAATCTTGCCATCTAGTGTTTTCTGCTTAGAACAAGATTTGTATTTCGTCTTGTTTTATGAAAACTTGGTAAGTGGAAATTTCTTACTGCACTGGCAGATGATTTCACTTCAAACAGGGCATTTTTACCTCAAAACTGGTATTTATTTTTTTATTTTTGATAGGCCTTAATTGCAGTGCAGCAGATTTATACAAAACCAGTAATTTGATCCAGTTTTATACAAGAAATATTTCTGACCAGTTTGATCTAAACCAGGACTAAACTAAAGGTATTTTCACATATCGTCCCCTTTAAGTGAACCGAACTCAGTCCTCTGTAAGTGGAGCAAAAAGTGAACCAACAGAAAAAGAACTCAGTTCAGTTTCGTTCGGGTTTTCTTTCTGGTCCACTTGAGTTTCGATGGGGCCCCAGTCCCCTTTCTGTCCACAACTCGTCCAGGTATTGCAAAGTCTTGATCTTTATTTTTTGTATTTGTATTTGTGTTGGCCAAGACTACGGCCATGTTCACAACTGAGTGTTCTCCCAAAAAGAAAAAAGCTGAGTGTTCCCGGTTACAGTCATGTGACATATCTACGGCAAGTGAAGGAGGTTAATACACTGAATAAGGCAACGAGAACCCGGTGTGGTTTGTGTTCACAATGCGCAGATTAGGCGAACCAAACCACTGAGTTTTTATCGAACTGTACTTAGACCCTCCTGAGAAAGGTCTGTTGGTATGTGTCAGGGGGCCTGGGTACAGTTGGAGCATTCACATATGTGCAAAAAATGCTGAGTCATTGGTCTGAGTTAGTTTAAATGGGTGAAATTTATTATTGTTCAATTTGTTTTATTGGCTTTTGAAAATGTTTAAAACATTCATGAACATTGCACAGGAACAAGAGCGAGACAGCAGGCAATTCAAAAATTTGTGTGAAAATGCCCTAAGACTAAACCAGGACTACATCAAGTCTAAAACAGAACTATCACAAATTTTGAATAATCTGATCCCCACCAACAGTAAAGAAGAGCATAAATTGTCATTTGTTTGGCCAAAATACAGAAAATCATGTTTGCAAATGACTGACACGAGAATGCACAATGCTACACGCTCTTTTCACAATGTTATTTACACCAAACATCCCAACCCGGGTGTGTCCCAGTTTAGAATGTTGAAAATCTGGTCACTCTACACTGTACCAGATTTTTTCTCCGTGTATTTGCACAAAATGTGTACAGATATATTGAATAAGCAGTTCTTGGGGTCAAAATAAGTCCTTTGTGTACTGCCTGCAAAGCATTTTATTGTTGGCATGCTGTTTTGTTAACTGTTAACTTGTTAACTTAACCGTCTGGCTTCTGGGACCTGTGAAAAGTGCTGACAAACTCTTCAAGGTGAGTAATTAGGACTTTCAGAAGGTGAGTAAGTAATAAGGTAAGTGAGGATATGTTCGCACCAAGTGCAAAACGTTGAAAATGAAGCTGTTCCTCACCTTTTTAAAGACAGAAAACCCAGCACGGCGCCTGTAAGGTCAAGGTTCTCGGTGAAAAGAATGTACGAAGGCCATTATTAAATCGCAGGAGGGACTTTGGCGTAGCTCTTTACATAAGCGGGCAGGTGGTTTTAATTTGCGAACATTCCTCTAATGGGGCAGATTCGGGTGTGTTCGCACATTTCTTTATTCGCGTCTGTGGAGCGGCTTTGTGTCAGGGCGGGCTCTGGGACTGGCAGCTGCGTCGTGGGCTTACTCGCCGGGCCAAAGAATGAAAACTACATCCACTCCGGAGCACACGGTCTGGAATGAAATAGAACACAGGCGTACGTACAGTAAGGCTGAACGGTTTGGGGAAAAGTCGTCAAAAGTCTGGGCGAACTTTTTCCATTTAGGGTTTTGTTTTCATGATAATTCACACTGAAGGCATCAAAACTATGGAACGAAACGCTACGAAAACTCAAGTTAAAATGACGGGATTTAAGATTTGAGTAAATTTCAAATGACAAGAAAAATATCCACGAATGGAACAAGTCTTTTTGTACCTGAAATAGGAAAGTCCACCTAAAAAAACAACTCTGTGCTTCGTATTTTATTTGAATTATGAAAAACGCACTTGTTCCACTGGTAGATTATTTTACTTGTCAAGTGAAATAACGACGACTCAAATCAGGTTAAATCTTCATCATTTGAGTAGTCTGAACTTACATAGGTATGACTTTTCTGCACCGAATGTCGAGAACAAAAAATAAACTCTAAATAGCCACTTTTTGCTTTGTACTTTTGGTATTTCTTGACCCTAAGGCAAAGAAAAGGGTGGAAACATTGAGGAATTGAATAAAAAATGTGAGTTTTTTCCTTGCTACATGACTCCATATATCTTGTTTCATATAGTTGATGTCTTCTGTGGATATAAACTGTAGAAATTGGTCCATTCAAGGGTGTAATAGACGTAACCAGTATGACATTAAACAGCTCTACTTTACATTTATTCAATTATATTTGGTTTTATAGCTCAAAAATACTTAGAAAAACAACATTCTGACGTTGAGCAGCGTCGCCTCTCCACAGATCTGACCTGTAACGTGGTCCGGTTTGGTCTCTGTGAAGATGGAAAGGTTTAATGTCGTACCGTGAGACATTCCAGACGAAGCGATAATATTTCTACAGAGAAAATCGCTCCACGAGAAAAGAAATAATACGATTCTGTTCAAAGTTCACGTTTTCAACAGATTCAGAAAAGGCTGAGCTCTGAACTGACAAACTAATACAAGAATCACATTTCAGAACATTTTTGTGGTTAACCTTGGAACCCTAATGCACATATTATTTCGGTAATGATACACGATTTGCCAGTTGGCCTGATTTTGAGTGTCTTAAAAACAGAAAAATTGTTCATTTTCAACACGTCGCAGTGGTCCAAAGTTATTCCTCACTTAGCTGATGGGTTTATAAGCACTTTTCACAACTTTCACAGACCAGATCGGAGTTTTGTTGTCACGGTAAAGTTAACAACAATTAGTATGCTCAAGCGCAGTTCCTGATTATCAGACAGTAAAATGCAGACAGTACCCAGTGGATTTCACCTCAAGAGCTGCTTTTACAATAAAAAATGTACTGGGGCAAGGCACATTTTGCTTTGATAGGTTTGCTGAAGAAAAGTACAAGAAGAGAGGAAATAGTGCTGAAATCTAAAGCAGGATACCTCTTGTATCCAAAATGCAGAGACAATTTACTTAATTTAATTTCTTTCTTTTTTCTCGAGAAAATAAGAAAATGAAGGTAGTGTCATTTACTTTTAATAATACTTTTTTAATATTAATTTAATCAATGACTGCTGTGTAATTCGTGCTGTGTTCGTTTATCCATCTGTCTCCCACTCGGACGTGACGTCCGAGCTTCAACTGTTTTATTATGTTTTTTGTGTCCAACTTAGAGAAAAACCTGGACACTAACCGGAAAGCTGTTGCTGCTTTAGCATTGGCTGAGCACCAGGCGCTCCAAAATAAGTCTGTGCTTCAACTACAACCTCGAGGAAGAATTCAGTATAAATAGTATAATTCATTCTATTAGTGAAGTGAAAGTTGATCACTTTGGCACTTTAGCAGGACATGGGCTAAAAACATGAGCGACACCGACTATCAAACCCACAGACAGTTTATATGGATGCAGTAAAGTACTGCAGTAATACTACCATACACATAGGCAGTGATGAATAGTATTTTAGAGGAGAATAATACTGATGAGGCGGCACGGTGGCTGAGTGGCAACACTCAGGCCTCACAGCAAGAAGGTTCGCAAGCGGGTTCGATCCCTGGGTCACCCGGGCCTTTCTGTGTGGGGTTTGCATGTTCCTCCCCATGTCTGGATGGGTTTCCTCCGGGTACTCCGGTTTCCCCCATCAACCCAAAACATGCAGCACCCCTGTGAACTAACATCAAGGACCATAATGTCCACCCTCCTGTGGGTTCACCACCTGCAGAGGGGTTCATAGGGGGGGTCAGGTGCTATGAGGATTGGGCAGCAAACTGCCCCCGCGACCCAGCTGGATTAAGCGGGAGAAGATGGATGGATGAATACATTTTAGGGGATATTGACGACAATGGCATTTTGAGAAGATAAAGATGCATTTGAATCGTGTATGTATGGAAATTAGAATGAATGAATTTGGATTGTTTTAATGATGAAATGTTGTAAATAGTTTCTCTAATATATTTAATGCATTTTGTACCTGCTCAAGGACTGCAGATGGAAAGTAGTTTGAAGCTAAATCTGGCACAGAGCATCTTTTCTCTCTGAGATTAATGTTTTATGTGCACTGTCCTTGTTTGAAATAAATAAACAAATAAAAATACACACACAGTAAGATATTGCAGTAATACAAGTGACTGAAATGGTCATTTACATGTTCAAAGTGTCCAAACAATGAACACAGTTCATACAAGAGATTCTGAGCGTCATGGATTCTGTCTCAGAAACCTCGCTCTATCCTCCGAGCTCTTCTGAGTTCCAACATCCTCGGACCTCCGTGTCGGATGGATGAACGAACGCACAATCTGACAACATTATGGTTGCTAGGTAACAGTTAGGCCTATGGAATTACTCTTGATGTGTCACATATGGTGTCCATGTCCAAACAAGAAGTCAAATTATGAACCTCACCAAAATGTTACAAAATGAATCTGTAGAACCGCAGAGGAAAGGCTTTTAGTCAGATCTTTATCAACACTATCATTATGTTAACAATGTTTTAGTGAAATTAGTCTAACCTCTTTAAGATTCCAAGAACGGGAGCCTAAACCACAGGCATTTCAGGCCCAAGATAACATCTAAAAGTTTTCACGAACATTCAGTGTAATACTCCACAGAAATCATTTTTCTCTCACATGTTTGAAACAAAACTGCAAATTCCTTCCTGCTTGTGTGTCAGACGACTCCACAGAGAGCTTTATTTCTGCACTTGGCACTTTAGCTTTAATATGAAGAAACCAGACAGAGTTTCACACCGAGGAGAGAGGAAAGAGTTGTGCCAGAGTCTGACAGAGTGCTGATCCCAGATTCTGTCTCCCGCCGACTTAAAAGCACTGGAGACTGAAGCAGGTCCTCTGTCTCTGTCAGAGACAAGTCCTGAAACAAGTCCTTCAGCTTTAAGATACATGTTTCCACTACATTGCCTTTGCTTCTTCTGCCTGTGATGGTGCGGCTCTGTGTCCTCCATGACTCCATGACTGAGGACATTGTTTGTCCAGTGGGCAGCAGGTGTGTTCTGACCCAAGCCCTGTGGAAAAATGTGGAGTTCCAAGAGCAGTGAAAAGCCCTGTAAAGTAACACACAGCTCTAAAGTGTCAAACTCCAAGTGCAGATCAGACTGCTGTGTAAGTGCTGTGTAAGTGGTACACATGGGGTCACAGGGGACAGAGTTTGTGAAGGCGCAGGAGACACAGAGGCTAGAACTACAGTCTTTAGCTGAGTCCACAGAAAAACATGAGTGATCTTTCCTTAAATCTAAAAAATCAGCTTTGGCCAGTCTGCCGGGCACCTCTGCACAGGGGGGTCTGGTTTGGTTTTGCCATATAAACCTCTCCAAAATGGATGCTCTGTTCCAGTGGTGCTCACCTTGTTGCCAAAGAAGTTGAAGAAGTTGCTCTGCATAGAATATAAGACCTTATTAAAGTGTTGGTTTGTGGGCTACAGGAAGCGATAGCCTCCATGATCCACATGGACCAGACCTACTGTGTGCCTGGCAGCTCATAAATGATGATTTCATACTCATGGAGATGCTTTGGAGGTCTCCAGCTCATTGGGCATCAGCCTTGGTTTGAATTCACTAGACCGGATTGAAAACCAGAAACTCTGCAGACCATTACTGCCTTTGGGTTCAGCCCTGGTTTCACTGTTGGCATCATGAGCTGTGCGGAGGATAAACGAGGGGCTCAGTGCTCCATTCACTGTGGAAAGAAGCCTAAGACAAGGCTGCTCTACATGTTCTCTGGCTATTGAGCCTTTCTTACACCAGCTCAGGACAGACCTGCAGGGGGTGCTGCTCCCTATCTCCCTTTAAGGTGCTGGCCTACGCTGAAAATATCATGCTCTTTCTGAACTCTCAGAGGGATATTTTATATGTTTGCCTCACACAGTTCAGCGGTCTGGCCAGATTTCTAGAGCCAAAGTGAACTGGAGTAAGACCATTTTGGCTGGGATCTGGTCTCCTCTGCCCTGTGGCACAAACTCAGGTGTGGACCCACCTCCCTCCCTCCCGATGACCCAGCAGGGCCTGAGGTCTGCCCACACACTGGAGCAGCTACTGGTCCACTGCAGGAGGCATCTGATGGAGCAGGAGTGACTCTGCTCACAGGGATCAGCTGAGCCCTTTAGTAATCTTATCACAAACTCTACTAAATATCAGTAAATGAAATGTTCCATGTTGCGATGTTATAACTTCACAGCTAAAGGAAACGTCTTATGTAATCAGTGTGCTCATAAGTTAAAAGTTCACTGGATTTGTTGGGGTTTACAGTGAGACCAAATGTCCTTGCCTGTAACATATTTGATATATTTTCCATCTGAGCAGATGTTGGAGCTCTTTGTTCTCATAACACCAGATATGTCTTAAATAAAACCTCGGCGTCTATATTTGGGTTTGATTTGTCCTGTAAATCTCCACAGTTTATTATCTGTCCGAATGACCTCTTGGAGCAGAGGAAATGAGCTATACACTCAGCCTCTCTCTGTGAACATGTCTGTCTGTCACACAGGAGACACTGGAGAAGGTGTGAGATCCCCGGAGATCTTCAACACGAGACAGAGGAATAACAAGAACCAGACCAGACTGGACCAGACCAGGCCCTATTAAAGTCCTGTTTGTCCAGCTTTGGTGTGCACCTCTCTCTTCCTCTGCCAGAAGAACAAGTTTACCTTGGCCCTCGGCGGTACACAGTCGCATGCAGGGAACCGCGACGGGGCCCTGAGCGTACAACACGCTAATCGAATACGACACGTTTGGCCCGACCGCGGGAAATACATGGGAATACAAAGCAAGAGTTTGGAAACACTTTATGTAACAACACCAGCTTGTACTTTATGTTCGTATTAAAGGAGCTGTATATATGAGCGCTTGTGAGGAAAAAAGTATCACAGGGAACTTAAAAATGACCAGTTTCTGAGTCAATGAGCAAAGCACTAAACTCTGAGGAGAGAGAAGTTTGTTGATTTTGTTTCTGAAATCAACAAATCTGATGGAACTGTCTGTGTCTGAGCCTTGGTTAAAAGCAATTTTGATCAGAATTAGCCGCTAGATGTTGATTACCCTAAAATCAAATGTAACCAAGAGTTTCTACGGAGATTTGTGCTTGCGAGACGGGGTCACACGAGAGTGCAGTGGTATTGCCCGCAGCTGTGAGCGCGCTTTCTTCTGCTCATGGTATTTACAAGTCTTTTCACTGAACTGCTCACGCTCGGCTCCGTTCTGCAGTCCAGGATCTGACGCTCATAAACGTGTCATAAACGCGTCCATTACCGGTCCATTTTCACTGGACTTCTTCAAACATGGAATGCAGTGTGTTATTGAGCTTTAGATGTGCTTAATGTGCGTATGACACCTTTCATGGAGCATGTGTTCGGTGATAGTACCTGTGACAAATATATTTAGTTTATAGACCTTTATTTTACTTTTCAAGTTTTAAAAAATAGCTGGGTCCTAAAAGCAAAACTATGGATCTCTGAGGTGCCACAGACTTTTTACACCAAAAAGAGAGAATGTTCTAAAGGAAATATTTTGAGAGAATGCTTTCCGGCCTTCATCTGGCGCCCCCTGGAGGCCATTGTGACACAGGACACAGACAAGGGACACTTTTATCCTGTTAAACTGCACTAAGACCTTTGACTGAGACACAAAGGCGACTGAGAAGTGCTGCTGCAGCTAATGTAACGTAACCACAAACCACAACCAAAGGAAACCAATCTTGTTACCACAGGCTGTGCAAAGAAATGGACTTGCACATTGCCTGTTACACCAACAACGGCAACTCCACTGCATATTTCACCAAAGCAAAACAGTTTTACACCTGAAAACAGCTCCAGGACACTGTGGGGTCCAGCAGAAATGGACTTTTTGCTGAGTCTTTTCACAGACCCACACCTCACTGCACTCCTCAGAGGACAATGTAGCAGAAGGCAGAGGGCGCACTGGTTTTAATGACTCCGTAAGTCTTGCAGTCAGTGTACACGCTCTAGCCAAATGAAGCTCATCGAGGCTGGCAGTTATGGCTGTAAATTTGTAGTCGAGTTCCTTATTTATCCAGTCCAATCCAACTTTATTTGTATAGCACATTTTACCAACACAAAGTCTCCAAAGTGCTGCACAGAGAAGGCACAAAATAAATTAACACATTAATTAATATAAAGCATAAAATAAATAAAAAGCAAGTCAATAAAAAACCTTAAATACTAAATTAGCAAATCGAAAATTAGCAAATAAAATCAATAAAAGACAGTCAGAGGAGCACACAATTTTCATGCCATGCTAAAAGCCGGTGAGTAAAAGTGTGTTTTTAAGAATCAACTAAAAGAATCAACTGAAGCGGTGGTCTTAATGTGAGGAAGGGGAACATTCTAGAGGTTTGGGCTCATCACAGAAAAGTTGGAGCCCTCAGACCTCAGAGTACGTGAAGGAGAGTAGGGAACAATGAGGTCCGAGATGTACGTAGGGGCCAGTCCATGAAGTGCTTTAAAAACAAACTATAAAATTTTAATATAAACTCTATTTAAAATTCTGAACTCAAGTATCATAGCAACCAAAGAGCCCCTTCCTGTCCCCGTCACTGGTTTAGCAGAGCGCGGACACTTAGTAATGCTGTCTGGTCACCAACAAAAATAATGAAGTTCAACATTCGCAAATTTACCTTTTGGATATTTCATGGTTCATGGAAAACTGTCTCTTTCCCGTCTGGGAGTACGACATCATCCCACCTAGAATCTGAACACTACCAATGCATGATTTTCATTCATAAAATACTAAATGTATGTTTACAAGCCACAGTATTGCACCATATGCCCTCTTTAAAGACCTTCTGTGCTTGTGTCTGCTAGTTCTAATCTATTTTGTGTTATAATTAGGGCCTAAATCTTTCCGATATCGGCCGATATTCCACATGGACATGTTTTACCTTGTTATGAAGCTTAGAATCTATATTCTGCCCATTTAATCCAATTTACAGACAGATAAATGTCCTCATATGTGTCCGTCCCACCCCTGAACACATCCCCATGTGCGTTTGTTTACAGCCGCAGCCATAGATCCATGTGCACAACACTGAGATTCTCTTCTTTTTAAGGACGACCGGTTTGAGTCTGGATTAAAAGGACAGTTCTTAGTGCAGACTTGTGATCTGAGAGGAGCCTGTGTGAGGCTGAGTGTTGGAAATGCATTGTTTTAAAGCTCGTTTTGGTTCTTTCTCATTGGTTAGCGATTAGCTGCTGTAGCTCCCACACATAAACAGGCTGTTTTCTCTTCTATTAGCGACTGTAAAGTGACTATAGTGGCCGTATATATGTTACTGGACACGC
The DNA here is from genome assembly GCA_030686955.1 of Odontamblyopus rebecca. Lineage (NCBI taxonomy): Eukaryota > Metazoa > Chordata > Actinopteri > Gobiiformes > Gobiidae > Odontamblyopus > Odontamblyopus rebecca. The sequence continues at coordinate 17,723,564 of CM060675.1, read as the reverse complement.
ACTGATATGTAAATGAGCTGTGAATAGAAGTGTGAATTATCGGCATTTAGCATATCATTAATTACTGCGCTTGCATTTACCACTAAAAGCTAATAACGGTAGTTTACTTACAGCACTTTCTTTATGGGCTAGAAGAAAAAGAGGCAGAATAACAATAAATGTCGCCTAAATAAACACAATTGAAAATCCAATAGAGCCGAACCTAAGTTTTATAAACAATTGAAGATTTACAGTGAATTTTTAGTTCATAAATATATTGGCAATTATATCGGCTATTGGCAGCTCCAACTCCCGTTTCATCAGTATCAAATCGGCTGCAATAAAATCCATATCGGTCGGGCCCTAGTTATAATCACAACAAAGAGCCATGAAGTTATCTGCAGATTTTTTTTTTTTCATTTGTACCAAAATGACTACACATATCACAGAATAACAAAATAAAATTGAAGAATGGAGTAAGCACAGAGAAGGGGCTGTCTGCTGTAATGTCATGAAAGTAATCGATTAAAGATGACTCAAACATGCACTGTTCACTCCAAACACAACTTTGAGAGGGTAAATGAGAAGCACACGGCTAAAATATGGTTAAAAGCTTTTTAATGATACCATAGTTCTTTCTTTTTTGCACGTACATAAACAGAAGCCTGGTTCTAGAATGGCTTTCGAGAGGTCAGACCCAGAACACTGTGAAAACAGAGGCTCGCTCACAGCCACAGGGCCAGACAGGACCAATTTGTTTCTAATCCCAAAGCCACAGCGGTGCAGCCAACAGCCCCAAAAGTCTGCTAGACCTCCACGCGTAAACAAGATCGCATTTCACCAACTGACGTTCGCCAGGCAACGGGTCCGTGCTCAACAAAATGGCCGTCCAGGTTTGGCAAAGGTGAGATGGGAAGAGAGAGAAACCAGAGAAATTATATGGCAAGTAGAAAAATCCAAACTTAAGGCTGAAAATCTGACTTATTTTTCCTAGTTTGGTATCTTGCAGTTAATTATTTTACTTTGGGGGAAACTGGGCGGCAAATAAGAGGTAATTCCATGACTCAATTTTACAGTAGCTTACACAAGGATCAGTGTTGGACTTCTCTTCTGGCTCTCGATGAAAGCAGTCCCATTTTTCTCTCCTCTCCTCCTTATCTTCCTGGCTTCGCTTCTCATGTCTCGTCTGGTCTACTGTTTTATACTCACCTGCTCTTCCAAACCTTAAAGTAATTAACTTTGGATTTGATAAATTGGTCCCTCAACGCAATTGACATCTTTTTTTCGACGAGGAACGCAGGTTCAGGGGGAATTTTCTTGCCCCAATTCGAGGAGGACAACATTTACCTATTCGGACCCATGATTGCAGGATTCTTGCTGTTTGGATTAAGGCGTGGTAGGTGTAAAACAGGTTTATTGCGGGGATTGCAGGATGTGGTGATGGGAGCTGGCTGGAAATATGGACCGGCAGGAAGACATTGGGGGAAAACTTACGGGTTGTGGACAGGCTGGACGACGTGGACAAGCAATTGACACAAGCTAGACGAGGAATTGACGAGGAATTGACTGACAAGGAACAAAGGATAAGGACAGGACTAAGTGATTGGACAATGAGCTGCAGGTGAACCACACTGCAGCTAAAGCTCAGCCCCTGAGAGGTGCACACACGACCCGTGTCCCAATTCAGAAGGCTCATAGGCTGCAGTCTTCGAACACACCTCCACGGACCCCAAGGCCATGTGGAAATGGGACAGGTGTCGCCCACGGTGCGTACGTCACAGGGTCATCCACCTCCCCGAGCCAGCAAGGCCCGGTAGGACTCCTTCAGCTTGACGGCATCCCTTACTTCCAGTGTCCACCACCGGGTTCGGGATTGCCGCCGCGACAGGCACCACAGACCTTACGGCCACAGCTACGAGCGGCCGCATCGACAATAGAGGGTGAGACGTTCCCAACAGACCCTCACGATACGCTTGGGCCGGAGTTCAGATGACACGACAAAGTCGATCATCGACCTCCGGCCTAGGGAGTCCTGGTGCCACGTGCACCGATGGACCCCCTTGTGCTCGAACATGGTGTTCGTTATGGACAAACTGTGACTAGCACAGAAGTCCAATAACAGAACACCGCTCGGGTTCAGATCGGGGAGGCCGTTCCTCCCAATCACCCCTCTCCAAGTGTCACTGTCATTGCCCACGTGGGCGTTGAAGTCCCCCAGTAGAACAACGGAGTCCCCGGTCGGTGCACTGTCCAGTACCCCTCCCAGAGACTCCAAGAAGGCCGGGTACTCTGCACTGCTGTTTGGCCCGTAGGCCGACACCACAGTGAGAGACCTGTCCCCGACCCGAAGGCGCAGGGACGCGACCCTCTCGTTCACCGGGGTGAACTCCAACACGCAGCGGCTGAGCTGTGGGGCTATAAGCAAGCCCACGCCAGCTCGCCGCCGCTCCCCGCGGCCAACGCCAGAGAAATGGAGAGTCCAACCCCTCTCAAGGAGTTGGGTTCCAGAGCCCAAGCTGTGCGTGGAGGTGAGGCCGACTATATCTAGCCGGTAACGCTCAACCTCCCGCACAAGCTCAGGCTCCTTCCCCCCCAGCGAGGTGACATTCCATGTCCACAGAGCTAGTCTCCATGTCCGGTCGCCGAGGCCCCTGCCTTTGACCGCTGCCCAGATCTCTCCGCAGCCGGCCCCTATGGCTCCTCTCGCGGGTGGTGGGCCCACCAGAGGGCTGCCCCACGTCGCTCCTTCGGGCTGGGCCCGGCCGGGCCCCGTGGGGAAAGGCCCGGCCACCAGGCGCTCGCTGGTGTGCATCCACCCCAGGCCTGGCTCCAGGGTGGGGCCCCGGTGTCGCCATTCCGGGCGACGTAACTGGCCTTTGAATGTTTATCATCATTAGGGGCTTCTGAACCGCTCTTCGTCTGACCCGCCCCCCCGGACCTGTTTGCCTTGGGTGACCCTACCAGTAGCATAAATCCCCCGACAACATAGCTCCTGGGATCATTCGGGCACTCAAACCCCTCCACCACGATAAGGTGGCGGTATGAGGAGGTGTCTATGAACCACTTTAAATTGAATTCATCTATATCTGGAATTGACAGAACAGTGCCAAATATTTTGAAGTGCATTTTCTAAATATAATAGCGGGCAGCAGTCAGCATTCCCCCAACAACCGCAAGTTCGCAAGACGGTTCCATCAAACTTTCTGTTGTTGTATCTTTGGGCAAGACACTTCGCCCACTTCATTTTACAAGGAGGAGATTTCCGGTGACAGAAAGACGGGATGAGAGAACGTCTGCTGGCTCGTGCACGTTAGGTTTAGTGCGCCATTAAAGCATCGTGCGGTCCAGAGTACAGGCTAAAGTTAATGAACGGGGTTTTTAGGGCCTGGGAAAAGCCTGTCTCGTTAGAGCGGAGCAGAGCAGACCACCAAGACGCAGGTCGTAATATAAAAATGTTATTATTGACTTGGAAAATTTATGATGATTTGGAAATATAGGGGTTTGGCAGAAGTTCTATGGGAGAATTTGCTACTGAGGATATAAAAATAGCATGTGTTAAAGTGTGATTCATGTTTGCGCAGTGTGACGTTAAACAGCTCTACTTTACATTTATTCTCTCCTCAAGTCTGAGCTCTAACTTGGTCTGGTTTGGTCTCCCTGAAGATAAAAAGGTTTAATGCCACTAAATTAAATACTAATACAAGTGACTAAATTCTCAGGGTGACCCAACGTCCCTGTTTACCCAAGATAGGCCCAGTTTGGAGCCCTGTGTCCTCTGTCCCAGCAGATTTATCCAAAACCAGTGATTTGTCCAAGTTTTCAGGTCTAAACCAGGACTAGATTAGGGCTAAAATAGAATTATATCAGGTCTAAACTAGGGCTAAACCAGGAATGTTTTAGGTCTAAACCAGGACTATTTGAGGTCTAAATCAGCTCTAAATCAGGACTATTTCAGGTCTAAACCAGGACTAGATTAGGGCTAAAATAGAATTATATCAGGTCTAAATTAGGGCTAAACCAGGACTATTTTAGGTCTAAACCAGGACTAAAATAGAACTATATCAGGTCTAAACTAGGGCTAAACCAGGACTATTTCAGGTCTAAACCAGGACTAAAATAGAACTATATCAGGTCTAAACTAGGACTGTTTCATGTCTAAACCAGGACTAAATTAAGGTTAAAATAGGACAATTTCAGGACTAAACCAGGTCTAGTTCAGGTCTAAACCAGGACTAATCTTGGGCTACAATAGGACTATATCAGTTCTAAACCAGAGGAGCATAAATTGCATTTGACTGCACTTTTGTATTTAGTCTGATTATACAATTACCCACATGTGAGTCAAGAATGGACAACGCAACACACTATTCACATTTTTCTTTATACCAACCATCCCAATCTGGGTGTGTCCCAGTTTTGAATTTTGAAAATCTGGTCACCCTTTTAATTCTGCTTTACTCCCAAAAAGTATTGAATTTTTGAACTATTGTTAATGTCACTAGGGCAAGATCCAGTTATTGGATTTAAACGGCACATTTTCGTGATTTTGTGATTAATACGAGTGTTTTTCAACAAGGTGAGAGTGACTAACTGAAAACCTGTTGGATAGTGCTACATAGCTTGTGATGGTAGTTTTATGTGAGAGACTGTGATTGCGTTTAAACTAAACTCAGATTAAAGTCTAACTTGAGCGACAGAGCTTCAGATATAGTGCCTTCAGTTTGCATCACACCCAGAGGGAATATCAGCTGCCAATTATCACTATAGATCTTAATATGTTCCATGAAAAGCTTTGCACGGAAATCTTCAAAAGTTTAACCTCAACTTTGATAGGAAACACTGAAGAAAAATCTGCACATTTAACACATTAAATCGCCTTTATTTAATTCCGCTCAACATCTGGGGGTTCTGATTGGACAGCGACAAACATTTTTACATCTTTTGGAAGAAAACACTTCAGCTGCTCCCGGCTTTTCTGTCATCTCAGTTTGTCGTTACGGCGCCGACACAAACATGATCCAAACTTTTTCCGTGGCCATTCCGATGATAATGAAGCTGCAGCTGGAGAATTCTCTCCTCACACTTTACGTCTGAACTGAGGAGAAGGGAAGAGTGTCGGAGAAGGAGGAAGAAGACAAACCGAGTCTGAGGCTGCCACACCTCAGCCCACTCCCACATCCCACTCACAAATCCAAAGAACAGTGGAGGAAAGTCCGAAGCGTCCGGATTGCGTCAGAAGGACGACCCAACCAGCATCAACAACTGAAATTATTTTTAAGAAGAATAAACGTTTACCTGATCAAGGAATAAATTAATTTGGCTTTAAAATTGGAATAAAGCACCCACTTACTTTGGAATTAAGTTGAATTCCAAATAATCATTTTGTGTTTACATGGTCTCTTTAAAGTGGAATTAATTTTTATTCAGAATTAAACTACTTTATATGGCAGTTGTTAGGGATGGGACAAGATTTCGGGCTATAAGATAAAATTGCCACAAGTTGAGAAAAATTCTTGGGAGATTTTTTTACCCCCTGAATATATATTTGACTAAAAAAAATAAGTTAAGAGCTGGTAAGTTATACAATACAGTACAAAAGCAGAACTACAATGACCTCTAAAGTATCACATACAATAAAAATAGTGACGCCAAAATTGTGAAATTAATTGCACTACTTATAAATTATGTCAGAATCTCATCGCGTCTCGTTCTCGTGGACCCAACCTCGTGAAAATTATGTCTCGTACCACCACTACTTACTGTATCACCACATGACATCACAAGGTGGAAGAGCGCGTTTTCAGTTTGAGAAAGAACGTAGCCTAAACATGCACGAACCAACTCCAGGTCCGTTTGTGATGAGGAAAGAAAATCACACTTAAATCACATGTAAAACCACAACAAACACACCAATTGTTCAACATGGAACATTAAAATGACAGAATTCATGACATTTATTTGACAGGTGTTGGATTTTAGCAAACATGTGCACATTTTAAACCAAATTACGCAAATTCGCAAGTTTTATTTTAGTACAAATTGTAATTAAAATACCTAAAATCCTGAGAAATCCGTGTATTTTCATTTCCGAGAAGCGATTCTCTTGGACCTCCGCAACCCAAGATCCTGCGCCTCTGCGGGGGTCAGCGGCGGGGCCATCGGTGGAGCCTTCCTCCGGTCGTGCGTGGGGGCCGCTGGGGGGCCCATGTCGGCTCGAGGCCCCGGTTGCTCGTCCCGTTTCTGGCCCTCGTCCCCCGGATCATCCTTGGCCGCTCTCCTCTTTCCCCAGCTCTCTGAAAGTGCCATCGGCTGATCGGGCGTCAGGGCATCAGGTTTAATCTCCCGTGCGCTGGCGGCGGGCTTGCCGTTCTTGGCTCTCCTCGTGGAATCTTCCGTTTTTGGTTTCGCTTTGCCTCGGCGCGGTGCAGTCTTCCCTTCGACTTTCACAGCCTCGTGTTTCGGCTTCAGGGATTTATTTACCTCCTGAAAAAAAAACGCGTATAAAAAGGTGCACTGCGTAACTTTTCTGGGGTGAAGTCTACTTTTATTTGTTTTGCCTGGAATGTTGCACAAAAAAATTGGAAATTGGATTTGGCCTGGAGTGTGAACATGGCCATAGCAACGAATATTTCATCCTCGATTACAGGAGTTTTTATTACACATAAATCTATCAGAAAATGACTTAAAAGTAGTGAAATTATCTGTCCACATCTCTCAATTCAAAGCAAAAGTATCTCCATGGAGACAGACAAAACATAGTCTTTACCAGAAAAGTTACAGAAAAGCACCTCATTAATAACAAGTACATAAATAAAAAGTAAAGACTGTCTCACCTCTTGCTGTGCCAGGGCAGACTTGAGGTCAGTCACCCTGTTCATTAAGCTGAGAATCTTGGACTAAAGAAAATATTGTGCGCAAGTCAGTACATGGAGTTCATTTTAAAAATACACATTTCAGAATGATGCAGTGGCGGCAGAGAAGCCAAAACTTTTGGGTTTTTTGCACCTCCGCAAACTTGACTCTTATTTGGCTTGGAGGAGGGACCGTTCCAGTTTGTTTCAATGGAGAATGTCAGAAATGTTTTTTCTAATATTCCACAGTATGGCATAAAATCTCCATGGAGATTGTTCCGAAGTGGAGCCCTGCGCAGGACACATTTTGAAAGCTCATTGGCAGGTGAGATGATAAACTGCAGTCCCCTAGACTAACTAGGAGTAAAGTAATACACAAATGATTCATGTCCATCATACAGAATTTGTGCTGGATATTTTATCTGGCATTCATAAAAATTTTACTCCTGTGGGCTCACCCCCCCCGGAGAAGGGTTCATGGGGTCAGGTGTGCAGAGGACTGGGGGGTGAACTGCTGCCCCCACAACACAGCTGAATAAGGCAGAAGATGGAAAAACATTTAAAAGGAGCCTAAACTTGCGTCTGTGGTCCAATCTTGTGCACATGTTATACAAGTCCCTTCAGCTTCTCCGTCTTTGATAGAGCTTCGAAGACATGGCAGAAGAACAGAACGCCTCTAGTGAATCTCACTGTGATTCAGAAAGATGTTTAAGGAGAGGACATTTACTATAAAAATAAATTTGAAGAAATCAAGACCTTTCGTGAGAAAACACAAAAGTCCCCATCTTGTGAGATTTGTGGGCCAAAGCGGGATCAAATATTGCAGATTTCAAAGTGTAGTTTTAACTTCACATTTCCATGGAACCATGACTTTACACTGGCTGGGTCTCATTTTTCTTTCCTCGCCTCCTTTGATTTCTCCCCTCAATTCTGCAAGAAATGGGTGAGGAAGTCCCATCCACAGGGAGACAGAGGGAGGAGAGACTATCAACTCCTCACTGAGTTTTATTCTTTTCTCTGAGTTCTGCTCCTGAAGCCTCCCGCAGGTTTACTCCTTTCCATGGTTTTCTTTGGGACATCACTTACTATAACATTTGATTGACAGCTCAAAAATGGACAACCGAGGAAAGGAATCAACGAGAAAGAAGAAAGGAAAGAATTGAGACACAGCCACAGTGTTGCTTTACTGTGCAGTTATTGTAAAGAGTCATTTAGACTTTTTAGATTCAAGCCAATCAGAAAGAACAAGTTCCTCACTTTAGGCTGCTGGATCCTACGGCTAAAACCAGCTTGCAATAAACATGTTGGACCTTCACCTGTTGAGTAGCAATTTTTTTCTCCAGCTCCCCTCTTTGTTTGGCATCTTTCTTCTTCCTACAAGAGCACAAATGGTTTACTCGGCTCGTGCGATTGCAAAACGGCAAAAACTCAGCGGAAGCCAGACTTCTTCTCCACCATCTTCTCGAGCCGTTTGACCTCCGCCCTCTTCTCCTGGAGGACCTTCTGGACGTTCTCCTCGGTGACCAGGGCCAGCAGAGCCTTGGTGTCCAGAGACGAGAGGTCCGTGGAGGGAGCGGCCATTTCCAGCACCTCCACGGACCACTGCCGGATGTCCTCACAGGTGGGCAACTGAGACAGAGACGGACATTGGATTTAAACTCTTTATGATCTCTGCCATAGTTACCAAGGGGCTTGAGTAAAAAGACGTTTGAAACCATTTAAAAACAGATTCTATTGAAGATGACATTAGACTGATCCATGACATCTTTATTATAACTAGAAATATCTTAAAAGGCATAAGAACATTAGCTGTACCTGGTCAAGTTCAGCCTGTACTTTCTCCCTGGAGGCCAGAGCCAGCTCCAGGGCCATGGTTTCACGGTTCAGAATGTTTTGCACGACTCTCAGCTCCTCCTAAAACGGTCGCACTTGGTTAGGACTTGAGTGGGACTCCCTACATTGTCAGAATGTCGTCCAGAGTTGAGGATTAGCATTCCATGTCAACCAACGTCATCGAAATGTGTGTAAACTAGCGACAGTGACGACAGGGACGTACAGATTCATGTCAAAAATCCAAAATTGTTCCTTAAGAGTTCAGAGACTGAGGGTATTTTTGTGAACCTTTAAATACAATAAAGCCCTTAGTCATTACCAATTTTCTTTTGGGGGAAAAATAAAAAATAAGCTCAATTTTTAGCCAGTCCCTAAACTTACCCCATAACTCCCCAAAGATCCCCCAAATCCACTTTCATAACAAATTCGATCTCGAAAAAAAAATTTCGGTGTAATTTTAGGTTCTAAAATTGCTTTGTCTCGTCAAAAAGTCGAGACTTGGCAGCTCAGATGAACTCACTCTACTCACGCTTCCGTCACAAACCAGAAAGACATTTGGAAACCTGCAACGACGACTTCCTTTGGGCTCCGTTTGCAGTAGTAAGTCATAAAATCTAGCAAAAATGACCCATTTTTTTTCCATCTCCATGTCATTGTAGCTTTCCGTTATGTACGGCTCATCCACAATTCCAACCATAACTTTTCATCATTTCCCCACGGATGCACAACTCCGAGCGCACCGTATGCAGTCTTCATTTTACCCACGATCACATTTACTTAAGTGGGTTTGATCACCGTCAGCTGAGCCCAGTGTCGGGAACTACACCAGAAGTTGTCATTGCATATTTCCAGACATCTTCTGGTTTGTGACAGAAGCGTGAATCCAGCCTATAGGAAAACCTTGTGTGGGTTGCGATGAAACGCTGAGCTTTTAGGGAGTTCTGTCCACTAGAGTCTCTTCTTTCGCGCGAAAAGAAACCATGACCATGAGACGTTCACCTGCAGATGCTTCAGCTCCTTCTCGTCCTTGAGCCTCTGCATGAACTCCAGGTCGGCCGGGGTCAGCTGGTAGCCCTTCATCCCCTTCAGCATGGACTCTGGGAAAGTGGATGAGGTTAAAACGTTAAAGAGGCTGTATTAGCTGTTAACATGTAACATATTTAAATCGCTATGTTTACAAGTCCTCAAAATGTCACATACAAACAGGAAACTCAAACCCACTAATAGAATACGTCCAGATAAAAACAAACTATAGGTCCAAACATCTGCATTTGGACCGTTATAGGTGCATGGTCACTTTTATTGGCTCGATGGAGAGGTTCTGGGCTTGCCTGGAATCTTCCACAGTACAGAGTGTCCCAAAAATGTGACATCAATTAGCAGGCCTATAATTTTCACAATTCTGGTTGAAACAGATCAAGATTTTAAAGTTAATGTTTTATTTTTGTTCCAGTTGAGCTGTTCACTCCCGTTCATTTCTCTTCAGATGTTGAAGTTGGTCTACCAGATCCTTTAGCCATGGCGCCCATATTTCCATTTGTGAAAATCAGGACACCTTAGTGAGGGAGTGAGGGAGTGAGTGAGTGAGTGAGGGAGTGAGGGAGGGAGGGAGGGAGGGCGGGAGGGCGGGCAGGGAGGGAGGGCGGGCAGGGAGGGAGGGCAGGCGGGCGGGGCCTCCCATTCAGCTTGTTGCAGGTTGACCAATGTCTGGATCTGCTTGCTCCTTCTGAGTGAACAGAGAGCTCCACAGTGAAGGCCTCAGGGATATGTCATACATGTGCACAGTGCTCTAATGCCGGTCAATTTGATGTTCCAACAAAAGGTAGTGAAAACCAGGACATTTCCCTCAGGTTTATTAAAAAATAAATAAATAAATAAAAAAGCAAGACAGCCAGGCCAGCACGTGAAAACCGGACGTTTGGTCAGCCCACTTTAGCCCTACATAAACAGCCTTCCTCTTTACATTTTTAGTACTTAGTCCAATTTGGTGACGTTTTTCCAAATTTTGCATTGAAGGCTGCTCAGACTTGGGCGAGTGTGTGTGAGCAGATTCCAAGACGCAAAATGATTTCACTTTGGGAGTGAACGGCTCAACATGAAAACAGAACAAATATAAAACGTTAAATATAAAATCTTGATCCATTTCTGTACTGTACTGAAAATGAGATTATTTCAACAAGAATTGCCAAAATTACTGGGTTGCAAAATGTGACATTTTTTGGGACACCCTGTTTATTTCTCATGCATTTTTTTAAAAATCACAGTTGTTTTTATTGCTTTAACATATTGACATGTACTCTTACTGCGAGCGGTGGGACTCTCCACAGATCTGACCTGGAACCATCAGACTTCGTTTCCCTGCATAACAAAGCTGACTTTTTTTTGCCACAAAGCCGCCTGCATTAGACCCAGAAGTGACATCACACTTAACTCTGTAGGATTCAAGGAAAAGCAACATCTCCATGGCGACAAGCAGCAGATGGCCCAAAAAGTTACTTAATGCACCTTTAAAAACAGTTGGTTCTATTTGAAAACAGACAGTTTACAATGTCATGATGTCACTTTTTTTTACCTTCTCTAACAGAAGTCTTGATGTCAAATGTCGCATTTAGATCTTGTTTTTCATTTTCTTCAATCTATTTACAAATGTTAAAAAGTCAAATCAAAATCTCAAATTTAACTGCAAAATTGGTGTTCAGTCACTTTACCTCTGCAGGTCGGTCGGGACGTTCGCTTTGAAAATCCAACTGCCTGACACAGTCCTGAGACGGGGGAGTCCTGTGTAACTGTCGGCCCAGAGGGATGAAGTTTCCCTTGTGGTCGCTGTGCAGAAGATCCAGAGGTCTGCTGGTGGACATGCTGAGGTGGAGGAACGTGGAGGAACCCGTGAGGAACCTAGAAGAACCCAGAGGAGCAGCGTCTTCTTCGCTTCTCACGTCTCTGGGCTTAAATCAGGTGCTCACAATCACAACATGATTACGGTCACCTGGAGCTCACTGCCGCACTGCACTTATTTCACCACAAGAGGGCGGCAAAACACACCAAATAGTTCAAGTCTTAGCTTAGACATATTTGAAACGCAGTCTTTAAATTAATATTGATCTCTGGAACTTATGGTATGACCCACCATTGATTTCACAAAACCTTTAAACCAAAATAAAAGAATAAAATAAAATAAAGCCAGAGAAACCTTTTGCTTTCTTGTGAAATTGCTCTGGAATTACGCTCCATGTACCATTCGTTCTTTTGAATTTCAATTAAGAAAAATAAAAACAACAAAATGGGAAAACAGTTTGTTACTTCATTTCCATTTTAGTGTTAAACAAAAAACAGATTTCCAACATTTAATTTAAAAGTTTATTTCAAATAACACCAATCAAAAACAGTCTCGGTGTCTGTTTTTCAGTTTTGATATTTTATTCTCTCTGATTCATTTGCCACTGACCTACTGGAAAAATCTTTGCAATTTTGTGGACAAACGTGCTATTTTTTCATAGCGACACGTTTACTTTTGCATCTTAGAAAGTGATTGTTAAAAAATAAATAAATAAAATAAAATAATAATAATAATAATAATAATAATAATAATAATAATAATAATAATAATAATACAATTTATTTCCATATATCTTGCTTCATGTGTTTGATGTCTTTCGTATGTATGTAGAATGTAGAATGTTGTACAAAAAAAAAAAAAAACGTAGCTGTCTCCATGGAGAATGTTCCGAAGTATGGCTTTAACTTTCTATTTATGTGTAAATTGTCATATGAACTAAAACTAAGGCTACAAATAGAAGCTATGGTATATGGACAAATGATTAATATTCTTTTTTTTTTATATAATTCATAATATCTTAATATATTGGTCCAAGTCGCTGCTCAAACTCATTTAAACTTAAAGCCCCAGAACCAAGCCTGACATTCCCCGGTACGGTGGCGCCCTCTAGTGTCCCCTGTGTAAAACCATTCGTCTTTCTGACACGGACTTGGCAGCTCCAGTGGAAAACATTAGCACGGTTTTACATTGCAGCTAACAAATCACTCCACAATAAAAATCAAATTAAAGAAGTCTTTTCTCGTCCGCATTCCTCTGAGGTCTAACTGTCTCCACTGACAGTCTGTCCGCTCGGGCACTAGGGGGCGCTACGGGCCGCACAACTTACAAAGAATTCCTGTAAACATCTGTGTATGTGAGGCATTTTACTGCAAACCTGCTCCTGCACCTGGAGTTGTGTTTCATTATTCACACGTCTGACTAATTCTGAACGTAGAGCCGGTCTGTCGGACGGTGATTCAGGGTGCTCCTCCTCGTTTTTAAAGTCCATATACTAAAATGTCTAATGGTGAGTTTTCCGTTGAGCGTTCTGATTGCAAAGATTAGTCCTGTCAAACACAAAACATTCTGATTAATCGCACTTTTGAAATATGGGTTCAATTAATCACATTGCGCCACAATTTCAGTGTTAAAATTTAAACATTGTATTGTTTAATTAGACCTGTTTCGATTAAGTCCTGAATTTGTGTGACTGCGTTTCGGGTAGGCTTAAATGTAGCTCACACTGCTCTGATAAATGGATTGCAGCTTCTTTTAAACATTTATTGCCTCAATTTAAGATTTTCTGACTAGTTGAGTCATGGACGAAATACATGTGACATTTTTTTTAAGACTACACAACCAATTCCAAACTAGTAAGTCGATAATAAATTTGAAAACAAGATGAATAACCTGATAGAAGTTTAAAAATCTTGGCCAGACCAGAGAAATTTGCAGTGTACATGAGCAAACAATAGATTTAGTGAGACTCAAGGCCCTTCATTGTCGCTTGCGGGTGGAACTGGCTCTTATGGTGAACTGTTATGGTTGGACCTGGCATCTTACAGTGTTCTGTGACAGTTCGGTGAAATATTAGGCTCGCACTCACAGCCCGATAAGAATATAACTTGCTTTTCTTTTTAAATATGTGAACAAAAGCTAAAACATTTGAAACGATAGAAAATCAGTACAGTTTTCATCTCCTGTCTCTTATAACCGCTCTATCGCAGTGCAGGGACATTAGTCTTACTTATTAGCTTAGTAAATAATCTGTGAGAATAGCGCCGGGACCACAGGCGCTCCGGTGTCTTTGGCTCAAACTCAAACTCACCACAGACACATGTGCCGCCACACTCCAGGGACTGAGGGCGTGAGGAGCATTCAGCACCATTAAAGCGTCTGTCGGACCTACACGGTGCATCCAAAGTCCACATTTACTGCGTTTTTGTACCACAGGCAGCATAAGAATGGATTTCATCTTATTATTTTCTGAGACTGACTGGACTACGACCAGTAAATCGTCTTATTACATCGATTTCTATGTTCATCTGATCCGATATTTGGAAGCCGATCGCTGATCCGGCTGAATTTTCGGCATCTGCACTGATATCCAGCACCGGTGTTGGATCAGTGTGTCCCATTCCGCAGGTCGATCTGTGACGGAACGACCTACTGTACAAAAACAAAGGAAGTTCACACGTTTATGGAAGGCAATTTAGGGCTCGGGGGCAGAGTACTCGGTATTTGTTCTTTAAGGAGACATAGGTATGAGTGAATAGAGGCAACAGGCAAAATTTTGAGTTTTTGTGTTATGTGTATTGACTATGAGAGGCAAATGCAATTATTAAAACACACACACACACACAGAAAAGTTCCAGCTTTTTTGTTGTTGTTTTTTTTTTTGGAAATAGAGTCTTTAAATAGAAAAGTTCATCAAGGTATAATCCACAGTTCAAGAGTTGCAATTGCGTTTGGTTCAATGATTCGGTTCAAGAAGCGACGGGAAAAACAAGGAAACAATTCGTCCTACCGCACAGTTGCTTAGATCGCCATCTGGTGGTTTGTTGAGTTGAGATTTGTCCATAGTCCACGGAAAGTTTCCATCCATAAAAAAACCCTGACATTTGAATTACAAGATGAATTACGTAGGATAAAACGAAAAGATAAAATGTTCCCTATGTTTCCTCAGCTCTATGTTCCCTCAGCTCTATGTTCCTTCAGCTCTATGTTTCCTCAGCTCTATGTTCCCTCTATGTTCCCTCAGCCCTATGTTCCCTCAGCCCTATGTTCCCCCTATGTTCCCTCAGCCCTGTGTTCCCTCAGCCCTATGTTCCCTCAGCCCTATGTTCCCTCAGCTCTATGTTCCCTCAGCTCTATGTTCCCTCAGCCCTATGTTTCCTCAGCTCTATGTTCCCTCAGCTCTATGTTCCCTCATCTCTATGTTCCCTCAGCCCTATGTTCCCTCAGCTCTATGTTCCCTCAGCCCTATGTTCCCTCAGCTCTATGTTCCCTCAGCTCTATGTTCCCTCAGCTCTATGTTCCCTCAGCCCTATGTTCCCTCAGCTCTATGTTCCCTCAGCTCTATGTTCCCTCAGCCCTATGTTCCCTCAGCCCTATGTTCCCTCAGCCCTATGTTTCCTCAGCCCTATGTTCCCTCAGCCCTATGTTCCCTCAGCCCTATGTTCCCTCAGCTCTATGTTTCCTCAGCTCTATGTTCCCTCAGCTCTATGTTCCCTCAGCTCTATGTTCCCTCAGCCCTATGTTCCCTCAGCTCTATGTTCCCTCAGCTCTATGTTCCCTCAGCTCTATGTTCCCTCAGCCCTATGTTCCCTCAGCCCTATGTTCCCTCAGCTCTATGTTCCCTCAGCTCTATGTTTCCACAGCTCTATGTTCCCTCAGCACTATGTTCCCTCAGCCCTATGTTCCCTCAGCTCTATGTTCCCTCAGCTCTATGTTCCCTCAGCTCTATGATCCCTCAACCCTACGTTTCCTCAGCCCTATGTTCCTCAGCCCTATGTTCCCTCAGCCCTATGTTCCTTCAGCCCTATGTTTCCTCAGCCCTATGTTCCCTCAGCCCGATGTTTCCTAAGCCCTATGTTCCCTCAACCCTATGTTCCCTCAGCTCTATGTTCCCTCAGCTCTATGTTCCCTCAGCTCTATGTTCCCTCAGCTCTATGTTCCCTCAGCCCTATGTTCCCTCAGCTCTATGTTCCCTCAGCTCTATGTTCCCTCAGCTCTATGTTCCCTCAGCTCTATGTTCCCTCAGCCCTATGTTCCCTCAGCTCTATGTTCCCTCAGCTCTATGTTCCCTCAGCTCTATGTTCCCTCAGCCCTATGTTCCCTCAGCCCTATGTTCCCTCAGCTCTATGTTCCCTCAGCTCTATGTTCCCTCAGCTCTATGTTCCCTCAGCCCTATGTTCCCTCAGCCCTATGTTCCCTCAGCTCTATGTTCCCTCAGCCCTATGTTCCCTCAGCCCTATGTTCCCTCAGCCCGATGTTTCCTCAGCCCGATGTTCCCTCAGCCCGATGTTTCCTCAGCCCTATGTTTCCTCAGCCCTATGTTCCCTCAGCTCTATGTTCCCTCAGCCCTATGTTCCCTCAGCTCTATGTTCCCTCAGCTCTATGTTCCCTCAGCTCTATGTTCCCTCAACCCTATGTTCCCTCAGCTCTATGTTCCCTCAACCCTATGTTCCCTCAGCCCTATGTTCCCTCTATGTTCCCTCAGCTCTATGTTCCTTCAGCCCTATGTTCCCTCAGCCCTATGTTCCCTCAACCCTATGTTCCCTCAGCCCTATGTTCCCTCTGTGTTCCCTCAGCCCTATGTTCCCTCTATCTTCCCTCAGCTCTATGTTCCCTCAAAACGTGGGTAGAGGCGCTAGACATGAAGGTTGCGAAATAAAACGTTTTAAAGTTTGAAGAGTTTGTTGGAAAACTGACCGGCCATAATCAAAGCAGCCCGGCACAGCGGTGGCGTGGTTAGCATGCCGGTCTAACAGCAAGGGCACCACCTCTAGCCACTTCTTTACAATTAAAAACCCGCTCGCTAAGCTGATTCCTCATCTCGATCCCCCTGAACAAGCCCGTTTCACCGAAGTCGCAAGCGTATTCAACCCCGTTTGATAATGACGGGCCAGATGGGCAGAGGAAAGCGGACCCGGCGGGCGTTTGTACGTGTGAAAGTCCATGGGCGGGCCGGGGGTGTTGTGTCTCGGAGGTCCTCGGGTTGCGCCGGCGGTCGGGGAGCGGACTCGAGTTACCAGACGGAAGAATATGAGTTCGCGAGCGCCCCACACCACCTGTCCGCCTGCGTGTATTTACAGTCCGGTACATGAGAACAGACACCACACCTCCGCACTCGCACAAGTCATTTTTCACTCGACGCTTCTCTCTCGCACCGTGTGACTTGAGAAAATGTGATTCTGAGGCTAAAAAAAAAGTTAGAAGAGAAACACAAGAAATTCAAGAGCCTGTGCTTGATTTTTTTCCGTGTATTTGACCAGAATTTGACTTTCCGAGTACAGATGTATGGTATAAGTACCTCTTGAAGTCAAAATAAGTCCACTGTGTACTGTCTGCATCTAATTATAAAGCATCAGTGGAATGATACTGCAAAAAGTACTGCAAATTTGAACTTAAGTACAAGTACGGCTTCCAAAAACGTACTCAAAACTTAATAATACTGATAATGTATTTTAGTCACCCTGAACCTTCTATTGTCTTGTAAATTCACTTCAATTCTCCCCTGCCTTTGCTCTCCATGCTAACTCACTCCTCCTTCAGAGCGCTATCACGACACACTCAGCTACTGCACGTCCCAACAGGTTTGTGCAGTTGTTGTGTGCAGTTTGTATCATGTTTTCGTATATTTATTGGACAGAATCTTATAGCAGACATTATGTAGGGTTCGAATAGGGCCCGGGAGAGATCGCTAAATTACTCAGACATCCACAAATGATATTTAAAGGCATGTTCAGGCATGTTTTTGATGAGGGAACGTCATAACATGGTAGAAAGCTTCGAAAAATCTATTTTGCATAAGACGCACTCTTTAAGTAAAAGTAAAAACACATGAAAAATACTCAGCAAAGAACTAAACCGCAAAAAAGCTTAAGATATAAACACTTAAATCTATCAGAAAATGGCTTAGAAGTAGTAAAATTATCTGTCCATGCAGCAAGATCATTTTACTTGACGAGTTATCTTAAAATAAACGACCTCTAGACTAGAATGAAGCAGTTTCAGAACTAGTAAGTAGAAAATAAATCTGAAAACAAGATGAATAACCTGATATAAGGCTTAAAATCTTGACCAGACCAGAGAAATTTGCAGTGTAGTTCCTTTTTAGCAGATTTATAGGAGCATTTTAGATCAGTGTTTTATATAAATTAAACAATTTTAAAGCTGGATTTGAACTTTTCAAACCACAGTGTTTGTAATAAGTTACTTCCCCACCCCTGGAAAGCATTGTATTGTGCAGTAAATCAGGAACACGCTAGTTGCTTTACCATCAGTGCAATTGTTATTCTGCCTTGGTATCCCAGAGTGGTGAAACAAGCAAATAAACTCATCGTGGGGAATAATTCTGATGCTCAGAATGCATAAAGTAAGTGAGGAATAGTAAGACTAAGGATAACTTCCAGACAGGCCACACCCAACACATCGGTGCCGCTCTGGAGAGAGTGAGCAACACAAAATTCCTGGGGATGCAAATCACTGAAGACCTTTCCTGGACCACCAACACTGCATCACTGGAGAAGAAAGCCCAGTCTACTTCCTGCAGGAACTCAATCGTGACCACATTCTACAGGGGAACCACTGAGAGCATCCTTTCCAGCTGCATCACTGTGTGGAGCGGAAGCTGCACTGACCACGACAGGAGAGTCTAAAATCAGGACCAAACCAGGACTAAAACAAGATTTAACCAGGACTAAACCATGCCGTGCGAACCATGTCTCCTCCCATATTCTGCACTGTTTGTTAATGACATAATTCCACATCATTTTGAGTAAAAAAAACATAAAATATTACAGTTTTTTACTGGGCTAGAGCCTTTATGTTTGCGCTGAAAGACACCTTCATGACACCTATGTATGTATTTTGACATGTGAAGTTGAGTATATGGTGTTTGAAGTTGGTAGGTGGGCTGTTCAAATTGGAAATTGACAATACGTTTTTTTCAATTGAACTGAATAATATGCAAACTGTTTAAAATGAACTTGTTTTTCATGTTTTTAAGACAGTAAAAATCAGGTACAGTGCTTTGAATTTTTCACATAATAAGCACTTTGAGCTCATCAGAAAGGTTACGCAGTGTCCCTTTAAGACTTCATGTCATTGTTCTATTGTAGTTGCCGTCTCTCATTTCATAAACTGCGTTTGAGCTGAGTCACTTCCTTAGTTACAGTGTCTGAAAATAAAAAAAACGTGTCACTTTTGTCTTCTTTAGAAGTGAATCATTTTCTACACCACGCTGACTCACTTCCCTTCACTACAGAACTCTCACATCTATATCTTGTGTTCGATCAAACTGCAAATTCGATTTGATTACAATAAATCTTGTAGCTGTAGTTGCAACATCCAGTAAATAAGTCAGTGTTTAGTGTAGGTGTGAGACGGGAGATTTATGGAAGAATGTCAAGGAGACGCAGGCCTGACAACTGGAGGACTCCACTGTGACGCAACCCAGTCTGTCCCTGACCATGAGACCACTGAAGACCACAACCCAGTCTGTCCCTGACCATGAGACCACTGAAGACCACAACCCAGTCTGTCCCTGACCATGAGACCACTGAAGACCACAACCCAGTCTGTCCCTGACCATGAGACCACTGAAGACCACAACCCAGTCTGTCCCTGACCATAAGACCACTGAAGACCACAACCCAGTCTGTCCCTAAGACCAATGAGGACCGCAACCCAGTCTGTCCCTGACCATGAGACAACCGAGGACCACAGTTCAGTCTGTCCCTGATCATGAGACCACTGAAGTCCAGAACTCAGTCTGTCCCTGACTATAAGACCACTGAGAACAGCAACTCAGTCTGTCTCTGACCGTAAGACAACTAGAGACTGCAACTCAATCTGTCCCTGACCATGAGACAACTGAAGATCGCAACCCAGTCTGCCTCTAAGACCACTGGAGACCTCAACTCAGTCTGTCCCTGACCATGAGACCACTGAAGTCCAGAACTCAGTCTGTCCCTGACCATGAGACCACTGAAGTCCAGAACTCAGTCTGTCCCTGACCATGAGACCACTGAAGTCCAGAACTCAGTCTGTCTCTGACCATAAGACCACTGAGAACAGCAACCCAGTCTCTCCCTCAGACCACTGGAGACCTCAACCCCCGTCGCTCCTGCCCTTTACAACACAGCTGGATGTTCCTTATTCCGTATCTCTAGCCAAATGTAAGTCATTATCTGATTATGGTTTTGGATCCTAACATGCAATTTCTAGCAATTGTACAATTTCAGGAAATGTACTTATCTTAATATCTTTGGACTTTACACTTTGTTTACATTCTTCAGATTCTCAGTCTGGAACAGCTCTCTGAAAGCGGACTTTTGTTACTTCCATTTGAGAGAAAAGCTCAGACATCTTCCCTGTCCACAAATCCACAAAGCTCTTACTTTTCTCAAGTTGTTTCACAAAGTTTTCATGAAAATATGCTGAAGCACATCTGTAGGCGTCGCTATGTTTGTTTTGTTTCGTTTGGGCGCTTCGACTTTGGCTTCTGCCGAAATGTTAAAACTGCTCTGTGATTGTTCAACCACCCAATTAACAATGGGCACACTCCTTTACGTAGTTTTGACAGAGCCACCGTACCTTTAATAAGGCTTGAAGCATTTATTTAAGGTCTGATTCAGAACACAATGTCAAATGTGCAGACAGTGTTTTTTGAGGTGTTACAATGGTCTGAGAACCACATTTCACACCATAGTTTGGACAGCCCTGGTTTAGTGGGAGAGTGACTTTAGTATATATTTATTATAGTGGCAGTGTGTGGGTAAAAAAGAAAGGAAAAAAGTAGGAAGTAGTAGTGAGTTCTAAAACGGAATGCCTCTACTTATGCCATTAATACCAAAAATTTGGTTCAAAATTCAGAGCAATTCATGTACGAACAGATTATTTTCAGTTTAAATAGTTTAACTACACTGTTTAAAAAATAAAAATAATACCCAGGACCTTCATTTGGCCATTGTGTGCAGGTTTGTTGTATGGTTTTATGGTTGCTAGGTAACAGTTATGGAATATTTGTTCATGCCATATCAGCTGCACGTGTCCAAAAAGGAAGCCAAATTATAAACTTCACCTAAATAGAAAAAATAAAATAAAATCTCAGGTAGAATTATGTTGCTATGTTTTAACTTGTCATATGCACTTTAATATCCCATTTTTTGTTACGTATTAGAAGAAAAGTCTATGTGCATTTGTCCGGTCAGCCCCGTCTATGACCTCCATGCCCCTCTGACCATAACCCACTTTCACAACTCCCTCTGGGGCTATTCCTGGTGCCAGTCCCCTTTCGAACTCCAGATAACAGCTCCAGCATTCGGCCAGCGGATTGGGTTACATCTGAGCATCTATTTATTGTGTCCAAGAGGTGCTTAAAGCTGCACTACGTCACTTTACTGAAAGGAGGGCCTGCCATTACGCTCGTTTCCATTACCGGCCTATATGTTCCCCAGTACGGCATTAGGCTGACTGACACTAGCAGCCAACACCAAGGCCAAGTTGGAGGTTGGATCTGTTGATCATTGAACATTTGAGTATTATTTAGTAAAAAAAAAAAAAACATTTGTAAACAGTTGTAAACATTTGGAAATACTTATTATTTCATGTTACTCATTGTAAACCACAAAATTTATCTAAAACAGCTTCGTAAGACAAACAGATCCACTGAATACTGCTAGACTCTGCAGTTATTGATACTTTGCAATGACCTCATGCTGTGGAGACAGGGATGACCATGGTGACACAACACTGTAGCAAAACATTAGCCAAAATAGTTTTAAGACAGTTTGAAAACTCAAAAAATATATACACAAAATAGGTTTAAACAACTACTTGTGATCAACCGTGGACCCATCCATCCATCTTCTCCCGCTTAATCCTGCTGGGTCGTGAGGGCAGTTTGCTGCCCAATCCTCATAGCACCTGACCCCCCGTATGAACCCCTCTGCAGGTGGTGAGCCCACAGGAGGGTGGACGTCATGGTCCTTGATGTTAGTTCAGGTGCTGCATGTTTTGAGTTGATGGGGGAAACCGGAGCCCAGAGGAAACCCATCCAGACACGGGGAGAACATGCAACATAGAAAGGCCCGGGCGACCCGGGGATCGAACCCCCAACCCGCAACCGTGGACCCTCTTTCTATAAATGCTGTTGTCAAGCTCCTTGTTTTGGTCTTAAAATGTTCGTATTAACCCGTTCTGTATGATCCTGTGTTTTTATTTTTTATTTTACTGTTTTGCCCATAAATTAAGATATGAACATACAGACAAATCAGGTGCCCTCTTTCCCTGAGGTCATTCCCGCCGGCGTTAGCAGCAGATCGAATGACAGCTTTGTTACGCTCGGATTTCCAAATACAATCCCTGGTTGCAGATTAGTCGCTATAACTGTGAACTTCGATGAGCTTCATTTGGCTGGAGCTGAACACTGTAGGTGACATCACATTGCCTTTGTCCACTTCTGTTATATAATATACAGTTTATGTTCATCCAACGCAGCAGAATGTTCCTCCCAAGGCAACACTGGTCACGTTTACATGATGTTTTTTACTTCTGAATTCATTGTTCTGAATTAAATAGTTCGGAAGTAAAATATTCTCCTGGAAATAATAATAACAGAAATAATAATTCCGAATTGAGGTTTACATGGAAAACATGTTAAATCGCCTTTATTTAACGCTCAACGTCTGGAGGTCGGGAATGGTTCTGATGGGACAGCGACACGAACGTATTTACGTCTTTGGGAAGAAAACACACAGTTCAGCTGCTACCGGCTTTTCTGTCATCTCGGTTTGTCGTTACGCCGCAAACACAAACGCGATCCAAACTTTTCCCCCAATCGTTCCGATGATAATGAAGCAGCAGCTGGAGAATTCTCTCCTCACGCTTTACGTCTGTGAGCTGAGGAGGAGAAGGGAAGAGTGTGGGAGAAGGAGGAAGAAGACAAACTGAGTCTGAGGCTGCGACACCTCAGCCCACTCCCACATCCTGCTCACAAATCCAAAGAGACGTGGAGTAAAGTCCCGAGAGACGACTGGTGGAGCCGGATCATCCAGATCGTGTCAGAAGGACGACCCAACGAGCACGAACCATAATAATAATTTTTAAGAAGAGTAAACGTTTACATCAGTGGTCACCAACTTTTTTCACTGGGGGCCACATTATCGCTCCTGACTGTGGGCCGGGGTCGGGGCCCTATAACAGAATTGTGTGGCCCAGACTAAAATGAGCACGAGCCTCACTGTGTAGTAGAAATGACCAGCCTGACACAGCTGTTCACAATATTATATCACACAGAATTCCTGACACATATTTGTTTATCGTTACTAGTGGTTTGTAAAAGTATTAAGTGCTTCATACTAATTTGAAATACCACAGATATTCCATTTATCTATTTTCACGTGCGTTAACTGTCACTATTTGACCTCGAGCTTGTCACGTAACAAAAATTCGGCACTAATTCGGCAGCAAATGTAAAGACGTCCTATAATTATTTAAATATAAAGATAAATACTTCATATAAATATTATTCTTAATTGAAAAAAAATTTAACAAAATACAAGATGCAGACATGTTATTATTCGCCAAAATGTAACTGGAAAAAAAAAATAGGCCACACATTCATTCAGCTTTAAAATCAGAATAAACCACCCACTTACTTCAGAATTAAGTTTAATTACGAACAATCATTTTCATTCAAGTGTTTACATGGTCTTTTTAAAGTGGAATTTTTATTTTTATTCGGAATTGAAGCTCTCATGTAAATTCTGTGTGGCAGTTTGGAAATATTTTGACCACTCGAGCCTCAAATTCGGAACAATACAGGATTACTCAAACGTGAATCACTTTAAATACAACTTGACGTAAGTACGACCGCACGGTTAAACTAATAAAAGTAATGGACAGTTACACGGTCGTAAAACACACCCACCACCACCACCACCAGCGCTACCATCATCCCCGGCGGGCTTCTCGGGGACAATCGCGCACTTCCAAGACCATATGGCCGAGCGAGAAGAGGAAAAGAAGAAGAAGAAGAAGAAGAAGGGAGGGGAGGAATCTGGGAGATCAAGGTGTCAGAAGAAGTGGAGGAGGAGGAGGAGGAGGAGGGGGTTTGGCTGGGTCGTTTGCCGGTTTAAATTTAACCGCACCGGGCTGACATGTCCAAGCCACCTCCCGTCTCGCCTCCCCCCCTATCGCTCTCCTCTCCCTCGCTCGCACACGCTCACTCACTCCCAGCCGACAAACCCCACGGACACGCCAAGCTCCATCTCCTGCACCTGGATAGCACCGCCGGGGCCAGGCGAGGACGGAGACCACCAGCCCCCGACCGAACCCAACCACCCACCCCCCCAATTCGCCGTGCCCGGGAAGAAGGAGGCGAGGAGGGACACATAAAAGGGATACACGCGAGTCTTACTGGAGGAGAAGGAGCTGCAGCAGAAATACACCGAGGTAAGCTACTCTGCCGGAGCCGTGCGTCAGATCGGAAACGTAACACGCGTCGCTTCTTGACATGTGTGTTCCGGAGTGCAATTCTCAAAAGCACGTCGTTAAATCTGACACATGTGCGTTTTGGTTGCTCCATGTGGAAAGGTTCATGGAATGTCCCGGCAAAGTGTGTGCTGCGCGCTGCGTCCATCCGACATGCTAATTACTTACGAAGATTACGGATAAAGAAAACTGCGCCCCCTGCTGATCGCGATGGGAGTCAATTAATCGGAAGGCGGGTTTGGAGAAGTTGGAGCGGCCGAACTTGAGCGAATCTGCCGAGCGGTGCGAAACGCGACGCAGGTTGGGTTCGCGGTCGGAGTTTCCGTCGTATCGAAAGAGAAGGAGTCGGTGTTTGGTAGTCGCAGTGGCGGCGGTGTCGGAGGTGGAAGTGGGCAGTGGGTGGCGAGGGTACGGCGGGAGGGGGGGGGGGGACTGGGGGCCACGGGGGGGTTTCCAAAGGCCAGTGCGTCCATGAGGAGACTTGGGTATACAGTACGGGGTATGCGAGGGAGGGTCGGGTTACGGGGTTTAAAAACACG
This sequence comes from Odontamblyopus rebecca, assembly GCA_030686955.1. Taxonomy (NCBI): domain Eukaryota; kingdom Metazoa; phylum Chordata; class Actinopteri; order Gobiiformes; family Gobiidae; genus Odontamblyopus; species Odontamblyopus rebecca. The sequence goes on along the minus strand of CM060675.1, from coordinate 17,698,824 downwards.
CTCAAGGCAAGACAGGAGGGGAGTTACTTTGGCAGTGTCAGGGTTAATGTTGATGAGGTTTGGCACCAAAAAAAATCCATCTTCTTTTAATTGGCAAATAGTTGTGAAAAATCAATTCCAGGCGCTGCATTTAATGGTGCATATGTCACTTTTCTGGGGTCTGGAGTCTGCCACCTGTTGTTGCTTTGCCTGGAATGTTCTGCAATACGGCTGTTTTTCAACCTCCATTTGAGCAGAACAAACCCCAAAATGGGAATAAAGGTGCAGTGCGTAATTTAGAGACAATAGAATATAACACATATAACATTTAACAAAATACAATAAGGAACAAGACACAAAAATATAAAACAATAACACAACCACACACAAATTTAATGAAATAAAACAAAAGTTATGTGGTAGTGCAGCATAATCACACTGCTATTCCCCTTTATATTTATATTTTGGCCAGTTTATAATTTTTTCCTTTTCTCTCTTTTTTTTTTTTTTTTACTTTTAGCCACTATACTTAATATGATTTTTACTACAATATTAAAGCACAATTTTAAACACATTTTCTTATTATTATTATTATTATTATTATTATTATTATTATTATTATTATTATTATTTTAACTTTAATTTTTTTATGATTTTTTTTTTTTTTTTTTACTATAAATGATGAATTGTCTGCGTATCTTTTCTACCACCATGGAGATGCCATCGCTTTGCATGTAATGTTCCACAATATGGTATTAAACTTACTGTATAGATGCATTTCTACAATTATGGGTGTTTTTATTGTTCTAAAATTTAATTTTTTTTAAAAACATGCATCCTTTTCACAGATCTCACCTGTAAATGTTTGCCTGTATGGAGATTGATTTGAGTTTAATGCCATACTTTGGAACACTGCAGGCAAAGTAATAGCATCGCCATGGAAACAAGCAACTGGTGGGGTCTCTACCAGAAAACGTACATCCTAGCGACGCACTTTGAATTTAAAATGTGTTTAAAGCCGTACTGTGGAACATTCTAGGTAAAGCGATAAGCAGGCGGTGAACCCTTCTGTCACTTTTATCACAGTTTTAACACGTCTAGTTCTTGTCTCCATGGAGATATTCGTGCGTTTCCTGGAACGTTCTACAGTGTGGAATCAAACGTATCTATCGTAGGGACAAGTTACAAGTCAGATCTGTGTAGAGGCGAGTCCACCCATAGTATGAATCCATGTTTTTCAGGGTATTTTCGAGAAATACAAACACACGCGACTGAATAAACGCATAAAAAAATGTGTAATGCTCTTTTAAACAGCTAAACAAAGTAAAATGATACAAATAAATAGTTCAGATTATCGTGAATTGCACCGTCTGAAAATAGCTGGAATCAAAACTGGAATGGCAATTTAAATGAGCGCAATTAACAAATGACAAGGCCTACGATTATTAACAAAATATCTTGACGATTAACGGGTCTTATTCGGTGGAGAAGCTGCCAACTGTGCAGCTTAGAGCTCCACAAACATGTTCTGAAATGCATGGGATTCTTGGATTAGTTTGGCAGTTCAGATTTCAGGCTTCTCTCAGATGCGTTCAGGACGAATTTAAAATGCACTGCGGGCTAATTAAAAGTGAAACCGGTTTTGTTTTTTGGGTTTTTTTTAGCAACAAAAGCTTAAACTAATCACAATAGCGAAAATGTCTCTCGTAAGCCATATTAGAACACTTTTACCGCCTCAAAAACAGACCTAGAGTTGCATTTTGTTTCATTTACAACTCTTAATTACTAGTCTGTCTATATCTCCAAAGCTCAAAATGCTCAGTTCCACCTCGTGATGTCATGAAGTGGTAGTTTTTTCAGGTCAACAGCAATGTTTTAACTTTTATTTAGTAGAGATTGGCTGTTCCAGGGCTGAAACGATGGGGGTATATAGAGTTTAAACACACAATGGAGCACTTCCTGTATTACCACGTGACATCACAAGGTGGAGCAGAGCGTTTATATGCAGGGTTTGTGTGTTAAACCTGTGTGAATGACAAAAAATGTTATGTTTTTGATGAGAAAACAACATTATAACATACAGTGAATGAATCAATGTTTGTTTGGACAGATATATTACAAAAAATAAATACTTCGTTTCCATGACAATAAACAAAAATAAATGTCACGCAGATTTTACTTGAGGCTGAAAAGGTGTGAGAGAAAGTAAATACTTATTTAACCCCACCCCTTTTTCTACTGTCCCAAAAGTAGATCAGAAAATAGCGTAAAATGAGCATCTTAAGATCGATTACTAACACTAGGGTGATCAGAATTTCAAAATAAAAAAACTGGGACGTCCCCGTTTTGGAAAATTGTTACACAGAGACCATTCATGACTAACATGTGAGTCAGTATAGTCACATTTTCTTTGTGTTTTGGTCGTTTTTAAGCAGCTTTTTTGTATTTTACCTCAACAAAATGGGTCCAAAATATGGACATCTGGGACACTTCTTGTATAAAACTGAGATAAATCACTGTTTTTGGATAAATCTGCTGGGACAGGGGACACAGGGCTCAAAAGTGGGACTGTCCCGGGTAAATATGAACATCTGGTCACTGTATTAGAATTTCAAAATAAAAAGCTGGGACATCCCTGTTTTATTTCTCTTTTTTTTTTGGTGGTTGGTAGAAATAAAATTGTGAAACGAGAGCTTAATTAAGGAAAATTGCAGAAACCATTCATTAGTATAGTCAGTATAGTCACATTTTCTTTGTGTTTTGGTCGTTTTTAAGCTGATTTTTTGTATATTACCTAAACAAATGGCAGTTTATGCCTCTCTTTACTGTCGGCAGGTAAAAATAGGGACACCTGGGACATTTCTTGAATAAAACTGGGACAAATCAGTGCTTTTGGATAAACCTGCTGGGACAGGGAACACAGGTCAAAACTGGAACTGTCCCGGGTAAATAGGAACGTCTGGTCACCCTTAGTAACCCTCACATTCCCCAGTGTGGCTAAAGATTGTGTATAAACTGACAGGTGGGGGTACGGGCACGTTCCAGATGCCCCGCTGAAGGACTTAGCTCAGGTCGCGTGCCGAGGAGAGCCCGGCTAATCTGTTTATCCTAACGATAGCAGGTCGAGGAGGGCGCCTTCTGCTACGGCTAATCTCCTGCTAATGCTAACACCCAGCGCAGGCTAACAACATGCGCCGCTAGCACTGATGCACACACACACTTTTGGCACCGCGCAATGTCACTTTTCAAAGTTATTCGACCGTGAAAAGCGGTAAAAGGATTATGAATTTTGCATATTTGCTGATAGGAAAAATTATCAAGCTAATATGCAGGAAAGGCAAGAAAGGACGTTCATAGGGTGGACAGAATTTTAAAATAAAAAACCGGGATGTCCACGTTTTTTGGTGGTTGGTAATAATAAAATTGTGAAACGAGTTCATGACATGACGTGAGTCAGTATAGTCACATTTTCTTTGTGTTTTGGTCATTTTTAAGCAGGTTTTTACATTTTATCGCAACAAATTACAATGTATGCCTCTTTTTACTGTCGGCAGGTCTCAAATTGGTCATAAATAGGGACACTAAGGGCATTTCTTGTGTAAAACTGGGACAAATCATTAGTTTTGGATAAATCTGCTGGGACAGGGGACACAGGGCTCAAAAGTGGGACTGTCCCGGGTAAATAGGGACGTCCAGACACCCTAGAGAATAGCATATCGTGCTATAGCGTATCGTCTTTGTGTCCTTGGGCAGCGTTTTATGACTTCTAGTGAACAATACGATACATAAAACATGAACTATGACAACACAAAAACGCGAAACAAAGCCACAGTTTCAGTTTCATTCGTGGTAACCCTTCCTAGTAACTTTTGTATAGTGTAGGGTGACCAGATTTTCAAAATTCGAAACTGGGACACACCCGGGTTGGAATTAAATAGTGAAAAGAGCGTGTAACATTGTGCATTCTTGCGTCAGTCATAATCTGAGAAACTTCTGACGCTGCATTTTTAAAGTTTTTTGCTTTAAGGTCATTCGCACTCACGGTTTTCTGTATTTTGGCAAAACAAATGACTTTTTATGCTCCTCTTTACTGTTGGCAGGGATCAGATTAGTCAAAAATTGTGATAGTCCTGGTTTAGCCCTGGTTTAGCCCTGGTTTAGACCTGACATAGTCCTGGTTTAGTCTTAGTTTAGCCCTGGTTTAGATCAAATTGGTCAAATTGGTTTTATGATCTTTGGTGCTGCACAAAGATCATAAAATGTATATAAAAAGGTAAATTGCTAAAATTTGGTCATACCAGTCCTAACACAATAAAACAAGCAAAATCAAATAAAAGCAAAACCATAACAATCATGATAAAATATCAGTAAATAAGTAAAATAAATAAACTAGTCCTGGATTAGACTAGACTAGGACCAAAACTATCTGCATTAGGACTTAAACTGGACCTAAACAAAGACCCTTCTCAAGATATAATCCTGTAATTACTCAATTATTACATTAAAAAGGCGTGTTTTTCCAATATCTCTACTTGTTTTTAGTGTAGGGTGACCAGATTTTTGGAATAAAAAAAATGTGACATCCCTGGTTTGTGGTGGTTGGTAATGATAAAATTGTAAAACGAGTGAGTAATTACGGAAAATTGTTACGCACTCGGTACTAATGTGAGTCAGTAAAGTCGCCTTTTCTTTGTGTTTGGACATTTTTGAGCTGCTTTTCTGTATTTTACCGAGTTTATTCCTTAGTATCGAAATAGAGTTTGAAATTTTAGTCTTGTGATTCTTGGCAACACTAAACACTTAAAACAACTGCCAAAAAACTGCCGAAAAGTTGGAACGCTCTTAGTTTTACTTTCCAAACCAGGGTACGCGGATTTAATTCACAGTTCGATCATGTTTGTGCAATACTTCAACTTACTAAACCACAACTAAACCATTTCCAGTCACAGTTTAGCGCATTTCGGTTGGTGACGGATGCAAAAACCCAATGTTCAGTGTTATTGGTTGAATCCAGGTGTAGTAACCCGTGAGTCTGTTGTGTACGTCTGTGCTGATTGACAGTTCCAGGCTAGTGGGACAGAGAGCATCACTTCTATCAGATTAGACGGGCTTAGACAGAGCAGGCTAATGCACTGTTTACACCATCAATGAGTACTTTAAGCACAGGAAGATACTCATAAGAGATAGTACTATGTGTATAAGTACTATGGAACTTTACTGGGGGATTGTGGAGATGTTGTTCCATTCCTTGTTTGTGTTTTTACTCCTACTTACGGTGAATAGACTTGTCTCTCCTCAGAACTGACCAGCCTGATGCTGTCACCTGCTTATCTCCATGGCAATAAGATAGGGTTAATGCCATACTGTGAGGATTTCTCAGCAAAGCATGAAGAATATAATCTCTATAAAGAAGCAGGTCATGAACTCTCCGCCAGAAAAGTTACACAGGGCAGTGCACGTTTAAAGCATCCTATACAACCTATACGGACACCACAGTTTTCAGTTTTGTACAAAAATCTTACAGTATTGTGATTATTGTGTTGTATATAGACTTAAATCTATCAGAAAATGACCTAAAAGTGGTGAACTTATCTGTCCATGTAGCAAGATAAAAAATAAATGACCTCTAGACTAGAATGAATCAGTTTCAGAACTAGTAAGTCGATAATAAAGCTGAAAACAAGATGAATAACCTGATGTACGTTTAAAATATTGGTCCGATCAGAGAAATCTAAATCACGGGCTTCCTTAAGAGATCCCACCTCTGCAAATTTCATCTGAGTTTAAAGCTAATTTCTGTTGATGTTCATAAACAGTTCCTAGATTACGTGTACTTCCAATCATCTCTTTGGTCTTTTTGACTTTGTGCTGGAGGTGGAGCCTGTTACACTGTTAAATTAAACTGAGCTGGTGTGATGAGGCTGTGGGCACGGACATAAGTACAGCATCATCTGCAAACGTTACCATTTGACAGAGGGATTGGCTTGTCCTATGGTCGTCAATGTAGAGAATGAATAATAAGGGAGACAGGACACAACCCTGAGGTATTCCAGTTGCAGTACACCCATAGACTGTATATATGAAAAGACTAAGCTAACCCGTTAGCCGCCGCGTGCCAAACAGGAAGTGCACCAGGAGGCTCTTCCGGCTCCTTCTCTCCCTTTTCCCCTTTGACTTATGCTGTACCTCTCTCTGCTGCACTGAGCCTCGTTTTTTTGGTCTTAAAATGTTCGTATAAACCCACGACATATGATCCTGAATTTTTCATTTCACTATCTTGTTCCTAAATCAAGATATGAACATAAATAACGGACCAATCAACGCCTTCATTCCCCGAGGTGACTGCCGCCGAGTGTTAGCAACAGGTTTGATTGACAGCTCGTTGTTGTTCGCACGTAACAGAACATAGAACATAAATCAATGACTTAAACTTGTTATTTAAAGTTTGATGATAAAAGTTAAACGTTTCCTTATTATTGTCAAGAACCACAGAAATACAGCGGTCCGTGCAGAATGGTGCAGAGTATTGCATCGCCTTCGTGATGAGTAGGGTGGGGACATTTAACAACCTCAATCATGATTGGCTCTTGCAGTTGCTATGATACTCGCGGATGGAGTTCCAAAGATACTTTTCATCGGGCATCGCGAGCCTCATTTGAGCGGCGCTGAACACTGTGGTGACGTCACACTTAGTCCACTCATATATACGGACTATGGGTATACCTCAAGTCATACTATATGTTCTTAACAGATACTCTTTGTGACTTCATTTCAGACCATGTTTAGTCCAAATAAGGCCTGTTATAGCCCACGTTTAAGTCTCAGAAAGCCAAATATTATCTTGTACTTGATGTTAAACTTTTGGTAACCACTGATCTAAAGCTAAAAACAACTCACTTTTTGTCAAAGAAGGCATTTACCTGATTCATGTGCTTAGACCCATTATAGATTATATTAGATTAGAGACTATTCGATTTGCGTTTCATGTTTTGATAATGACATCTTGTTCAAAGTTCACATTTTAAATCCAGAAAAACCAAGAAAAACAAAACAAACAAAAAAAACTGAAAAACTAACACAAGAATCGCATTTCAGAACGTCTTTGTACAGATCTAAACTACAAGGCCACTGCCGCCTTCGTGATTTGCAAATTTCGACGATTCAGATTGTGATTTCGATCGGATTCATCTCGCTGACCCCAAACAAAGCGCAGATCTTAAAGCGAGCGTCCACGGCGGGGTCGGCAGGGACACATGCTGGGGCCTATGGTGACAGGACTTGTTGCAGCTCGTGGTGGATCTAGTTTCTCGCACTGAATACCAATCGCTGAGAGCTCTGGGAAAAGAGGACTATATATACCAGACACACACACACACACACACACACTTAGAGAAAATAGGCTGGCGGATTGTGTAAGAGTGGACAGTGAGAGACAGGAGGCCAGGTGCTGAGGCTGAACCCACAAGAGTCGGACAAATAATCACGTTCGAATTGAGATTGAGATTCAGTCATGTCGAACGGCCGACCAGAAATAATTGCAGGATGAGCTGAATGGGTGTCGTCTTCCAGGTATCGGTTCAGTCGATATCCCGGGCTTATACTTTGATACTATTTACTGAGTGTTGTTTGCCCAGATTGTCTCATAATGTTCACACTGTGTAGTTACTTGAGGGACACAAAATGGATCCATGTGAGTTTCTAGGGTCGGCGTAACATTCGTTCTTTTGGATTTCAGTTAAGAACGAAAAACAATAAAATGGGAAAACAGTTTATTGCAGCATTCCATTTTAGTGTCAAACTGAACAACAGATTTCGACCACTATTTCCGATATTTAATTTAAAGTTTATGTCAAATCACACCTGCTTCGGTGTCGATTGAACAAAGGATTTATCGCCGCGACTTCCTGTTTCTCGTCATGGACCTCAACAGTATTTTCTAAGACGCAAAAGTAAACGCATCGCTATAAAAGAAGAGGACACACAGCAAAAAACTAAATCTAAAATGACTTAAATTAAGAAAGTTTGATCATGATTTGAGTACATTTTACTTGACAAGTAAAATTATTTGCCAGTGGAATAAGAAAAATATGAAAATAACACTTAAAATAAGAAAAAACAACTTTTTGCACTTAAAATAATAAACTAAATTGAATATTGATTGAATTAAGAAAAACACACTTATTCCATTGGTGGATAATTTTACTTGTCAAGATGAATCAACTCAAATACAGTAAAATGTTCTTAATTTAAGTCATTTTAACTTGCCTAGATTTTTCTCCAGTGCAAAATTGCAACGATTTTTCAGGTAAGTCCTTCTAAGCAGCAGAACTTCTGGAGCAAATAAACCAGAGAGAATAAAATATCCAAATTGAAATAGGCACGAGACTGTTTTTTGATTGGTGCAATTTGAAATAAAGTTTAAATTAAATATTGGAAATAGAGGTTGAAATGTGTTTTTTTTGGAATAACGAAATAAACTGTTTTCCCAATTTATTATTTGTCATTCTTATTTGGAATTCATAAGAACGAATGGTACACGGGCCTTTTAGTTCAATTCAGTTTATTTTGTAGCGCCCAAAATCACAACAACAGTTGCCTCTAAGTGCGTTCCAAGATTTGGATGAGCAAAACATACACACAGACATATAAAAACAGGAATAAACAACATTCATGTAAAGCAGCAAATGAAACATTGTCCAGTCATCCCCTGTCCTTAGACCCTCCTTCTCAACAAGGAAAAACTCCAAAAAACCCAGGGTCCTGGGAAAAAGAAGAAACCTCGGGGAGAACTACAGTCAAGGAGGGATCCACTCCCATGGACGGACAGGCTATAGATGTCCAGGCCCATGGGCCAGTTCGGTATGGCCACAGCTACTCAGGTGGGGAAGAGCCGGGCGAGGAGGGGAGACCGGGCGAGGAGGAGGAGGCCGGGTGAGGAGGAGGAGCCGGGCGAAGAGTAGGAGCCGGGCGAGGAGGAGGAGCCGGGCAAGGAGGAAGAGGAGCCGGGCGAGGAGGAGGAGCCGGGAGAGGAGGAGGAGATGGGTCCAGCTGCCATCAGGCGTCTGAAAGAGTTACACTCCACAGGGGAGTGGGACAGGGGACAACATGTGAATTCATAAGAACGAATGGTACACGGGCCTTTTAGTCATGTTCAAATGTTGTTATCTCCTCAAAAACACACCCAGAGTTGTGTTTTGTTTCATTCACACATGTTTGAGTAATCCTGGTTTATTAGTCTGTTTATCCAAAGCTCAACGTGCTCTATCCCACCTTGTGATGTCATGTAGTGGTAGTTTTCAAGTTAACAGCTCCTTTCACCTTTAGTTCAGTAGAGATTGACAGTTCCAGAGCTGAATTCTAATGGTGTAGGAGTTTAAAAACACAGTGGAGCACTTCTTATATCACCTCATGACATCACAAGGTGGAACAGAGTGTTTTATTTGACCAAAGGACTGAAATATGCAGAATTTGTGTGTTAAACATGTGTGAATGAAACAAAACACAACTCTGTGATGTACAAACGACAGTATTAGATCAGAAAATGGTGCTATTCTGCTATATTATGTTACTGTACCATACAGTTTTTTCAATTTATACCAAAATGACTATCAGACATTGACAAATCGTACGCGTATCACAGATTAAGAAAGTGAAATTGGTGAATGAACTAAGTACAGAGCAGTCGCCGTATGTCATTGAGCAGTCGCCGTATGTCACTGAGATATAGCGTCTTGGAAATGGTTGATCAAAAGATTGTTCAAACATGCTTGGGTTGATTTTTGGATTATAGGTCTGCTTTAAAGCCATAGTATCAAAATTATCACCGAAATGAAAAAGCTGGAACGGCGCATCCCATAATTTAAACTGACAAAAAAAGACATTGAACTTTTGGACAGTTTTTGTTTCACGTGGATCGGCCCAGGAACCATAAACCAGGTCAACAAATTTACAATCTGACCGTTAAACAGCAAATTATGCCTGATTTCTGACTTGTGCTGCGTATGAAAGATGATTTGTTTTATCAGATTTTGAATTTTAAATGCAGCTGAATTTCTCGCTTTGAATTTTTTAACCCGGAAAAAACATGCTTCAATTATTGTTATTCTGAATTTTGGTTCAAATTGTAAGTGTATATTTTCAAAGTGTTTAAAATTCAATATATAAATAAAACGTGTGTATACATTTTTTTTTTTTTAATTTTGAATTTTATTTAATTATGTATTTTATTATTTTTATTTTGTTTATTTATTTTTACTCTTAATATATATACTCTCGTAATGTTTTATTACTCTTGTCTCGCAGAACGTTCTATGTTTTTACTTGTGAAAATGAAAATAAAAAGTTCCAAAAAATAAATAAATAAATAAAACGTTTAAATATCCAGCACAGTTATTTTCAAGGCCTCAGATTCAACAGCCAAAAGCGTAAAATTCACAGTGAAGAAAAAAAAAAAAAAACGCAGGAAAGCTCCAAGACGCCAAGGACTAATAAATCAATCCAAAGTGAAAAGTGAAAAAATTCAAAGTAAATTATTTCAGAGTTAAGCAAGAAATTCATATTTAGAATTCAAAATCTGATGGAACGAATTATCTTCCGTAGCTCCAGCTTGGTTTCAACTATAGATACTCTGCAGCTGAAGTCATCAACATTCCTTGGGGCTGTGATGCTAACTAAAGGCACTACTCTGTCAGAAGCTCTAATAGTCTTTAATCTGGGGTTTATTTTAATACGCCGTGAACAGAAATAGCTGACTTTGCCGACTTAATGTGTGCATTACGTCAAAACTATAACGGCTAAACATTCCACCATAGACATACACGCTGAACACCCCCAGCGTGATCTCACTGCAAAGTACCAATAGACACACCACGTGAACCCGGCCCATTAGGTTCCTTAGGAGGGCCGTAGCTTCTGTATATGCTCCGTGTTATTGCCGGCACCTTACCCGAGCCTATAGTTGTTCCCCAGGTGCGTCGCCATGGTAACAGCATATAAATTATTCACCTGCGTATCTGTGGGGCTGTGATTTGCAGTGGCGGGTCAGTGCTCGTCTGCTCTTCATAACAGAGCGGAGCAGAGACGGAGAGAGCGTCAATGCGGCGAAAACTCAACTAAAAATACGTCAAGAATCGAACCGTGGAGCAGCGATCTTTAACGGTGCCATATTACGCTATTTTCTGAGCTATATTATAATGTTTTTTCGTCTAAAACAACATTTTCTTCCTTTGGACCACAGTATCCCAAAGCAAGAACAATGATCTGACAAAATGTTTATTAAAAAAAATCAAAAAAGCGTTTGGACGTTGGGCGTTTTTTTCACTTTTAAGTTGCTGCTCTTTGCATTTGCACCTCTACAAGAACTTTGCGGTGTGTTTTCAGTTTCATTTCGTTCACAAATTTAACACAGAAACCCTGCAGATATAGACAAACTCATAATAAGGGTTTATAGAGTTGTCCATTCCAGTTTGCTTCTGTTGTAGGGAGTATTATACCTCAGATAATGACATTGACCAAGATAACAAATAATAAAAGAAAAGAAAAAACTGATTAATAATAAACATCTGTGACTCCTGCTTGGATACGTACTACTTTTGTCTGCATGTTTTAATCAGTAAATCAATTAAAATCACGTTATTTGACTTTATTTGGCAGTTTAAGCTCCGTTCGCTGGTTTTCTACAGATTTGATTGTTGGACATTTTCGGGAATAATGAAGCCGAGTAGGTTTTTGTACGAATTGACTGACATTAATTCAACTTTGCATCAATAATAAAATGACGACTCTGGGTCAGAAAAGCAGCACCTTTCTTTGATACTTTGATATACCCTTCCAAAATATCATAAAGTTCTTCCATATTGGTTTTGGCGGTCTGATTGGCTGTAAAGTTTTCATGGGCACTACTTTTGCTGGTCGCCAGGGTGAGGGAGAAAGGCGATTTTTGTCCCATTGCAAACGAATAGAAAAAGCAGCAACGTCGCTCCCCGAGTTTTATCAGAGATAGTGTCAGACTGCATGGTATCGTTAATACTATTATTTTCTGTTGAAATTCACAATATTGTCGGGAAAAAAGCTTTTAAAGTCATCATTTGGGTGTCGAAATTGCTTGAGTATTGAGGCAGCTTCCTTAGTATCGAAATGGAGATTGAAATGTTTCCTGTATTTATCGTGATAACTACATGCATTAGAGTGGTAGTTGTTTGTAGAAGCTCTGGTCTGTGGTCCATGGTGTCTGGTCTCTGTTCGCTGGTCTGTGGTCTGCTTTTTGGTCTCTGGTTTGGTCTGTGGTCTGGTTTCTAGTCTCTGGTCTGTGGTCTCTGGTCCGGTTTCTGGTCTGTGGTCTTTGGTCTGCGGTCTCCAGTCCCTGGTTTCTAGTCTCTTGTCTGTGGTTTGGTCTGCGGTCTGCTTTCTGGTCTGTGGTCTCTGGTTTCTGGTCTGTGGTCTCTGCTCTGGTCTGTGGTTTGGTTCCTGGTCCCTAGCCTCTGGTCTGTGGTCTCTAGTCCAGTTTCTGGTCTGTGGTCCCGTGTCTCTGGTCTGGTTTCTGGTCTCTGGTCTGGTTTCTGGTTTGGCTGTGGTCTCTGCTTTGGCCTCTGGTCTGGTTTCTGGTCTGGTTTCTGGTCTCTGGTCTGGTTTCTGGTTTGGTCTGTGGTCTCTGGTTTGGTCTCTGGCCTGGTTTCTGGTCTGGTTTCTGGTCTCTGGTCTGGTTTCTGGTTTGGTCTGTGGTCTCTGCTTTGGCCTCTGGTCTGGTTTCTGGTTTCTGGTCTGGTTTCTGGTCTGGTTTCTGGTTTGGTCTGTGGTCTCTGCTTTGGCCTCTGGTCTGGTTTCTGGTTTCTGGTCTGGTTTCTGGTCTCTGGTCTGGTTTCTGGTCTGTGGTTTGGTCTCTTGTCCCTAGTCTCTGGTCTGTTTTCTGGTCTGTGGTCTATGGTCTGGTCTCTGGTCTGGTTTCTGGTCTAGTTTCTGGTCTGTGGTTTGGTTTCTGGTCCCTAGGCTCTGATTTGTGGTCCCTGGTCTAGTTTCTGGCTTGGTCTGTGGTTTGGTCTCTGGTCTCTGGTCTGTGGTCTCTGTTCTAGTCTCTGGTCTGTGATCTGTAGTTTGGTCCCTTGTCTCTGGTCTGGTTTCTGGTTTGGTCTGTGGTTTAGTCTGCGGTCTGTAGTTTGGTCCCTGGTCCTCGGTCTGCGGTCCTCGTGTGCTGTGGGACAGGCTGCCGAGCGGCCCGGCTGACCCCACATTCCTGCGGAGGGTCCAGGCTTTTCCATGATGCAGAGGCCACGTCAGCTCCAGGTCACATGGCTCAGTGGGAGCTGAGCCCAGCTCCAGTCTGAGCCGGGGTCACGGCTCTACATGATTTCACTTTATCTCTGCAAGGACACGATTAAAGCCCGATGAGCAGGATTTAAAGAGCAGATGACAGCTTAGTCTGCACATTTCACGAAAACACTTAACATCATTATGAGATTTAAGAACTCCATCACTGGTATCGAGCAACCTTAATACTAAAGAAAAACTGACTTTTTAGCACTTTTAATGTTATAGTTGTTTCCCGGTATTTTTCTTTTCTTTTTCTTTTTTCATTTGCCTTCTGAAGTTATATTTGGAGTGATTCATGTATGTCTGAGCACTTTAATCACTTATTTTCAAAATAATATACCATTGTGATCAACCCTCGTTTTCCCTGCCACCAGGACACGCCCACTCCCTGCAAACAACAAAATCTAGCCACGATCACTTGAATTAAGAAAATTTTACCAGGCTTTGAGTAAATTTCACTTGACAAGTAAAATGATCTGCCAGTTTAACAAGACAAATACATCTTGCTCCACTTAAAATAAGAAACAAAATTGAATGTTGCTTGAATTAAGAAAGCACTTATTCCATTGGTAGATCATTTTACTTGTCAAGTTGAATCGACTCAGATATTCTTAGTTTAAGTCATTTTAATTTACCTAGATAGTGTTTTCCCCAGCGCTGTCGCTATTTTCTTGCACTCAATGGTAAGATTCGACAGTGTGTACAGTAGTCATTTTGGAACAAATTTTTAAAAACCTACTAATCTCTAGCCTGATCTGCAGTTATCCACAGGAGGAGCCGACAGCTACACTGCTCTTTGTTGTGTTGACGTTTACAGCGACGTCAGCTCCCACTGGGCGCTGCGGTTTTTCTAACGCAGAAGTCTTTCATAAAGTCATTTTAGATCACATGTGTCAAACATGCGGCCCGGGGGCCAGATCCGGCCCTCCAAGACCTTTAATCTGGCCCTTTGCTGATTTTTCTATTAAAATACTTAAAATTTTCAGATTTTTCTGTTAATTTTCTGTACCGTTTAGCATAGCAGCGTCTCCGGCGTTTCTGTACGTTGCGACTCCCACCAGAGCAGCACAAATGAAGACTTTCCTCTTTCCAAACACTCTTAAAGGACGATCGTTTTGACTGTCGACCGTGACCCTCATCAGCAAAATGTCAAAAAATAAGAAAAGCAGATGCTGAGTTCAGGATTTCCCAAGAAAAATAGTCTAATTCTTATTTGTTGACAGAGGTGAATGGGAAATCTGTGCTCAGTGTGTTTGGAACAAGTGGCGTTGCTCGAGGAATATAATCTTAAACACCACTACAAGACATGGAGAAAAAATACAATAACTTGAAGAGAGAACTGAGTTTTCTGATCCGGCCCTTTTGGGATCAAAGTAGGTTGCATACGGCCCCCGGACCAAAATGAGTTTGACACCCCTGTTTTAGATCAATATTCAGATTGAAAATGTCCCAGATTATAACATGAGTATCCAGGGGTGTCGTAGAACTTTAATGCAGACACAAGCACAGTAAGTCTTCTTTAAACCCCGAGGAGAGGACAGAGGAACATAGAGGAGCTCATTCATTACTTTGTTTACTCTAAGCAAATCTGTACTGCAGAGGAGTTTCAATCCAGTGGTTGCTAGGTTATGGGATTCTGATAAAACCACAGCATGCTAATGCACACTTCCCGATTCTTGGATAACACATATTATTAGAAGCGGACAGCACATAACCAACTTACTTTGACCTCAAGAGCTGCTTATATATCCTCCTGAGACTCCGGCCCATTCATTTGTGTCCTTTATAGTGGACATTGAGTTAAGTCGATCTTTTAAGTGTTTTGAGATAGACTCTTAATGGGGGACGAGGTTTCTCCGCCTAAATAGGGCTGGGAGATTATAGGGTACGATCATATCCAGGATAAAAAATGACGTCAACAGGAGTTAGTTTGTGACTGTTAAAAAAATTACGAAATTAAAAGGGAATCTAAAAACTTTTTGAGGCCACCGTAGAAGGAAAAGTTATTTTTGTTTACATGGATTTAACACCAAAATGTCCCCAGCGCCCATTAAGGGGGACATGTTACAAAATTCTAAATAAAAATCTAAATGCTAAGGTGTTCATTTAGCTCCAGATATATAGAAAATCACAAAAAATATATATTGCAATACACCTTTTATTATTATTATTTTTTAAATAATATATCTGAGGCAAGACACACTGTGCTCAAATTCATGGGGAAAAAAACAGGTACAGGCCCTTTCCCAATGTTTTAAAAGCACTTAAAGCCATCACTATTTTATGTATAATCTCTGGGCCTATATTTAACACGTATAGCAGTTGTGTGTGTTTATATAGAGTTGTACCCTCAGCGTTGTGCTCTATTTGTGCGTCTAACTCTGCACAGGTGCTGTTCCGACGCTACACGGGAAAGGCATAAATAAAGCGCCCGGCTCACCGCGCGCTACAATAAGCGCGCATTGTTACGTCCAGTCTGTTTACCGTCGCCGTGGCAACGCGCTCCGCATTACTGAAGAGATGCCGGGGCTTAGCGGAGCATACCTCTCCCGTGGCCCGAACGAGACGGTCAATTACGGAGCTATTTTCTGCTGACCCGGCGGTATTAGGGGCCTCGCTCAGGTTTAAGGGGACGGGGAGCTGGACGTAGGTGCGGACAGTCAGACGTCCGTGTTCGCGGGAGGACAAGGCAACACCTCCATGACAGAACTCTTAACAGCTCATTCCAGCGCCGCACTCAGGAAATGGCTGCGGAATTATGGGAAATGACTGAGCCGATCCGACAGCGGGCGTAACGTTTCGGGATAGTTTCTGATTAGATTTGTGCTTTTAAAATCGCGCTAATTCACTTCCTGTGCACTTCCTGTTAACTTAACTCTTGATACTTGATGCTGGGGGTGCTCTAAGTATGGAAGCCCATTTCCGCCAGTAAATAAAAAAATAAAAGCCTCACAGAAAGTCATAATTATGAGTTTAAAGGTCATGATTATGAATTGAAAAGTCATAATTATGACTTGAAAAGTCATGATTACGAGTTTAAAAGTCATAATTATGAGTTGAAAGGTCATAATTACGAGTTTAAAAGTCATAATTATGAGATTAAAAGTAATAATTACGAGTTTAGAAATCAAAATTATGAGTTTTAACCTCATCCTGTTTGGACTAAACCAGCTCCATGGAGTCACAGTTTTGCACGTCGTCGTTCATGTGGGATTTGTGTGGATTTCTCTTTCTTGTCTTTTTAAAACATTCACAAGTGAACGAGGAAATGGAGCGATGTGGAGATGTCCTGAGGTCCTGGAGGACGAACTTTCCAGGAAAATAACCAAGTGCTTCAATGACAAGGGCAGATTTTTAAACTCATAATTACGATTTTAAACTCATAATTATGATTTTTAAATTCATAAATAAGATTTTTAGTCTCATAATTATGACTTTTAAACTCATAATTACAACTTTTAATCTCATAATTATGATTTTAAAACTCATAATTACAAGTTTTAATCTCATAATTATGACTTTTAAATTTATAATTCTGATTTTTAAACTCATAATTACGACTTTTAAACTCATTAATTATTACTTTTAAACTCAATTACGATTTTTAATCTCATAATTATGACTTTTAAACTCATAATTACGACTTTTAATCTCATAATTATGACTTTTAAACTCATAATTATGACTTTCTGTGAGGCTTTAATTTTTATTAACTGGCAGAAATGGGCTTCCATATCTGTGTGTGTGTATGGTGTAATATTCAGCAGTTACCATGGCGACACAATGTACACGTGTTGTAGATCCAACTAAGTGAACTTATTCTTTCTTTCTTTTACATTTTAGTTATCGATTGATTTAAAACAAGGACAGTGCACAGAAAACTGGTCGGATTACGTTGAAATAAAGCTCAGATGGCTGGGTTTCAAATGATATCACAAGATTCTACTGCATAATCCTATAATATTTCATACAGATGGGGGCAGCTAAAATAAATATGGTTAAAATGTAGGTTTTTGTTCATAAAGTAAGTTAATGGGCTTAGTCACCGATAGAAAACATGACATTAAAGATTTGTGAATAAACCTTTTGTGTATTTCATTGCAAAGTACAATGTAATTAATAGGGAAATCTGTTTCTTGCTGCCATCTGAGTGTAACATGAGATACTAACATAGCCTCAGACACAACATGCCTACTGTTAGCATCACAAATCCTGGGAATGTTGTTGACGTCAGCGCCAAAGTATCAACGACTCTTTTATTTACTCGGATATACTATAATATAGTGACTTATAGAACCCTGTCAGAGCTGAAGAAGATGAGCAGTGAGATATTTTCACAACCAGACAAAACAATTAGACATTTTGGTGCTGGAAATGTTTTTATCTCCATCTTCTTCTATTCGTGTTGAATGAATTGGAATGAATGGGGAACAATGACACTTTCAAAACGTGTGTGCAGCTTTTTTTAAATCACTTCCGTCCGAAAAGGGTCTATAGTCGAGTCTGAAGGAGATGAATAAGGATTTCTGCAGTTTATCGTTGTTTATTGTTTATTATTCAATAATCAGGAAGTGCCCGTTAGCATTAGGGCATATGATACTCTGTGATATTGACTACTGCAGTTTTTTAAGAACACATTTTAGCAACAGCATTTCTTTTTTTTTTGTTAAACCACCACAAAAACAAGAACAAGATTCAACAAGTTTCCTACAAAGGGAGCAGGCACATGTTCCCTCAGCCCTATGTTCCCTCAGCCCTATGTTCCCTCAGCCCTATGTTCCCTCAGCCCTATGTTCCCTCAGCCCTATGTTCCCTCATCTCTATGTTCCCTCAGCCCTATGTTCCCTCAGCCCTATGTTCCCTCAGCCCTATGTTCCCTCAGCCCTATGTTCCCTCATCTCTATGTTCCCTCAGCCCTATGTTCCCTCAGCCCTATGTTCCCTCATCTCTATGTTCCCTCAGCTCTATGTTCCCTCAGCCCTATGTTCCCTCAGCCCTATGTTCCCTCAGCCCTATGTTCCCTCAGCCCTATGTTCCCTCAGCCCTATGTTCCCTCAGCCCTATGTTCCCTCAGCCGTATGTTCCCTCAGCCGTATGTTCCCTCAGCCCTATGTTCCCTCAGCCCTATGTTCCCTCAGCCCTATGTTCCCTCAGCCCTATGTTCCCTCAGCCGTATGTTCCCTCAGCCCTATGTTCCCTCAGCCCTATGTTCCCTCAGCCCTATGTTCCCTCAGCCCTATGTTCCCTCAGCCCTATGTTCCCTCAGCCCTATGTTCCCTCATCTCTATGTTCCCTCAGCCCTATGTTCCTCTCTTTCTCTCTTTAAATGCAGTATACAGAGAAAAATTCCTTGACTTAGAGTTTAATATTGAGAAAAATCTTAGAAATGAGGGAACATAGGGCTGAGGGAACATAGGGCTGACAATCCTTCCACTAAATAAGCAACAAAATCTTAGTGCAGTTCCAAAAAAAATGTGACCAAAACCAAAAAACACAGCAGAAAATGAGTGTGTGGTTTCTGAGAGTTGTGAAAAGTGCTTCTAAACTCATTGTGGTGAGTAATTAGGACACTTCAAATGCATAAGATAAATGAGGAATACCTTTGGACCACTGCAAACTATTTAAAATCAACTAAACTGGTTTATAAGAAGGTAAAAATCAGGTACAGCTCTGATAAAAAGTCTAGAATATGGTCCGGTCTGTCCCTCTGGTTCACTGAAACAGATTGAATAGTCTGGTCGCTCTCCGGTCTGACAGCTTCTCTGAGGATAAGAAGAAAAAAAACGACCGAAAAAGGAGGATGACTCACCCCCCGAACAGAAAACACACCCGCAAGGACGGCGTTTGATTTCAGAATAAAAGCCTTTTCATCCGCGCCGCTCCCTTTCATAATAAAAGCCGGATGAGTCACAGAGGAGAGGTTCAATCACAGCTTCGCCTCGGAAAAGAGTGAGTCAGCAGCGGCACGGCCCAGCACGAATACTAATACGCGGAGGCTTTTCGAGAGTTTTCGTTTAGAAAAGTGAAGGAGGACTGCCGGGGAGGCTGTGTCCTTGGGCAAGACACTTCACCCGCCTTGAGCAGTGTGAGCGTTGGCGGTTGGAGAAGTCGATTGGTGCGCTGTACTCACATTTAAAAGGAACTATATGTGAGATTTTTAGTTTAAATTTCATAAACTCTGAGTCTGTAGCTACGAGATAAACATGTTCCAATCAAATATAGCTTTATATAGCCACGTTTACATGATGTTTTTTTTTATTCTGAATGAAATAGGTCAGAATTAAAACGTTCTCCTTCGTGTTTTCATGGAAATAATCATTTTGAATTGAGGTTTACATGAAACACGTTAAATCGCCTTTATTTAATTCCGCTCAGCGTCTGGGGATGGGGAAGGGTTCTGATCGGACAGCGACACGAACGTATTTACGTCGACCGGAAGAAAACCCACAGTTCAGCTGCTACCGGCTTTTCCGTCATCCCGGTTTGTCGTTACGCCGTAGACACAAACATGATCCGAACTTTTTCCGTGGCCGTTCCGATGATAATTAAGCAGCAGCTGGAGAATTCTCTCCTCACGCTTTACGTCTGTGAGCTGAGGAGGAGAAGGGAAGAGTGTCGGAGAAGGAGGAAGAAGACAAACTGAGTCTGAGGCTGCCACACCTCAGCCCACTCCCACATCCCGCTCACAAATCCAAAGAGCAGTGGAGGAAAGTCCGAAGAGACGACTGGAGGAGCCGAATCAGGACGACCCAACGAGCACGAACAACGATTATTTTTAAGAAGAATAAACGTTTACATGATCGAAGAATAAATTCATTTGGCTTTAAAATCGGAATAAAGCACCCAGGAATTACTTAGGAATTAAGTGTTTACATTGTCTTTTAAAAGCGGAATTCATTTTATTCTGAATTAAATGATTTTTATCCGGAATTAAAGCTCTTATGTAAACGTGGCAATTGATAACAGTTGTAATGCTGATTTATTCTTAGTTACAAGAACATTTAATTTGTGTATGACAGGTTATGATTCTCCAATTTTGACTTAATTTGTAGCATAAAACCTGCTGTAAATAGTTTTTTTTTTTACACCAATTAAGAAGCAATTTGTGAAAAAAGTTGAAAAACATGTTGTAAATTACAGGAAATAGTTTTATTTTAAAGGGTCACATATTTGAAGACATCACACTGGGAGAATTCAGTCCAAAAGTTAGAAACTAAACCCATTTTTCTGATACTTTAAACATGATCTCAACTAAATAAATGTGTTTTCTTACATTTTTATTTGTCAAATTATAATTTCTGTGTAGGAAATTTGACCCAGTGTCCAATATGGTTGCTAGGTAACAGGGAATTCTCTAAAGATGGTTAAAAAATATAGTAAAAACAGGGTAAAAAAGTAAAAACTTGGATGTGTTTTCTGTCTAAAGTACTAGTACTTTGTACACCTATCGAGCAGAAGCTACGAAAAGTACTTTCAGGGTTGGCTGTAGTTTATTTTAAGTGTAGTTTGTCACAGTGTACTTTTGATTTGTACTGCAGACAGTCACTGCAAAGCCTGTGTGGAAACCTAACTCCAGTTATCGATCTGAAAGAAAAGTGTAGAGTCACGAGTTTTCCATCCTAACGATGCTGTTTTTGTAAAATCCAAGTGAAAGTTGAGACTTGAAGACACACCCAAGTAATATATGGTGCAGTGTAACAGTATTCTTACTCTAGTAAAAGTCTACAAGTGACAAAAGCTCGGCGTTGACAATATGAAATGATTTGAACATTTGTGTTTCTCGCTCCGCTCCTTCAGATATGATTTAGTTTGTCTCATTTTTGTGTCTGTCCTTTGAAAATACCAGATTTCGTGCTTTATTTTTAATGTTTTGTCCTTCAGATTACATCCAGAAATCAGATATTACTTCTTGGCAGTTACTCTTATAATTTCTCTCACCCTTGTACTTTATACTGTTGCATTTCTCAGATCGCCACTTTATACTTGCGAGATTATTTTCCCTTCAGATATGTTATTTATCGCAGGTGAAGTCCCTGTTTACAGCCGCAGCATGTTTCTAGTACAGTTTCACTCGAGTACTGTGTCCAACAGTCTGCGTCCACGCTCCCCTCTGGCCTCACCGCTCTGCCCGGATAGAATGACCTCTATATATAGTGTGGACGGGAGGAGGTGACCGGTGCACGGTGCAGGCCGAGTGTGCGCTGGGTCTGAGATTATCGTAGGAAGGACTGCACAAGACTCAGTGTGGGGGTGCTGTCAGGCACTGGTATATCTCTGCTATGTTATCTGTAGTTATCATGCGCAATACTGTGTGCAATACCATGTAGAATATGCCAATAGATATCATGTACAATGTGTGTAATAGTATGTGCCATATTACATATAGTATAGTGTGCAATATTATGTGTAGTACAGTGTGCAATACCGTGTAAAATATCATGCCAAAAGATATTGTATCATGCACAATGTGTGCAATAGTATGCACAATATTACATATAGAATAGTGTGCAGTCTTATGTGCAGTACAGTGTGCAATATTGTGTGTACTACAGTGTGCAATACTGTGTGGAGTATCATGTAGAATATATTCCAAAAGATACGATGTACAAGATGTGCAATAGTATGTGCAATATTACGTGTAGTACAGTCTGCAATATTATGTGTAGTACATTGTGCAATACTGTGTGCAATACCGTATAGAATATTATGCCATAGATACCATGTACAATGTGTGCAATAGTATGTGCAATATTATGTACAATACAGTGTGCAGTATTGTGTAATACAGTGTGCAATACTGTGTGGAATATCATGTAGAATATCATGCCAATAGATACCATGTACAATGTGTGCAATAGTATGTGCAATATTATGTGTAGTACAGTGTGCAATATTATGTGCAGTATTATGGGGAATATTGTGTGCGGTATCGTGTGCAATATTATGTGCAGTATTGTGTGCAATATTATGTGCAGTATTGTATGTGGTATCGTGTGCAATATTATGTGCAGTATTGTATGTGGTATTGTGTGTAATATTATGTGCAATATTATGTGCAGTATCGTGCAATATCATGTGCAATACAGCAGTGTACTTGGGGTTCAAAGACACATGGTAAAAGGATACTTGGAATGATTTCAGATTTAAATAAAAGGCATTTGAATTTTGAAATATTCGTTGTAGTAGCTAAATCTTTGGGAATGCTTCATATGATGATTTTTGGCATGTATGTAATCACTGGTTGATGTGTAAACAGATTCATACCAAATAATGAATCATAATTACATAAGTTAGGGGGTAGCTGGAGTTTAGGGAGTACTTCAGACAAAGTGTTGGGGACCACTGTCATACTGTATATTAATATTTGTAAATCTTCAATAATTTGCTGTGGTCTTTTGATTGGAGAAGTCTATTGGAGCAGAGGAAGATATTTGACTATTTATTATGTAAAAAGAATAATAGCCTTTTCTTTAATATCACCATATGGTTCTTAAACTGTTTGACTTTGACCTATGTAAGAAATGTTCTTTATTCCAGAATCCAGACCTGTTCTCTCATCTCTCATTTTGTCGCTCGTTTCAGTGTCAGTTACTCTGGGCATGACCCC
The DNA here is from genome assembly GCA_030686955.1 of Odontamblyopus rebecca. Classification (NCBI taxonomy): domain Eukaryota; kingdom Metazoa; phylum Chordata; class Actinopteri; order Gobiiformes; family Gobiidae; genus Odontamblyopus; species Odontamblyopus rebecca. The sequence continues at coordinate 17,675,933 of CM060675.1, read as the reverse complement.
AGTCACACCACTTAACTTCTCCATTGTGACCCTTTACATAAAGGCTGCCTGGCTCTGTGGGTCACATGTTTGTGACAGTGACACAGTGACCACCTGCTGACCATATGATGACCTCTGCTCCTCTCTAAGCTGACCAGCCCTCAGCACTAGTCCCTAAAGCCTGCTGCACTTTAGACTGGAGATAAAACAGAACATGTAGAGGTGGAAGATTACAAAAGCCGCCCAAACATCCAAAATGACAGAAACGTGTAAAGAAACTATTGCATAAGGTGATAGTATTGCACTTTTGGGTTAATTGAAAATACAATCTCATTATAAGGTCAGGTTGATGGACGCTCTGATTTTAAACATAAAAATATGAATAAAATTAAGTTGTTGTTTTTTTTTGTTTTTTTGTTTTTTTTTAATAGTACACTACATAGGCTATCTGAACTTCTCTAATATCCTCCTGGGACCCGAAGAAGAAAGTGTATTGCAATATTTATTTACTTTTTTAAGATTTTCTATCTATTTGAAGGTAAATGAACAGCTTAGTATTTTGATTTTGTTAATTTTATGTCCTCTGTAATGGACATCGGGGTCATTTTGGCGTTTCATGTGAATTTAACAACCGAACAATAACAACTTTTTTGACAACCAACATCTCTGACAAGCTTCAGTTGCCTCAAAAAGTTTTTGCCTCCCTGTCCACATGACACAGGCTGGAGATACTCTTGGCTTATTCTGACTGATGGTCAATAAAACATCTTTAGAGATCCTGTCACTGGAGAAACGTGCAGGTGAGACTATTCTGGGAAAATATAATACTGCTGCCATCTGCTGTCTCTTTATAGCATTGCTCTTTAAAAATGTCAATTTGTTCATGTTTTTTGAGAAAAGAATTTAGAATATTTCCAATAAAGAACAGTATGCTTGTCATGATTTGCATAATCACCTTTAAAAATAGACAGTCATTACCGTATTTTTCGGACTATCGCACTTTTTTCATAGTTTGGGTAGTCCTCTGACTTATGAGTATAAAAAAATAAATATCTAATTTCACATGTTCATTATTTTCGACAGAGAGCACTCTGGGCTTGTGAGCCAGTATCTGCTACTCCTATTACACTGAAAATATTACATTTAAACATCAACTTATAAAGACAAGTGAGAAAGACTGAACACAAATGCGCCCATGAAACAATCATATTATGCAGATTACAAACTGCAAGTAGTGAAATACGCAGCCAAAAACGGTAATCGAGCAGCAGAAAGAAAGTTTAGAGTGAAGGACTGGAGAAAAGCGGAGGATACTCTTACACCAGGCATGTCCAAACTATGGCCCTCAGACCAATTGTAGTACTTTTTACTGCATGTTTTGGAAATCTACCTTGATCGAGCAAATTTAATGTGTCCTTGTGAGGGTCTAAGCCTGAACAAAGGTCTGGAGGGTCATTCAAACCTGCTATAAATGCACCGATTTGAATTCCTCACTGTTTTGACCACCAGTCTGTGACCCTCACGCTGGTCTGTGTTTTTATATGTGGTCTTCAACTATAACTTTAACAGCCACGTTTACATGATGTTTATAAATTCTGAATTAGATAGTTTGGAATTTAAACATTCTCCTTCGAGTTTACATGGAAATAATCATTGTGAATTGAGGTTTCCATCGGACAGCAACAGGAAACACACACTTCAGCTGCTCCCGGCTTTTCTGTCATCTTGGTTTGTCGTTACGCCGCCGACACAAACACGATCCAAACTTTTTTGTGTCCTTTTGAGGGTCTAAGCGTTCTTTGCGTCTGATTTTATAAAATGAATTTCCACAAAAAATTATGATTTATACTCCAGTGCGACTTAGATTTTTTCTTCTTGATGCGTTTTTTTAGATGGTGCGACTTATACTCCAGTGCGACTTATAGTCTGTAAAATGCAGTATGCTGTTTGTCCCGTATCCTAGTATTTGTTTTTCTGACTTACTTTTGACATGTGTGGCTGCTCTGGTGCGTCTCGGCCCCGGGGCCCCGCGCTGACAGACTGTCCCATATGCTCACACCTCACGACCATCTGATCTCGAGGGCCCCTCTAACTCATGTCCGGGCGGGACGGCTTTAAGAATCAACAACTTCTCCGGCTTTCGTTTATTCTAGTGATGTTTTGCGGCTGATGCTAACTGTAAGCACTAATCTGTCTGAGGTAGACTTTAATCTGAGCTTTGTTTTGACACGATGTCCTCATAAAGAACTGATTTATTTGGAACTACAGCAGCTGATTTGTGCTGTTAAAGTTTCTCACACATAAAATTACAGTCATAAATTTGTTTTCATGAGCCAAAAGTTTTTCAGTTACTCATTCTTGATTTTCTGTTGAAAATCAAACTCCTAAACAAGACCACGAACGCTCGGTTCTAGAAAATGCGTCCAAATGAATTTATATTTTGTGCCAGTGTTTGTATCGTTAATTTTCTATGTGTTTGTTTGTTTGTCATATGGCATCTTAAAACTTCATAAAATGTATTAAAAAGAAACAAAAAAGAAAGAAAAAAGGAAAAAAAGGAATTCATTATACAAATTTTCAGACAATCTTTTCCCGTAGCCTTGTTATTGCAAATGTGTGTTGCGTCGCCATGGTAACCGCTGAAGATTCCACCATAGGCAAAAATAAAAATTGTTCAAATGCAGATTTTTGTGGAAATACAGTGAATTCTTGGGTCTAATCGAATATAGAATTTACTCTGATATTTCGAATAAAATACAATTCCAGTATCTGAAAAGCACCAGTTATATTATTATTATTATTATTATTATTATTATTATTATTATTATTATTATTATTATTATTATTATTATTATTATGTTACTGTGAGCTTCTTCGTAGATCTCACCTGTAACTTATACCAGCGGTGTCAGATTGCTTTTCTCAGTTAAATACCACACTGTGGAACATTCCGACGCAATAACATCGCCGTGGAGACAAGCAGGTGGCAGACCCTCCCCCCCAAAGTCTGTCAAGTCTGATACCAGAAAATAAAGCTTAAGGAGCCCCGGTTTCAAGACACGAGTGGTGGGACTGTGAGCTGCTCTTCAGGTTTCTTATACTTATACTGCACTAGTACTTGTACTTCTACTGTTACCGTGTTATAGTATTACAGACATGTGCGGGCGTGCAGGGGATACACACAGAAAGTACTCAGGCCGTGTACTTTAAAGCAGGAAGGGCCGTCATACTGTAAATTACGGTTCTGTTTTCAAATCTGGAGGGAATATCGTATTTAAAGGTGCATTGTGTAACTTTTCGATTCGAAGTCCATCACCTGCTTGTTTCTATGGATACGACTTTGCTTTTATGACATTCTCTGCTCTCTACTTTTATATTTATTCAATTCCAGGTGGTTTTATAGCTCAAAAATACCTAGAAAAACAGGCATTCTGACTGTGAGTGGGGTCACCTCTCCATAGATCTGACCTGTAACCTGGTCTGGTTCGGTCTCCATGAAGATAGAATCATCTCCATGGAAACCCTCTACCTCAAACGTTACAAAATGCACCTTTAAAAGTCCTTTATTATCGTAGTTTATTATTCTGTATTGTAAATCATTGTCGTATTCTGCATTCTTCAAAGCTTAAAATGCCCTGTTCCACCTTGTGATGTCATGAAGTGGTACTGAACAGCTACTTTTTATGGAACTAGTTCATTTGAAACAGTTCGCAGTGGCCCAGTGGTGCAAAGTTACTCCTCACAGACCTAATTATCCACCAAAATGAGTTTATAAGCGCTTTTCACAACTTTCAGATCCCAGAGCGGGGTTTGCCGTCATCGTAACTAGCACGCTAACGAGCACATCCTGATTATCGAACAATAAAACGCTTTAGAATTACTACAGACAGTACAGAACAGACTTATTTTAACCTCAAGAGCTGCTTACTGGGCTGGGGAAAGACTAATTTTGCTCAAATACATCATAAAAATTTTTTAAAAAAAATCTTCTACAGGACGTTTCAACCTTAAATTTATCGAAAATCTAAAATAAATTAATAAATAATCTTCTTGGGGGGAGTCTGTGGTCTAATAAGTCGATAATAAACCTGAAAACAAGATGAACAACCTGATAGAAGCTTTAAAATCTTTAAAATGTGCAGTTTATTTACAGGAAGGAGCAGAATCTTCAGTGCGCAGGAATGTTCCAGCAGGGGGCGCCAGATAAACACGAGTGATCCTGACCGCTGCACATCTGATTCCAGTTAAAACGAGAGTCCTGCCGTCAAAATCCAATGACAAACAAGCTCGGAGTTAACACGTCGTCGCCGTATTTCCGTAAATACACATTTCCGATGAGGAACGACGGAACGGTAGAACTTCAGGCTTTGGAATCAGTGAGTTAAAAGTCAAAAGAGCTCTGGAGATGTTGACGGACGAATAAAGTATTTGTATAAAGAAAATCATATAAAATCGAGGGTCTTTCATCAGCGGGAATCGTTTGGGAATCGTCTGACAGTGTGATCTGATTCATTTGCGTTTGCTAGGGGCCCCTGCAGCCTTTGCACAGGGGCCCGCTCTGATCAAACCGGACCTGTGTTTATGTCCTCTCTCTGTTCTATTTGTCTTCTCTCTTTTCTTTTTCTCCACCTTTCTCGCTCTCTGTCTCCTTCCTTCTCTCTCCCCGTCTCCCCCGATCTTCCCCTCTTTCTCCTCTCTTTCTTCCCTCTCTACTCTTCTCTCTCCCTTGTTCTTGTCTCCTCTCTCCCCTCTGTCTCTCTTCCTCTCCCTCCCTCTCTCATCCTTTCTCTGGCGCGTTCATCCCCTCTCTTTGCTCCCTCTCCTCCTTTCTCTCTCCCTTGTTCTTCCCTCCTCTCTCCTCCTCTCTCTCCCCTGTTCTTCCCTTCTCTCCTCTCTCTTCACTCTCTCTCCTTCTCTCTCCTCCTCTCACTCCCCTTCTCTATCCTCCTCTCACTCCCCTGTCCTCCCCTTCTCTCTCCTCCTCTCACTCCCCTTCTCTCTCCTCCTCTCACTCCCCTGTTCTTTCCTTCTCTCTCCTCCTCTCTCGCCTGTTCCTCCCCTCTCTCTCCTCCTCTCTCTCCCCTGTTCTTTCCTTCTCTCTCCTCCTCTCTCACCTGTTCCTCCCCTCTCTCTTCTCCTCACTCCCCTGTTTCTTCTCTTCTCTCTCCTCCTCCCACTCTCCCTCTTTCTTTCTTCCCTCTTCACCCTCTCCTCCTCTTTCCTCCCTCTCTCCTCTTCTCTCTCCCCTGTTTTTCCTCTCTCTTTCCTCCCTCTTCACCCTCTCTCTCTCCTCTCTCATTCCTCCTTCTTCACCCTCTCTCCTCCTCTCTCCCCTGTTCTTCCCCTCTCTCTTGCCTCCCTCTCTCCTCTTTCTTCTGTTCTTCCCCTCTCTCTTTCCTCCCTCTCTCCCTCTTTCTCCTGTTCTTCCCCTCTCTCTTTCCTCCCTCTCTCCCTCTTTCTCCTGTTCTTTCCCTCTCTCTTTTCTCCCTCTCCCTGCTCTTTCCTCGCTTTCTCTACCCCGTTCTTCCCCTCTCTCTTTCCTCACATTCTCTCCTCTGTTCTTTCCCTTTGTCTTTCCTCCCTCTTCCCCTCTCCTCCTCTCTCTACTCTGCTCTTCCCCTCTTTCTTTCCTCCCTCTTCACCCTCTCTCCTTTCTTCCCTCTCCTTCCTCTCTCTTTCCTCCCTCTCCCCCCTTCTCACTCTCTACTCCCTCCTTTCTCTCTCCGCCTGCTCCTATCTCTCTCTCTCCCTCTTTCTCTCTTTTCCTCCCCTGTCCCCCCTTCTCTCCCTTCTTCCCACATGTTCTTCCCCCACCTCCCTTTTTTCTCCTCTTCTCTTTCCTCCTTCTCCCCTCCTCTCTGTCACCCTTGTCTCTCTCTGCCTCCCCTTGTCCTCCTCTCTTCTCCCCTCCTCTTTCCCCCTCTCTTCTCCCTCCCTCCGTTTGATGTGCTCTCTCCGGCCGTCAATCACCCTCCGTGTGACAGCTCGGTGATGTCATGCAGCAGGAATCTCCCAGACGGGCTCGGAGGGCGTGTACCTGAGACGTGTGTGTGTTTGTGCGTTTTTGTGCGTTCGTATGTGAACAGCAACACGAAATACCCCGACCCCCGACCCTAAACCCTCACCCCGAATCCTTCCTCATAAACTATCGATTATGTTTCCAGTATTTGTCTGAGTTTTACGCCTGTTACTCGTCTGTAAATAGTCCGGGTATTATGTGTTACCAAAAATCTGCATGCACTTACGGACATAAATCAGGTCCCCATGACGCAATCCCTTTATTTTTGGATCAACATCGTGATTTAAGGTTCAGATAACGGTTAAAGGCAAGTAGCAACAATGGGGAAAGGGACTGGGAGCCGGCTCGGTTTTCACTTAACGAGGTAAAAACAAATAAAAGCGGATATCTCTTAAAGTGTTTGTGTGTGAAACGTGCGCATGAACTCAAGATGTGTGTGTGAGAGGAGTTTTTGTGGGGCACCTGCTTCCTCAGCCGTCGCATGAAACGCCAGAGGGACTGTTTAGGCTGGATCTATTCTGCAAAATACTGTCGACTTTTTTAGAGATTTGAACCATGTCATAGCTGTGGCCTCCTCGTTTACCCTCTGAGGTTGTGTTTGGAGTGTTTCGTGCATGTTTGAACAATCTTTAATCGCTTCTTATCAAGATTTTCCTGATCAGCTCCTGTTTTCACCGCCCACAGCTCTGTACTTACATTTTCAAAGTTTATGTGGTTAAATGATGATGCACTTAGGTCATACCTCTTGTCAAAGCCTGATCTTATCCGATCTCAGGAGCTCAACAGGGCCGGGCCTGGTTAGTACTTGGATGGGAGACGCGGGGAAAATCAGGTGCCACAGGGGGGCGCCAGTCACAAAAACTGTCGTCGTGTCCTTAGTAGTGCTGTCAAATGATTCATTTTTAAAATCAGATTAATCACACTTAATCGCAGTTAATTATTCTTCAAAAAAAGACCAAAATATTTGGACAAAAATGCATATTATTGACATTTTTCTATCGCTGGTAGTTTTGTTGACGACGGGTTCTCGTGCTCGGCTTGTTGTTTGTGTACAAGTAGCGTCCTTGCTAACCGCTGAATCAAACCCGTGTTTTGCTTTAAGACAGTATTTCAAACCTGTGCTTCTGTGGAAAGAGAGTTCATCGCTGCGATATCTGCAAACTACCTTAGTTTTATCTAAAGTCGCGTATGGACAGACCTGATCACTGACCTAATAACCTGCGCCGCCTTTCAGCACTTTCCATAGAGGAGCGTGTGCGTTCAGAATAAACTGTGTGACTAATCTGTGTTAAAAAAAAAAACAGTGTGATATAGTTTTGTGATTCATCGCATGTTAACGTTGAAAACTCTAATCCTTAGTCAAGGCACTTCACCCACATTGCCTAGTATGAAAGTGGTGTGTGCGTGAGTGATGGCGGTCGGAGGGGCCGATGGTGCAGATTGGAGCCTCACTTCCATCTGTCCCAGGTCAGCTGTGGATACAGTAATAGTTTGCCACCACCAGATCTGAAGTGAATGAATAACGCTCTGTAAATAATTCTCTGTAAAGCGTCTTTGTGACATGTGTCTGTGAACAGCGTTATATAAATAAACACTTACTTAAATGATGACACACTTTGCCTTAGGATTTAGCAGAATTGTGTGAGCTCTGTTACCCATAAGAGGTGCGGACAACAGCTTTTTGTTGTGATGATGTGCGGACAGATATTACAAGTTCTTTCTGCTCCTTTTCATTCACATTGATGTATGAAACATAATTAAATTATGTTCATTTTTCATGAATGACAAATACAAAATGAACATGAATGTTTACAGAGACGGCAGCTCCTATTGGGGACTACAGTTTTCTGACGCAGAACACTTTCAAATGTTGTGGAGCCTCCCTTCCAAAACCTGGCAAACTATACACAGCCTTTATAACAAGGTTATACAAACTATGGCCCAGGGACCACACGGGGCCCTGAGACCAATTTTTGTTGGCCCTGATCAGACAGTTGCCTGGCAAATCAAGACCTGGACATTAGCAGAAAATATACTTCTGGTGACATTTATTCAAAATCTCCTGTTTTTCCGTCTTCGGGGTTGTGTGAGTACATGCAGTTTGAATCTGATAGTGCTGCTTTCAAAATATATGATTGATTACGATCAGTAAAATAATTAAATAAAATAGTTATGAAAACGTTTGCGGTCCTTCCGAGACCTGTCCAAATCTGCAGTTATTTCCAGTAACACGTCTTTTATATTCCCTGCTGTACCTTATTACACTGAAAGCATTGTCTTCTGAACCTCGTGTGAACAGAATCCATACATCAGACAAACCGTGTGTGTGTGTGTGTGTGTGTGTGTGTGTGTGTGTGTGTGGACGTATGCGCTAAAACGATGATGCAATAAAAAGTGTCACGCAGAAACCATCACATCATCTGTTGGCACGGCCGGGCTGAGTGCAGAATGTGTTTATACAAGTCGAGAACTTTACAAAAGTCTGTGACAACAGAGGCTGCTGAGGGACAAAATCCCGTCCACACCCCCCATTCACTCGCATCGGGAAAGTTCACTGGAATAAGACCGGGTATAATGTCACGGCAGGTACCAACACGAACGCCCAACATCCATTCTCGTGTTTAATGTCGCTTTGAATCTGCTGCAGGACTTTTAGTTATGCAACAAGTCTTAAAGAAGAGAGAGTATTATGCAAATCGTCTTTTTTTTGGGTCTTTTGTCAGTCTTTTTGTCGCTTTCTACCATGTTATAACGTTGTACGCTCTTCAAAAACATGCCCGAAGACCTTTAAGACGTCATCCAAGCACATTTGAGGAATCTAGAGATCTCTCCCGAATCCTATTCGAACCCTTCTTACGGTCAGCTGTAAGATTCTCTGCAATCCTTCACCCGCAGATCTACGTCACCCATGCTCCCACACGACAATTCTCTATAAACATACAAAAACATGACCCAAAACAGCACACTAAAGCTTTACAAACCTGACACAACATGCAGGAGTTTCATTAGCGATCGTAATACGTTGTTTTTGGTGAATTTTGCATTTTCCAAACAATAAACTGTAACACAGTTGTCTAAATCTGTTATGTTTTAGCAGTTAATACCCAGCAGAAGCAACGTTTTTAACCGTATTATGTTGTTGCTCCCAAATACCTGGAGTTCTATTTGTTTTATTCACATTTGCTTCATTAATCCATTACTCCAAAGTCTGAAAAATGCTCACAAATGTTCAAAGTTTGCCTGGATTGTTGCGTCATAGACAAAACTCCGAACTTCTCCAGTGCAGTTTGCGGAAAGAGTTGCATATTGTGTATTGTTTTATGCTTTTATGATGAGTTCTTCAATAGAATCCCTCGAATTATGACATCAGCGCAGAAAATGATCCAAAGAGCTGAGGCCATTTAAACCTGAACCGTCATTTAACAAAACAGAGGTGTAGTTATTTCATTGTCGTCAGTTTACTGTGCAATTTAGACACGTTTCGGCCCTTTTAAAGATTATGGTTGCTATAGGTAATAGTTAGTCATAGAGTCATATCTGCTAAAATGATAAACTTCACCAAAAAAAACAAATAATAATAAATAGAAACCTGCAAATCCTTTTAATTATAATGTTAAATCAGACCTGTTCTGCAAAATCGACACTTCAGAGCAAAATCGACACTACAGAGAGTTGTTTCCCCTCACCTAAAGTTGTATTTGGAGTCATTCATGCATGTTTGAGTCATCGTTAAGCCTAATATTGACTATGAATTGTTTGGTTATCTGTATGATTGTGCAGTTGGTGAGTATGGAAAATTGTATATAAGGTCTGATCATTGTTGAATGTGAATTTGTGACCGTTGTTACGGCTGTATTTCTGACCCCTGTGACCCTGAGCCGTGGAACTATGGGTGGAAATTAGTCTTTTGGCTACAATTCACATTTACATTCATGCATTTTGTCATGTATGTTCATTAACATGCATTGTCCCAATCAAATAAACAAATAAATGAATGAATTATTGCCGATCAACTCTTACCTTTCACCTTGAGATAGTTCAAATTATAACACGATGATCCACGGGTATCGCAGATTATAACTATAGAGCACAATATGTATTCTTTGGTGAAATTAGTAGTCTAACCTGTCATACACTCTTTAAAGGTGTATTGTGTAACTTTTCTTCATAGAGACCAAACCAGACCAAGTTACAGGTCAGATCTGTAGAGATGTGACCCCGCTCACAGTCAGAACACCTGTTTTTCTAGGGATTTCTGAGCTATAAAACCACCTGGAGTTGACTAAATCTAAGGCATTGCTGTTTAATGTCATACTGTGGAACATTATAGGCAGAGCAATGACGTATCCATAGAAACAAGCAGGCGACGGACCCCCCCCAACCAAAAATTCCCACACTGCCCGTTTAACTTCCCCCATTTTCCTACTCCAAACATCCAGACGCGACCTCCGTTCTCCGAATTCCTCGTTGACAAAAAAAAAAAACAGCGTTGACAAAACCAAGACCATCGCGTACTCCAAATCCACGCACGTCCTCAGGTATTTCAGGCTCCCGTGTGGACAGACCTGACCCCGAGCTGGTCCTCTGTCCCCCGGGCGACCCTCTCAGAAGCTCCTCACACATGTCTGATGCAGCTTGGACATTCTGCAGAGATGTGGGACTTACAACGTTACACTGGCTGGACTTCTGCTCATTCACAACGGATTCTAGAGCTAGAGTCATGCTAAAATCTTTATTTAAAGGCCTTTTACTAGAAGTAGTTCATTTGAAACCGTTTGCAGGGGTCCAAAGTTGTTCCTCACTGACCTTATGCATTCAGAGCATCCTAAATATCCACCACGATGAGTTTATGAGCGCTTTTTACAACTTTCAGAGAGCAGAGCGGAGTTTTGCCATGATAATAAAGCTAAAAACAACTAGCATGCTAATGTATATCCTGATTATCTGACACTTAAGAATTAGATCCATGCAGTACACAGAGGAACAGCGCCTTTCCTGCAAATTTAGGGATGTAACAAAAACGGAAATATGGTGATATCGTATGGTCAAAGGTCTCACAATAATATCGTGGACCATCACAATATATCAAATCACAAGTCTCTTTGCTTAAATGAACAGTTCTGATGTAGAAATAGCTAAAAAAAAACAGAGGGAATGACATAGACCATGATCCTTTGCTCCGTTTCAGTGCAGACGACATGAAGAAATAACTGTTCTAAGCACTTTTACATCTTCATTCTTTGGAATAAGTCTTGTGAAGGCATTTTTAGAGGAAAAAGTAGCAGATTCACAGTTTTGTGAGCCTCCAAAATATTATAATATCGTATCGTGAGATGTATATGGTGAAAATATCGTACAGAGAGATTTGGATCTCGTTCCATCCCTAATGACAATAAATGTTGTACCAAATGACTGGTCAAAGCATTTTAAAATGTCAGTCTTGTTATGATGTAGAATATCGTAATATCGTAATATCGTGAGCCTCCCCACCATATCGCAATAAATATCGTCTTGCGATATCGTTACACCCGTACTATTTACCTCTTAAAGCCCACAGAAAAACACAGATATTAAATATAAAATCTTGACCTGTTTCTATACATTCTGTGAAAATTTGAGGTTATTTCAACAAAATGATTGACCTGCGAAATGTTGTCAATTTTTTGGGACATGCTTTATTGTGATCGGCTACGATATTATTGTGAGAACTTTGACGATACGATATCACAATATTTCGGTTATCGTTCCATCCCTCGGGCAAGGTGAGTTAAGTGTCTTGCTTAAGGCCATAACAGAACAGACAGCGAAAATCCCGTACAGCTCTTTTAATTCCTTCCCCTCCGGTCCGTCTCGGAGTGATTCACGATGCGTCTTGCGTTCCTGGTATCGCGCCGTGTTCTGGAGACATATTTCATTGACTGCATAAGGCGTGCATGTCCTCACAGTGATGAGGCAATGGTGCGGTGGTGGTGGTGGTGGTGTGGAGCTGTGAGCAAACGGCTGTGTCTCTGACTGCAGGGGATGACCTCAGCCCTGAACCATGCACACAACTGGAACCGCTCCACCAAACATCTCACCCGTACCCTGCAGGCCTCGTATACGGCCCAGAACGTGGTTTAAAGGCGCACCGCGTAACGTTTCTCGGTGGACATTAAACCTATCTGCCAGTTTTGGTTCTTGAGTGAAAGTACAGATGCCAGAGCAAAGAAATACTCAAGTCAAATCACCTTAAACTGTTCTTCCTTACGTTTATTCAATTAGAGGTGCTTTTATAGCTCAAAAATGTGTCAAAAAACAAGCATTCTGACTGTGAGCGGGGTCGCCTCTCCACAGATCTGACCTGTAACTTGGTCTGGTTTGGTCTCCATGAAGATAGAAAGGTTTATTCAAGACAAAGCAATAACATCTCCATGGAGAAAAGCTTTTGACGAATCCTCCACCGAAAAGTTAGTACATTTTAGGTGTCTGTACTTTGCGTATTTTACTTTACTTCACGACATCTAAGAGCAGGTATTTGTACTTTCTACTCCACTACATTTTTTTAACTACACTGAGTAGTAAAAGTGTTTCTGAAGAGTGTTTGGGACCTGCTGAAAAGGTTTAAGGTTTGTTCGTAACACATTCGTAGACAAACTACAATCAAAATCACTACATTTGAAGCTTTATAAGAGTCTGCACTTTTTATTCTTGACTTAACTTTTACTTTTTACTATCTTTTTTGTCTGATATCTGCGCTTTTACTTTAGTAACAAAACCTGAGTACTTCTGCCGCCGCTGTACAGAATTAATGTCGTGATACAAAAAAATTCAAACTCGATTTCGATACTACGGAAGAGGCTCAACTGATACTTCACAGTGACTTTGCAGATTGCACTGGGGGTGTTCTACGTGCATCTCTATGGCGGAATGTTCAGCGGTTCAATTCAATTCACCAACTTAAAACTCTAGCTCCTCATGGACTTAATGTATTTTTTGTAACATGTTTTTTTTCGAACATGGTCTAAATATCCTTGTATTTAATTGAATTTTTCTTATTGTAGAGTGGGCGGAACTTACTTTGGGACCTCCCATTTATTGGAAGATATTTGAGAACCTGGGCTGGCAACCATTTTGTGTACTGTGGTCCAAAGCAAGAAAAAATATGTATATATAAGGCTTTTTTGCCGAAATGTAATTTAAAATTTAAAAAAAGCTCGTGGACATCGGCGATCTGAATGTGCTATGCAACTTTTTCATTTTTATGGAATGTACTGCGGTTACCATGGTGACACAATGCACACGTTAGCAAACACTATAAAAAAACGTTTCATTGAGATCACACTTTGTTACCTAAAAAAACATGTAGTAAAATGTTTTATTGACTTTCCATTTTGCGTTTCACACTCTACTTAACTAACGACTGACGAATGAAACTACTGCACATTGCGTCAGATTTGTGAAGTTGTATTGGATTGTTTTGCATCGTGATTTTGTATATTTATGGAGAATTGTCACGTAACATAGACTTGTGAAGTGAACATTGCACTGAACCAAAGATCCAATGGTAAAAAGTTCGAATAGCGTCCGGGAGAGATTGCGAAATTCCTTAAAGATGCACAGATGACATCTAAAACCAGGAGTGTTTTTAATCAGAGAACAATGTTATAACATGGCAGAAAGCTCCAAAAAGTCAAAACTGCTGCGTAATACCCCTTCTTTAAGCTTTTAATCCTTCCTGACTGCCTTTGTCTGTCGTATTATCTCTTATTGCATGTAATGATGATAAAGAGATGCAGAGTTTAACGACGTAATATGATGATTTTGCTTAGATGACAACTTTTGACAGGCGATTACAGACGCTTAAGTGCAGTGTTACGACTCGGGGCCAATCCGAGCCTCGCGGATCCAGGGATGAGGTCATGCCTGGAGCGGACCTCGTTCTCGTATCAGACGGCACAATGGGCCTGGGCATGTTCCGCCGTATTGTGCATCTATTTACTTAAAACGACAAGCCTGGCAAATCCAACTTTCCATTCCTTCTGCGTCTCCAGCGATATTTGTTTACAAGTCTGTGGATCAGTAGCGTAGTAGCACACACCAGATGTTTAAATAAGGGGTATTATACGAATTCTTTTCTGTCTACCGTGTTATAACGTTCCCTCTTCCAAAACGTGCTCTAAGAGGTTTTAGATGTCATCCGTGCATGTTTGAGTAATTTAGCAATGTCGGTTGGTTGTAAGACGCTGCCACACAACCCTACGTCAACCATGATGCTCCCACGCGACAATTCTCTGTAGAAATATACAAATACGTGATACAAAACTGTGCACAAGTTCGCAAACCTGATGCAGTTGTGTGGCGATGGTGCTCTGAAGGGGGACTGACTTTGAGCAGGCAGAGTCAAAAACAAAAACATGTTAAACCTGCGAACACATTATTTCCGGTGAATATCGCATTTTCGAAACAATAAAAAGGGAACACGGTGACCTAAAGTGACCAGTGACTCCATCCATTAAACAGCTTTATCTTACATTTATTCAGTTGCAGTTATTTTATAGGTCAAAAATACCTAGAAAAACATACATTCTGACTTGTCCAATGAGGTTTATTTGGTTTTCAGATCATTTATGTTATTAGGTTCTTTTTTCAGACCAAGAGAAAACACAATATCAACACAACAGTGAAACCGTACAGAAAACTCAGGCAGTTACTCGTCGATAAAATGGAACCAGAGTATAAATGTAATGTCATATACGAAATCCTCTGCATGTCTTGGAATAAAACATACATCGGGGAAACAAGGAGAGCATTCAGTAGACGAATAAAGGAACATAGGACAGAATGCGATGAGGAAACAGCGAAGGCGAAACACAAGCGACAAAACACAACTCAAATTGTCGTTTCTGATGACTGTAGAAGAGAGAACCACATTATGGACGGGGACTTAGGACAACAAATACTGTCGCTGGATTAAAGAGGCAATCGAAATACGGAAACGTGCCCACGAGACGATAAACCGGGACGAGGGGGCCTTTTTGCTCTCACACACTTGGGATACTGTCCTGAGGAAGTGGGACTGTAGATGGCGCCGTCGTCCAGCTTCCACCAGTAGGAAGACGGGGCCAAAACCTGTTTAAATCAGCTGAGTGGACATGTCACGTGACTTTAAGGGAAGACCACAGGGAGCAGTCTAAACTGTCGGGTATGAAAACAAACTCTTGGTCTGAAAAAAGAACCTAATAACATATACGTACATTCTGACCTGTAACTTGGTCTGGTTTGGTTTCCATGAAGATAAAAAGGTTCAATACCATACTGTCATTTGCAGCTTTTATCTAAAATTAAACAATTTTTACCTTTTAAATTATTTGAACAGGTCACACACACTTTTATCTTCTCTCATTTAGACGACTGTACTGCACTTTTGTCTAATATTCGCCTCCATCCACTTTCTCGATTACAGTTAGTCCAAAATTCTGGTGCGCAACATTTAACTGGAACCAAAAAACACGAACACATTGCCCCAATTTTAGCATCACTGCGTTGGCTTCCAGTTTGTTTTAGAGTTCATTTTAAGATTTTACTGTTTGTTTTTAGAGCTTTGAATGGACCGGCCACACGTTACAACTCAGACCTCATCCAAATTTACACCCTTGAGGTCCAAGGGCTCCAGCTCATGGTGCCTAAAACGAGACTTAAAACCAGGGAGGAAAGGACCTTTTCTGTGACAGGCCCCGAACTCTAGAACGATCTGCCCCCTCCCACGTCCGAACAGCCCCCAATGTGGAGTGTTTTAAGTCTCGTTTTAAGACCCACTTTTACTCTCCGGCTTTTAACACCGCGTGAGTTGTGTGGTCCTCTGCATCTTTTATTTATTTACTATTTTATGATTTTTATAGTTTTGCTTTTATTTGATTTTACTGGTTTAAATGTTTTACGATTGGTGCGACCACATTTTAGCAATTTACCTTTTTGTTGTCTTCATTTTATGATCTCTGCGCAGCACTTTGGAAACTGCTTTGTTTGTAAAATCTGCCTTAGAAATAAAGTGGATTTGGATACTGTGAAACAATCCAGACAAAGCAATAACATTTCCATGAAGAAAAGCATTTGACAGACCCTCCACCAGAAAAGTTACACAATGCAACTAACCCTAACCCAACTAACCCTAACCCTAAAGACCCACTGCTCAAAAATCAGCTCGAAACTGCGTAACTTTCAGGACTCAAATCCTCAGGACCACCATGCATAATCTTGTGTACCTCGCAAAGCCACAGCGCTAAATCAAACCAGCGTATGTGTGACAACTGAAGTCCGGGCCCTGGGAAAGAGGTCCGTGTGTGAAGTCCTGTGTTGTGATGTGGCCATGACGAGTTTCTTCCACTGAGTAACTAATAGTGCCATACGGGGATGACGGCATTGTTTGTGCAAATGACAAACCTGAAGTGTTTACTGATAAAGTCTGATGTCAGTGAACATTACATAAGAGGAAAGTTATGGATTACCAGGACTGATGGAGGACCTTTAGGACGATGGATGGGTGATGTTGTTGTGTTTCAGATGTTACAACAGCGCACTTGTTTATTTCAGTCAAATAACACAGATGGTAGCTGCTAAAATGGATATACAGGAGTTGAAATGCAGATTTGTGTTGCAGTACGGTGAGTTCTGGGGTTTCTGGGGCACAAATAAGTATTGCACCAGCCCTATTGCATAAATAATTATTGCACTAATCCTACTGCACAAGTAATTATTGCACTAGTCCTATTGCACAAATAATTATTGCACTAGTCCTATTGCACAAATAATTATTGCACTAGTCCTATTGCACAAATAATTATTGTACTGTCTTATTGCACAAATAATTATTGCACTGTCTTATTGCACAAATAATTATTGCATCAGTCCTATTGCACAAATAATTATTGCACCAGCCCTATTGCACAAATAATTATTGCACCAGACCTATTGCACAAATAATTATTGCACCAGACCTATTGCACAAATAAATATTGCACCAGTCCTATTGCACAAATAATTATTGCACAAGACCTATTGCACAAATAATTATTGCACCAGACCTATTGCACAAATAAATATTGCACCAGACCTATTGCACAAATAAATATTGCACTAGTCCTACTGCACAAATAAATATTGCACTAGTTATTGCACCATTGAATAAAGTGACTAAGTGACTTTGTTGTGCAGATTTGTTGCAGTGCAAAAGAAGTGGCACAAATGAAAGTTTATATCTGTTAGTCTTATACTCCATATTATTATATTCCTGTAAATTTGTAAATTTTGTTATATTATATTATAGCTTTTTTTTCTACTTTATTTTATTCTATTTTATTTGTTGCATGTCAGTGTTTGTCTACATCCTGCTCCAAGTACCGCAGCAATTTCCTAATGTTGTGAACCTGTTCACTCCTATGGCAATAAAAAACATTCTGATTCTGATTCTGATTCTTAAAGTTCGGCACTCAATAGCGTCTACCTGATGGAAGGATTTCATGTTCACCATGCAACAGAAATATAGAAAGTTCTGCATTTGTGGATTTTCTTTTAAATATGGTGACTTCTATGGGGTGGCAAAAGGAGAAATTCCATTTGTCAACTGAACAAAAGGCAACAAATTCAATTTCTATAATGAAATTTCAGAGTAATTTCATTGTAGTTAGCTCCTCCCTTCAAGCAGATATAAGGTCAGGACCCTCCAGCATTCTGACCAGATAATAAACTTTTGTCCAACTGACAAATTGAATTTCTCCTTTTGCCAGGGATTCTACCTGGACGACTGAGGGTTTAACACATAAGATATTTAAATCATGTCACCTTTTATTGGTTTGAAAATGTCTTCTAACGTGTTTCACTCAACAAAGTTTCACTCAACGAAGTTTCACTTTCAGTTTTGACTATCTGAGCCAAAACAAACAAAGTCACTATAGTTACATGTTGTTACATGTTGCTATTCCGACATGTCGCTATTTAGACACTGATGTCTAATTGTCAGAGTAGCAGCATAAATATTTTTCAAACGTTCCACTTTTCCGACATGAATAATATTAACCTGATAGCCTAGTATACATTGCGCTTCCATATATCATACGATTCTTAATCAGAGAATACTTCGGTCACAAAGGAGATCAGACAGTGGGAAAATGTCCTAGCCTGGGGATGTCTGGTCACTCAACAGTTTTTCAGTTAGTCACTCTCACCTTTTTGTTGAAAATCAAAGTCCTAAACAGGTTTCTAATCACAGGCTCTTGAAAATGTGGTTTCTTGCAGATCTAAAATCTTTTTTGTCGGCGTTTCCTTATGTCAGCATTGTGTCGCCATGGTAACTGCTTAACATTTCGCCGTACTCAAACAGGTAGAACACCCCCAGGCCAGCGCGATGGCACCTCAAAAGCATCTACTGACCACCTGACTTCTGCAGCGTTGTGCTCAAGCCGAACCGAAATGATTATGTAGAATATCGTGATCATATCGTGAGTTTTCCCGTGATATCGCAATAAATATCGTACCGTGACACTTGGATATCGTTACACCCTTACCTCTAACTGTTCCTGTCTAAGTCCGTGGCTTCAGTTTCTTGCGACCTGGCATTTTAGCTTTGTAAAGTTTGCTCCCGAAGAAAAAGGTTAGAGATGCCTGGGCCATGTGAACACTATTAGAGATGATATATTTGACTTGTGTTTTCTCCGGCCAGTCGATGAAGTATAATGTGCGTATGTTCCTCTGTGTGCAGGTGGGGAGCATGAGGTCCCGCAGTAACAGTCTGGAGGATGTGCCCCGGCTGCGCCCTTCACACCCGGCTGTGGGCGACACGAGGCGGCGTTCCGGGGAGAGGGAGGAGCCCACGGGCCGGGAGCGCCGCAGCAGGCACCGGGAAGCGCCCGACCACACGGGGACCATACAGAGGAACCACCGGGCGCACAAGAGCAGCGCCTGCACATGCCCCAACACCTGCCACAGCGCCTGCCCCGACACGTGCACCAGCCCCTGCCCCAGCGCGGCCTCGGCGGGCACTGCCAAGGCCGGGCGCAAGGAGAAGGGCAGGGACCTCTCCAAAGACGACCTGGTGTTCCTGCTCAGCCTGCTGGAGGGAGAGCTGCAGGTAAAACTAGACCAAACTTTGCACTGACATCCTGCTGGGGGTGTTCTACGTGCATGTATATGGCAGAATGTTCAGCAGTTACCATGGTGACACAACGCACATGTTCGCAAATGCATAAATAAAATTAAAACGGTCTGAAAACTCAAGAAAAAATACAAAATTTAATTGAACAGCAATCAATACGAGTGTTCATGATCCTGTTCAAGAGTTTGATTTTCCATAAAAAAGGTGAAACTGACTGAAAAACTGTTGGATATTGTTAGTGTGTGACTGTAATGTGATTTGGGAGAGACTTGTTTAACAACAGAAATCAGTTCACGTGTTGAAATTCCAGCTAAGCCAGTTCTTTCTGGTCAGATTGCGTTAAAACAAAGCTGAGATTAAAGTCTAACAGAGTCTCAGACAGAACATGCCTGTGGTTAGCATCACACCTCCGGGGAATGGTGATGACATCAGCGGTAAAGTGTCAATTACCGTTTTTTTTTTCATTCAATCTAAAATTACCTCTATGGAGACAAGTAAGTGGTATGTTCTCATCCAGAAAAGTTACACCTTTAACTTAAAAACCAGCACAGTTTATAGTGTGTCAGTCTGAACTCCGCTCTAAAGCCCTGACTGTAGATCTCTGCGTTAAACACATCCAAATCTCGATCATCGGCTAGATTTACAAAGTGACTGTGGCTAATTCTAAATACTATCTCAGCTATTTTGATTATCGTACAATTATCAAAAACAGTCTACGTTTCCATAGCAACAGCAGAGCAACAGCAGAGCAACTTCAGCAACAGATGTCGATTTGTAAATGACCACTGAAGAATGACACTCAAAGCGCTTCACAACAAGGAACCACTCACCCATTCACACACATTCATACACCAGAGTACGCAGACAGTGGTGTTATGGACAAAACGATATCATGCATCAGTGGGAGCTGGAATCACACTGGCAACCTGTGGGTCAGTGGATCTGACCGCTCAACCAATTATGTTTATGTTGAGAGGGAAATTTGAACCACTGACCTTCATAAAAGTGGACAAATACTCCACCAACTGAGCTACTGTCGCCCAGTTGTCTGAGTTTTACAGCCTCAAGAACAGACGTCATGCTCCTTATGAACTATGAACTAACTACCTTTACACAGCCCAGAGCAGACACAGCACACACAGCACACAGAGCCCAGGGCAGACACAGCACACACAGCACACAGAGCCCAGAGCAGACACAGCACACAGAGCACACAGAGCCCAGGGCAGACAGAGCAAAGGGGGAGACGGCATTAGTCATGGCACAGAGCGGTGCCTGGCACACTGGCAGACATGGCCCTGGCCCAGCTGGACGTGTTCCTCATAAGTGTGAGACACTCACATGAGCTAATCATCTGTGTTAATGGAGGCTAACAGCTGACACCACTTCCTGTAAGTCCCTCCGGTGTAGGGGCTTCCTCACACACACACACACACACACATACACACACACACGCACACACACACACACGCACACACGCACCAATGTAACAGAATCATAATATTATGTGTAACATCTGTGCACAGGCCCGAGATGAGGTGATCACCGTGCTGAAGGCTGACAAGATGGACCTGGCTCTGCTGGAGGCCAAGTATGGCTTTGTGACCCCACATCAGGTGCTCCAGGCTCTGCAGAGGGACGGCCTCCAGGGCAAAAGCCAACTGTTCCAGGAGGATATCTACGAGAGACCCATGGTCGAGGTACAGCACCAGAACACAAACAATACAGGCTTAAAGGCACAGTACCTGAGCCTAACTCCTAAAAGAGTGAAAAACACAACTAGCTCATTTCAAACAGTGTAGAGCGTCTAACGTGCTCCAAGTCTAGACATGGAAGCATTACAGGCCTAATTAGATCCATATCAATCACTTAGTCTGATGCCTTGGCCACACCGCACACATATTTCACTCAACCAAGTGTAAAAACAGCAGGTTTTAGACAAATATTTTGCGTTCAGCTAGGCACATTTGATGCAATATGACGCGTACCATTGTAATGACTAACTTTTTCCTCGCGCGAGCAGCCAGTCCCTTCTACATTCTGTTTGAATAAGGAACGGTCTGTAATGGGACCAGAGAGCACCATAGAACCTCTTTTCTAACATGGTCCAACCACAGCCACTCATGTTTCACGTGTCCCTCAAATACAGAAGACATCTCTCCAAAATTCTCACATCAGTTAGGACTAAATATATCACTTCTTACCCCTGAAATAAGCCATAGTTTGGTGCTTCGTGTTCTTACTTTTTAACAGTTTTTTTTTTTTTTTTACATGTAATACACTAGTTTCTTTTTACCCAAACTGACAGGATACAGCTCCAGATCACCTGCGTGAAGTTGGCTCCCCATCAAAAGTTTCTAAATATCTTAAGAACCATTACACAAAACAGCACAAACAGAGCACAAACGACTGACTCCATTTTGGATGTTTTAGAGCATTTTGAAGCTTCCTGTGGGCTGACCCGAATTTGACCTATAAAAGAATCGTTAATTTCTCCAAAACTAAAGAAGCACAAACGATTGACATAGTTTTTGTGTATGTTTGCTTTTGATGGGGGGCCAACTTCACGGAGCTCTCCAGATCCACTCCTCTTTGTAACGTTTTGTCAAAGCGTTTCCCAGGGTAAGCGTCGTGTGTGTTGCAGCTGGACCGGCTGGTGGAGAAGCAGAGGGAGACCCACAGGCGAATGCTGGAGCAGCTCCTCATGGTGGAGCAGTCGCACAAACAGGCCCTGTACAAGCTGGAGGACGAGAAGAGGAACCACGAGGAGTTCATGAAGAAGAGCGACGAGTTCACCAACCTCCTGGAGCAAGAGCGCGAGAGGTCAGTGTCGGCACACACCCACGATGCACCTCTCCTGTAAGAACTTCACCGGAGGACACTGCATTTAGAAAGGGAGATGTTCGTGTCCCGATACTAACTCGAACTCTCAAAAGCATGGAGTAGACTTATGTTAGTTTAAACGACCGTATCAAAGCTTGGACTGATTTGCACTTCAAAAAACGATATAAAAATCTAATCTTACAGAAATACCCGAAAGACTCGATGCATTATCTTCACAAATGAACTAAACGCAAGCTTTTCTTTAACAATTTCTTGAACATTCCCTTTATTTTGATCATAAACGATACATTTTGTGCCGTCTTGATCATTATTATTAGTTTGTACGACCATAAATAAGAATAAGAATAAGAAAAAAAGTCTAACACTGTAGAAGCCTTTTAAAAAAACTGTATAAAGCGTTACGTTTTGAAAGATATAGAGCTCTGGAATGAATGAATTATGCTTTATATTTTGTCTCTTATATCTACAGTAAGGCGTAAGTGAAATTGTGAACTCAAATATACTGCTCATACGCTGCTTTTCTTTCTTGAAATTGTGTCATTGTTCCATAGGGTTTGCCATTATAAGCACTTTTACTTCAGCCTAAACCCTTTCGGTCATGATCCGCGGGGTTGTCGTCTATGTTTTGTTTTGTTTTGTTTTGTAGTGCTGCAAAATGACCGAATAAACAGCTACTAAAAAAAAAAAGAGCTAATTTTGAGACCTAATAAATGTTAAAAGAATACCGCAAACTGAAGTCACTACTTTTAATAGGTTGTTTATTTTACATTTCACGCTAATAACACAATTGAGTACGAACTTGGCGACGCAGTGAGCTAGTTAGTGAATTTATAACGAACAAATAGCTCATTATTAGCCTATTAGTACATAATTAAGGAGTTAATTAGGTGTAGTGATTATGGTTTTGTTTTTGTTTTGCTTTTTAAGGGACGTGGGTAAAATCCCTCAGTCGTCCAGGTAAAATCCATGGCAAAAGGATAAATTGTCCGGTGGTAACTACTGGCTGAACCAATAATTAACGTTAGCATTTACCTTAACATAACACATAATAAAAGGAAAAGTACCAACGACGTCGCCTGCACATAGTTTCGTTGTTGATGGACAGAGGCATAATTCACATATATCAAAAGTGCAGAGTTAGGACAATTCGGTTTACAGTTCACTGAATGACTCTTGGTTCCAAAGTTTGTAAAAAGTTCAGTTCTCCGGAAAACACTGGTACACGTTAAAGACAAGACAAAACAAGATGACAAAGTGACAAGGCGGCGGTAGTGCACTCAACTCCACGGCTTGAGATCTAGAAATCTAGAAAATAAAATGCACATTACCCCCAATTGTACAACTAAACGATAGTTTGGAGGTCCGATATTACGCCCCACAAACACACTTTTATTAGTCGCTGGACGAGTGCGGCAAAAGACGCCAAACAGCCGGCACACCCGCTAATCAGCATGAAGAGCGGTACACAAACGCTGCACCAAACATAGGCCCGTGGCAACAAGCGCTAAATAAAAGCAAGTAATCAGCACTACAGCCTGAATTTAAGATTAAATCTGGAATACTACCTCAGAGTGGTGAACAAGCGGTGTCAACAATGGGACCATGAAGTAAGAGCGTGAGGTCAGAGGGCGAAGGTAGCGCTTTTATACAGTTGTGCTCATAAGTTTACAGACCCTGGTGGAATCTATGATTTCTTGTCCTTCTTTCAGAGAATATGAAACACAAAAACTTTTCTTTCACTCATAGTTAGTGCTTGGGTGAAGCCATTCATTATCAAACAACTGTGTTTGCTCTTTTTACATCATAATGAAACAGAAACTACACAAATGACCCAATGACAGCTTGGAGACTTTTGTGATAGTTGTGGATGTGTTATTTTCTCTGATGATAAAGCTGCTCATTCTTCTTGGCAAAAGGCTCCAGTTCCTGTAAATTCTTGGACTCTTGTCTCTTGAATCTGCCCAGAGGCTCAGTGATACTGAGGTCAGAAGAGACAAACACTCCAGAACCTTCACTTTATTCTGCTGGAGCCACAGGTCCACTCGCCTTTGTGTTTTGGATCATTATCATGTTGAATATCCAAGTACGTCCCAAGTGCAGCTTCTGGACCAAGAAACCATAAATTCTGCCAGGGGATGGAAACTTATGAGCACAACTGTAGATTGAATGATGTCACCGTTAACCAGTAATTAGACTGCACCCAAGTGGCAGAACCCGCCTGCATGTTTACTATAGTTTACGGTAAATAAGTAGGTGTGTTAGTTTCAGAGTAGTTTCAGTGTAATTAGCTCAAAACTGTGACCAGAACTGAAGAAGCAGTTTTGAATGAGCTGCAAAACATATTGGACCAGTTGACAAATTTGCCTTTTTTTAGGGACAATAAACTAGAACATAAAACAATACACTGATATTTGAGACGTCTCTTGCTTCCATCGGGCAGTCTGACATCTTCAAGCACCACTGCCACCACGAGCCCGGTCCACAAATATCCCAGTGTGTACCTTTAGCAGACGCCCTCATCTCCACGACGTCGCCGCCCCCTCGCTGTTCCCCGAGCGTCTTCCCCGGCCAGCGTCACACCTCCGTCGGCCTCCTCGGTCATTTCGGCGCGTCACCTCGGGCAGGTTCACATAAGGTGAAGAGCGCACGCTGTTAAAAAGCCCCGGCATTCTTTCACGTTGACTTTTTATGGAGCGAGGGAAACTTTCTGTGGGAAATGAGGGTTTTAAAAGCAGACCTGTTCTGCGAAACAGACATGTTTTAGTGGTTTTCTTCTCATTAACCCTCTCGAAGTTGTATTTAGAGCGATTCGTGCAGGGTTGAGTCATCGTTATTCGCCTGTTTTCAAGACGTCACTGCCCGCATCTACCGCCGTTTTCGTATCCGCTTCGTTCTCCAATTTTATTTGGATTTTTAAATTTTGTTTTCTACCGCAGAAGTTTTTTATGAAGTCATTTTACATGACATTACATACGCTGTTGTTTAAAAAGTCCAAAATACTCCATAACGATCCACGGCTCATAGATCACAACGATATAGCAAACAAAAGCACAATAGTTCTGACCTAAATTTGTTTTTTTGTTTCATTCACACTCTGTTCCAACTTGTGATGTCATGTTGTATCACAGGAAATGCCCCACCATGTTTTAAAACTTAACACATCCTAAATAAAAACAGCCTTTTTATTATATACAACTCGCTCGCTGGTAATGCCCCACATAACCTACTGTATTGAGATCTGGGGCAATATATATACAAAACGGTTCCATCTTTGACCCCGTGCAGCTCGGCAACAACAAAGACAGATTTGTGTTCACAGAAAACGAAAGGGCAGCAAAACGGCTCAGGTCCGGTGCGAGACGTGAGGTTACCGCGGCGACGGACGGCGCTTTCGGTTTGACTTGAGCGCGACGCCGCCGAAGCCAAAGGCGGACGGCCGGCGGATGCTTTTGAGGTGACGTCGCGCAGGCCTGTGGGTGGTTCGACTTGTTTGCGTGCGGCGGAATGTTCGGCAGTTACCGCGGCGACACAGTGCGCATAAGAGCAAATGCCGACAAAAAGGTTTTTAGACATGAAAAAAACGAATTGTCCCAGTTTTATACAAGAAATGTCCCAGTTGTCCCCATTTCTGACCCCACCAACAGTAAAGAGGGGAATATATTGTCATTTGTTTCGCTAAAATATAGAAACCATGCTTGAAAATGACCATAAGGCAAAAAAAATGCAACAACAGTCCCTCAAATTAGGAAGTGAGTCGAGAATGGACAATGTCAAACACTCTTTTTACAGTTTTATTTATACGAACCATCCCAACCCGGGTGTGTCCCAGTTTTTAATTCTGAAAATCTGGTCACTCTATGTTTGAGGGACTTGTTTAACAGCTCAAATGATCTCATCTGTCGTAGCTCCAACTAGGCCATTTTTGTCACATTAACTCAGATTAATCTTTTAAC
Organism: Odontamblyopus rebecca; assembly: GCA_030686955.1. NCBI lineage: Eukaryota > Metazoa > Chordata > Actinopteri > Gobiiformes > Gobiidae > Odontamblyopus > Odontamblyopus rebecca. The sequence continues at coordinate 17,650,012 of CM060675.1, read as the reverse complement.
AAAGTCTCAGACAGAGCAGTGCCTATAGTTAGCATCAAGTATCAATACAGGGTGTCCCAAAAATTTGACATCATTTTAAAAGCAATTATCTTGAAAACAAACTAAGTCTAGCTCAATAATGATGTTGATGTTGGTGTACCAGAGCCTTCCTTTTTTTTAATTTTTGGTACCAAGTCCAATTTTTTTTTTCCAGTTGAAGTTTTTCCAAATTTTGCAGATTCCAAGACGCAAAATGATTTCTCTTTGGGAGTGAACGGCTTAACCTGAAAACAGAACAAAAATGAAACCTAAAATATAAAATCTTGATCTGTTTCTATTAGGGGTGTAAGAAAAAATTGATCCAGTGACATATCGCGATACTTCATTGCGCAGTTCTTGATTTTTTAAATATTTTTCAGAAAAATTCATTAATTGCATTCACTGTTCTCATGATTTAAAAAAGGTAATCAATTATATTTCATACAATTTGGTTCTCGTGAAGGTGTAGTTGACAATATTATTTTCAGTACCGTATTTTCCGGGCTATAAACCGCTACTTTTTTCCCAGGCTTTGAACCATGCGGCTTTTACAAAGGTGCGGCTATTCTGTGGATTTTTCTTCCACCGCTAGGGGCGCTCGAACCGGAATTTCAAAAACAAGATAGACGGAAAATTAATGCAAAGAAGAATATGCTACTTTTTCTTTAGCAGATATAACACGCACGACAAATTACTAACTGGTAATTATTTTCAAATCTTCGCCCCTTCATCATGAAAAGCACGAAGGAGTTTGTATGATGCAAGTTTTAAGTTTAAGGCATCGATCTTGCTCCAGGAAGGAAACCGCTGTAGAGCCCTGCACCCGCGGGACCCACGGGACCAACACAAAATGTGTGCCGTGGGACATATTCTGAAAGCTTAATCCGGGAGCGGGCGGGAGCGCGACCGCACGACGCGGGAGCGGGTGGGAGCGGTACTGAAGAATGCGGGAGCGGGACTGAAAATTGTGTCCCGCGCAGACCTCTACCGTGCTGCTGCACGTAAACTTAGGTCAGTGGTTTCAGCGAAGATGATTAAAGTGACTTGTGGTTTCACTGCACAGGAGAAATGAAGGTAAATCAATTACCGGTTCTTTTCTGTTTTTGACCTCGTTTTAATCAGCACAGTTGCTGCCGTGTTAAAAGGAACTGTTCAGAAAGAATCTGTTCAGGTACATAAATGTACATTTACACTACAAAATCGTTCTGTATATGCAGTAAATATCTCATTTTTCAACATGGATATCAGCGGCCTATAGCCCGGTTGCGGCTTGTATATACTTTAAAAAAAAAAAAATAAAATTAAATAGAGTGGATGCAGCTTATATACAGGTGCGCTCTATAGTCCAGAAAATACGGTAATTATTCATAAATTCCAATATATCATCCATTGTTTTAGTATCGGGATATATCGGGATATATCGAATTGTGACATGCATTTCGTGATATGTATCGTATCGTCAGACTCAAGGCAATGCACACCCCTAGTTTCTCTACATTCTGTGAAAATTTGAGGTTATTTCAACAAGAATTGCCTAAATTATTGGCCTGCGAAATTATGTCTTTTTTTTGGGACATTCTTTATATGGAGCTTTTGTTTGAAATGTAAAATGTATTTGTAGATTGGTAGTTTGTAGAAGTGGAAACGAAATGAGACACATGCCCCGGGTTAAGAGCCATAACGCACATAAACACACATTACATTACAACACCGGTCGTTTGGTAACTATAGGCTGTGTAATGACACGGTATCAACATGTTTCGACATTGTACTTAATGAGGTAACCACATGCTATAGCCAACAGTAAAGCATTATGTAAAGTCAGGATTTTTAAAAAGGGACTTAAAGGCGCATTTGGAGCATCTGAAATAATCTTTTGTTGCTGTTTTTCTTGTAATTCTCCGCAAAATTACATAAAACTTACTGTATATATTCCTATTTTAAAGAAATGTGTGATGCAACGGGATCAACGATACAGTTTTCCTATGAGTCGATATGTATCTTGGAATATGGGTGGCAATATTGATTTGATTTTTGTACGTTTTAAGAAAAATTTCATGTATTTTTTTTCTGCTAATGAGTATAATATGATACTAATGAAACAATACATGCATTACACACAATACATTACAGCACAAATACTGTACAGTTGTAGTTTATATGTGAAGTGTTTGTTCATTTGGTTCAGTGATTTACAGCTCAGAATTTTTCTTCAGTGAAAATAGGAAAATCAGTGCTTTCTCAGGCTATTTTATATTTTCTAAGATTGCGTTTGTCCCGTCATGGGTGAATAAACAAGCGCATTTGATTAAAAACGATGTAAAGCCAAAAGCGATTCTAAACTATTTAAAAGTGATTATCTTTGTCATTCCTGGGTCTATCAACATAAAATAAAGAGTGAGTGGAAGATAAAACCCTCCTCTGTTAGAATATTTCAGCTGGAAGTCCCTATGGAGCTGTTTTCTTGTTGCATCTTAGAAGGACGCCATGATAATTGTTTCTCCATCGGACCAAAAAAAATGACAACACTCCACATGAGGCATATCGACCAAACACGTATATTAAATCGTGACACCAGTATCAAAAGATTTGATATTACATGGAATATCGTTGCATCCCTAATGACTTCTAGCAATGCCCTGACCCAGCATTTTCAGTTTTGATACAGATTTTGATAGTATGGCTTTAAGTATCTGCCGATATCAACCGATACCAGTGCAGAGACTTAAAGTAGCAGTAACTTAAAATTAAATAAAATAAGACAATACTGGTCCAAAGGTGTTAAGCAGCTGTTTGTTTGTTTTGTTTTTTTAGTCTCAGGACCAGGCCAGTAAATAGTCTGATTACATTAGCGTGACCAGAATTTCAAAATCAAAAACTGGGACGCTCAGTTTGCGGTGGTTGGTAATAATAAAATTGTGAAACGAGTGCGGAATTAAGAAGAATTACGTAACTAAGAATTGCGCTGCACTCGGCCCATTTGTGACGAACATTTGAGTCAGTATAATCACATTTTCTTTGTGTTTTGGTCATTTTTAAACTGCTTTTTCTGTATTTTACCTCAACAAATGTCAATTTATGGCTCTCTTTACTGTTAACAGGGATCAAATTGGTCCAAAATAGGGACACCTGGGACATTTCTTTCTTCTGGTTTAGAACGAAAATAGACCTGGTCTAGTCCTGGTTTAGTCCTAGTATATACCTGGTTTAGATCTGAAATAGTGTTATTTGAGCCCATGTTTAGTCCTGGTTTAGTCCTAAATTAGACCTGGTTTAGACCTAAAATAGACCTGTTTTAGTCCTAGTTTAGACCTGGTTTAGACCTAAAATAGACCTGGTTTAGTCCTGGTTTAAACATAGTTTAGACCTGGTTTAATACCTAAAATAGACCTGTTTTAGTCCTGGTTTAAACATAGTTTAGACCTGGTTTAATACCTAAAATAGACCTGTTTTAGTCCTAGTTTAGACCTGGTTTAGACCTGAAATAGTCCTGCTTTAGCCAAAGTTTAGTCCTGGTTTAGACCTAAAATAGACCTGGTTAAGTCCTAGGTTAGTCCTGCTTTAGACCTAAAATAGACCTGGTTTAGTCCTAGGTTAGTCCTGGTTTAGACCTAAAATAGACCTGGTTTAGTCCTGGTTTAAACATAGTTTAGACCTGGTTTAATACCTAAAATAGACCTGTTTTAGTCCTGGTTTAGACCTGGTTTAGACCTGAAATAGACCTGTTTTAGTCCTAGTTTAGACCTGGTTTAGACCTGAAATAGACCTGGTTTAGTCCTAGGTTAGTCCTGCTTTAGACCTAAAATAGACCTGGTTTAGTCCTGGTTTAAACCTAGTTTAGACCTGGTTTAGACCTGAAATAGTCCTGGTTTAGTCCTAGGTTAGACCTGGTTTAGACCTAAAATAGACCTGGTTTAGTCCTAGGTTAGACCTGGTTTAGACCTAAAATAGACCTGGTTTAGTCCTAGGTTAGACCTGGTTTAGACCTAAAATAGACCTGGTTTAGACCTAAAATAGACCTGGTTTAGTCCTAGGTTAGACCTGGTTTAGACCTAAAATAGACCTGGTTTAGTCCTAGTTTTGAACTGGTTTAGTCCTAATTTAGACCTGGTTTAGACCTGATTTAGTCCTGGTTTAGATCAAATCGGTCAAAAATAGGGACACCTGGGACATTTCTTGTATAAAACTGGGACAAATCAGTGGTTTTGGATAAATCTGCTGGGACAGGGGACACAGGGCTCCAAACTGGGCCTGTCCCGGGTCAGTGGGAACAGCTGGTCACCGTATAAAAATGTGCAAAAACATGAGAATAAAACAGCTCTAAAAGTAAACAGGGCACCACGTTTCATTGGAACAGTCTGCACAGCTCACGTAAACCGCCAGCACCACCAGCGCTCCCGTGTTCAGAGCACTTCCCGACGGCTAATCACTCAGCGGGAGAACAACTGTAAAAGTATTGAACATGTGTAGTTTAAATGTAAAACGAGAAACTGTCCCTGGAGTAGCTGTGACATGAGAAGCCGTCCCGCAGTGATGACCTCATAAGTCGCAGCGGGGGTGTGGGAGCCGGGCGCACCTCGCTAACCAGCACCAGATGTGTTAGCGTTAACTTTAGCACACTAAGTACACTAATTCTGCTCTCCTCCGGGCTCAAGTGGAAGCCATTGAAGAAAGTGCTCCGGCTTTTGTTACCATTTAAGGTGCAGCCGTGCGCGCTCGCCGGGCAATGGGTCCGGATGACAGCAGCGGGCCTCAGACACCGGCCTGTACCTGTGATGTAATGACGGGAGCATGTGGAGCTGCTGTGCGCCGGCCTGCGGTTTGGGATCACTGCATTTAATAAGAATAAAGGTGGAGCTAATCGTTTATCAAGCGTTTGCGAATAAAACGGCTAAACACGGTAAAAGTGGAGCTGACCGGACGTCCCCATTGACCCGGGACAGGCCCAGTTTGGAGCCCTGTGTCGTCTGTCCCAGCAGATTTATTCAAAACCACTGATTTGTCCCAGTTTTGCACAAGAAATGTCCCTATTTTTTGACCAATTTGAGCTAAACCAGGACTAAACTAAGACTAAACCAGGACTACATCAGGTCTAAACCAGGACTAAACTAAAACTAATCCAGGACTACATCAGGTCTAAACCAGGACTAAACTAAAACTAAACCAGGACTACATCAGGTCTAAACCAGGACTAAACTAAGACTAAACCAGGACTACATCAGGTCTAAACCAGGACTAAACTAAGACTAAACCAGGATTATATCAGGTCTAAACCAGGACTATATCAGGTCTAAACCAGGACTACATCAGGCCTAAACTAGGACTAAACTAAGACTAAACCAGGACTACATCAGGTCTAAACCAGGACTAAACTAAGACTAAACCAGGACTACAACAGATCTAAACCAGGACTAAACTAAGACTAAACCAGGATTATATCAGGTCTAAACCAGGACTATATCAGGTCTAAACCAGGACTAAACTAAGACTAAACCAGGACTATATCAGGTCTAAACCAGGATTATATCAGGTCTAAACCAGGACTACATCAGGTCTAAACCAGGACTAAACTAAGACTAAACCAGGACTACATCAGGTCTAAACCAGGACTAAATTTAAACTAATCCAGGACTACATCAGGTCTAAACCAGGACTAAACTAAGACTAAACCAGGACTATGTCACTTGTAAATCAGGACTACATCAGGTCTAAACCAGGACTAAACTAAGACTAAACCAGGACTATATCAGGTCTAAACCAGGACTAAACTAAGACTAAACCAGGACTACATCAGGTCTAAACCAGGACTATATCAGGTCTAAACCAGGACTATATCAGGTCTAAACCAGGACTAAACTAAGACTAAACCAGGACTACATCAGGTCTAAACCAGGGCTACATCAGGTCTAAACCAGGACTAAACCAGGACTGAACCAGGACTACATCAGGTCTAAACCAGGACTGAACTAAGACTAAACCAGGACTACATCAGGTCTAAACCAGGACTAAACTAAAACTAAACCAGGACTACATCAGGTCTAAACCAGGACTAAACTAAAACTAATCCAGGACTACATCAGGTCTAAACCAGGACTAAACTAAGACTAACCCAGGACTACATAAGGTCTAAACCAGGACTAAACTAAGACTAAACCAGGACTAAACTAAGACTAAACCAGGATTATATCAGGTCTAAACCAGGACTATATCAGGTCTAAACCAGGACTACATCAGGCCTAAACTAGGACTAAACTAAGACTAAACCAGGACTATATCAGGTCTAAACCAGGACTACATCAGGTCTAAACCAGGACTACATCAGGTCTAAACCAGGACTAAACTAAGACTAAACCAGGACTAAACTAAGACTAAACCAGGATTATATCAGGTCTAAACCAAGACTACATCAGATCTAACCCAGGACTACATCAAGTCTAACCCAGGACTACAACAGATCTAAACCAGGACTAAACGAAGACTAAACCAGGACTACATCAAGTCTAAACCAGGACTAAAACGGGACTATCACAATTTTTGACTAATCTGATCCTTCACAACAAAACCGTGTTTGCAAATGACCATAAAGCAACACAAAAAACAAAAAAAAGTAGCAACCGAAGTTCCTCAGATTATGACTGACACAAGAATGCACAATGTTACCGGCTTTTTTCACTATTACTATATTCACTATTTTATTTATACTAAACATCCCAACCCAGATGTGTTTTTTTCCCCAATCTAATGTCAATTAAGAAGAAAAAACAATAAAATGGGGAATGGGTTTGTTATTTCATTCTTCCGTTTTAGTGTCAAACAAAAAACAGATTTCGACTGCTATTTGCAATATTGAAGTTCAGAAGAGAGAATTCAGTGTCAACCATGGATATAATAAAAACTATTATTATTATAGTTCTGTGGAATCAGCTGAACAAAGGAGAGTTTATTGCTGCTTCCTGTTTCCTGTCATGGAGTTCAACAATGACTTTGTTAGAGGCCAAAGTAAACGCGCTGCTACAAAAGAAGAGGACAGCGATTTTTCAGTCCTTCTAATAGCAGAACGTCTGGGGCAAATAAAGCAGAGAAAATAAAAATATCAAATTTAAAATAGGCACAGAGACTATTTTTTTAAATGAAATGAAATAAACTTTGAATTAAATATTGGAAATAGAGGTCGAAATACATTTTTTTGTTGTGGCCTTGGTCCAGCAGGGGACTAAAGATGGAAATTAGCCTTGGCTACAATCCTGCATATCTACAAGTCCATGTTTGTTTCTTACATTATCTTGTCTTTTAATAGGCACTGTCCCTTTAAGAAATAAATACAAATACACTAAAAACAGAAAAATGAACAAACTTTTCCCATTTTATTGTTTTTCATTCCTATTTGAAATCCAAAAGGACAAATGGTGCACGGACCCAAAAACCTGACGCAGTTTCCCACGCGGTTTGCTCCTATGGGTGAATGAATAAGCAAAAAAAAAAAGCTCCCCATGCTAAGTCACTCCCCCTTCATTGCTCTACTACAACACAATAAAAAAAAAGTGAAAAAGTATAGAAGAAGAGCATTCGAATACGTACAAATATACTGTTATCTGAAAAAGAAAAGGAAAATGTCAAAATGTATGTGTGCACATGCTTGTATAATGTACTGTATGTGTAAGCGCGTTTTGGGGTTGTCAAAAAGATGAATAAACAGAAAGCAAAAGACATAAGGGAACAGAAAATATGTAAATGAAAGAGATGTAACAATAAGCGAAATCTGGTGATATCGTATCGTCAAAGGTCTCACTATAATATCGTGGACCATCACAATATATCGAATCCCAAGTCTCTTTGCTTAAATGAACAGTTCTGATGCAGAAATAGCTTTAAAAAAACACAGGGAACTACATAGACCATGATCCTTTGCTCCGTTTCAGTGCAGACAACATGAAGAAATAACTGTTCTAAGCACTTTTACATCTTCATTCTTTGGATTCAGTCTTGTGAAGGTGTTTTTAGAGGAAAAAGGAGCAGATTCACCACAAAATATTGCAATAAATATCGTATCGTGAGATGTTTATGGTGAAAATATCGTACAGAGAGATTTGGATATCGTTCCATCCCAAATGTTGTACCAAATGACTGGTCAAAGCATTTTAGAATGTCACTCTTGTTATTATGTAGAATATCGTAATATCCTGAGCTTTCCCACGATATCGCAATAAATATCGTACCGTGAGGTTCAGACCGTGACCGTATCGTATCGTGAGACTTGGATATCGTTACACCCGTAGTAAATTTTGTTATGTCTTATGTTTATTTTGTTATTAAGGTGTTGGGTATTCCTTCCCGCAAATGACAAAAATGATAAATAAAAGAAAAAAACGAGGGTTCGAATATGCCACGGGAGAGATCGCTAGATTACTCAAACATGCATGAATAACATCTAAAACCTCTTCGGGCATATTTTTAATGAGGGACCAAATGCTTTTCTCCATGCAGATGTTATTACTTTGTCTGAAATGTTTCACAATATGGCTTTAAACTTTTCTATCCTCATGGAGACCAAACCAGACCAAGTTACGGGTCAGATCTGCGGAGAGGCGACCCCGCTTACAGCCAGAATGTGAGTTTTTCTAGGTATTTTTGAGCTATAAACCCACCTGTAATTGAGTAAACGTAAAGTAGAGCTGTTTAATGTCACACTGCGGAACATTCGACATCTCCATAACAAGAAGCCGGTGACGGATTTTCAACCAACCTTCTGAAAAATTGATTTTGCGTAACCGGCGCTCGTTAATTTCTCATTCCCGCGCGATGTTATACTTTCCATTGTTTCATTAGCCGGGGCCGTCACTCCGTTTACGAGATCTTGCGCGCTGATGTCACGGCGACAGCTTTAAACACGCCTTGCTCCGATCGCGCCGCATGTGCCGACAGACTTTACCGGCGCGGCGAGTGTTAACGGTGAAGGTTACGGCGAAAAAAGGGCCCGGTAGCTACACAAACAGGCTCCCCGCGCATGCTTCCCCCGTGCCATCTGTTTGACTTAAGCGCGCGGTGATGTCATGGCCGAGGATCTGATCTAGAACATTCCACAGCGATGCCCTCATCCCCCGGCTCAGATGCTTATTATCCAGACCTGCCTTGTTTTGTGAAGGAGCGCGGAGTTAAACATCCAGGAATGTTCCATATTAAAGGTCCCATATTGCGCTAAATGGATTCCTGCGAGGTTTGAGTCGTGTTGGAATGTCGTTACCTCATCGAAAACGTACCTGGAGCTGTGTTTTGTTTCATTCACACGTTTGATTATTTTGCATTATACAGTTCTGTTTACATCTCCAAAGCTCAAAACGCTCTGTTCCACCTCAGGACAGATGTAGGGACTTGGACTCGAGTCAGACTTGAGTCACTGGTTTTAGGACTTGAGGCCTGTGACGTCAGAAGACTTGAAAAATCTATGTTTTTAGAAAATACTTTTCTCTTTACAGTTGATACATGTGGTGCTGAATCTTAAAGGAACAAATTGGAACATGTCCCTCCCACTTCTCTGTTTGTTACTTTGGATGGAACTGAAAAAACTGCGATATGGTGTCCTCAGGGTACTTCAGTAATATACAGTACAATAAAGTACAATACAGTATATACAGTACAATACAGTATATACAGAACAATACACTAAAACAGTGCTAACTACATAGAACATGATTCCATTTCCATTTCAGTGTGGACTATAAAACAAAATGTTATTAAGCATTTTTAAATCTTAATTCTTTTTATTCTGACCGTAATGATTCGCTTTAAGATCTCGTCAAGATATTTAAAAAGGAAAAAGTACCATTTCTACAACTCTTATATAAATACTCATATATAAATATACTATGACTTTAGTATATACTAAGTCATATAAATCTAAGCAAAAATCTGAGCTATATTTGATACGTTTTGGTTTAAAGACTTAAAATGAATGTTAATTAAATGACTTGAAGCTCAGAGCAGATGACTTGGGCTCGACTTGGACTTATGGGCCAGTGACTCAAGACTCGAGTTGGACTTGACCTGGACTTGACCTGGACTTGACTTGGACTTAATGGGACAATGACTTGACTCGAGACTTGACTTGGACTTGACTTGGACTTATGGGTCAGTGACTCGAGACTCGACTTGGACTTGACTTGGACTTGACTTGGACTTATGGGCCAGTGACACGAGACTCGACTTGGACTTGACTTGGACTTATGGGCCAGTGACACGAGACTCGACTTGGACTTGACTTGGACTTGACTTGGACTTATGGGCCAGTGACACGAGACTCGACTTGGACTTGACTTGGACTTGACTTGGACTTATGGGCCAGTGACTCGAGACTCGACTTGGACTTGACTTGGACTTGACTTGGACTTATGGGCCAGTGACACGAGACTCGACTTGGACTTGACTTGGACTTATGGGCCAGTGACTTGACTTGAGACATGACTTGGACTTGACTTGGACTTATGGGCCAGTGACATGAGACTTGACTTGGACTTGACTTGGACTTACAGGCCAGTGACACAAGACTCGACTTGGACTTATGGGCCAGTGACACAAGACTCGACTTGGACTTGACTTGGACTTACAGGCCAGTGACATGAGACTCGACTTGGACTTGACTTGGACTTACAGGCCAGTGACACGAGACTCGACTTGGACTTGACTTGGACTTACAGGCCAGTGACACGAGACTCGACTTGGACTTGACTTGGACTTACAGGCCAGTGACACAAGACTCGACTTGGACTTTTCTGTCTTTGACTTGGGACTTGACTCAGACTTGAGGTCAAAGATTTGTTTTCCTACATTAAAACTATTTTAAAACTCGGTCCCACTTCTGCTTTATGATGTCATGAAGCAGCAGTTTTCCTTTTACCTTTAGTTCAGTAGAAGAGTTCGATTTCCCTTTCTATTCCAGGGCTAAAATAATCCAAATGATTCTAATGAAGGTGTATGGAGTTTAAAAACACTGTGGAGCACTTCCTTTATTATCACATCGTCACTAAGTTGGAGTGTTTTCAGTTTGAGCGAAGAACTCAGCCTAAATACACAGGATTTGTGTGTTAAACATGTGCGAATGAAACGAAACACAACTCCAGGTCCGTGTGTGGTGATTACAGCAGAGATCTGAAAACAGTGGAACGTGGGCCCTTTAATTCCGGAGCTTTCTGTCCACACTGACGAACATCACAGAGCAGTTCAAGTATTTGGATCGCGAGTGCATTTTCAGATTGATTTGATGAAATATGAACGGCTTGAGTAATACAAGAATCCAGCGATAAGGAAAAACTCTCAGATGACAGTTGGAATTAAAGATGCCCTGTGTGTGTTTTTGGTGGAGGGTTTGCTCGAGATACTGTATGGGATTAAAGTGATAGTGTGTAACTTTCTGGAGGTGGAAAGGTCCATGGAAATAGAAAGTTACGCCCATACCGAACGTTTTTTGTGCAATAAAAACACCCATAATAAAAACAACATGGCAAAAACGTGACTATAAACGTATCTCTGTGGTGACAAAGTACTAGCAGGTCACCGGGTAAAGTTACAGGTCAGATCTGTGGAGAGGAAGACATAAAAACAATAAATAAAAAACAGAAATAAACAGAAATAAAAACATCTGTAACTGAATAAGGACAAGACAGATAAATGACTGTATTTTTCAGACTATAAGTCACACTTTTTGAGGGTTTTGGGTCCTGTGACTTATATATAACATTTTTCACATTGACAGTCCATAGATCATATATATGAAGTGTATATATGAATCAAAAATGGAAAAAACAAAACAAATCATTATCCTTTTTTCCATTTTGGTTTAATGAATAATAAAGAAAAGAGGTGTTTTTTTCGTTTTCTTATTTTTGGTTCTATATTGAAAAACAAACAAACTAATGATTCCTGGATTCTTCTCTATTCGGTTGTTGTTATCTTCTATAACACAGGTTCCAAACATGCGGCCCGGGGGCCAGATCCGGCCCTCCAAGACCTTTAATCTGGCCCTCGGCTGATTTTCTATTAAAATATGTAAAATTTTCAGATTTTTCTGGTAATTTTCTACGCCGCTTAGCATAGCAGCATCTCCAGTGCTTCTGTGTGTGGCCGCCTCCCACCAGAGCAGCTGAAGACCTTCCTCTTTCCAAACGCTCTTAAAGGACGATCGTTTTGACTGTGACCATGACGCCCTCATCAGCAAAGTGTCAAAAATAAGAAAAGTGGAGCTGAGTGCAGGATTTTCCAAGAAAAATTTATTAATTCTTCTTTTTCACGGAGGTGAATGGGAAACCTGTACGCTTGGTGTGTTTGCAACAAGTGGCGGTGCTCAAGGAATATAAATATAAAGGAGGAATATAAACGCCACTATGAGACACAACATGGCGAAAAATACAATAACTTGAACAGAGAATGGAGTTTTCCAATCCGGCCCCTTTGGGATGAAAGTAGGATGTATACGGCCCCCGGACCAAAATGAGTTTGACACCTCTGTTCTATAACTTGCCTTTCAAGATGAAATGTTGGTTCTTGGTCCCCCATTTCCCCCCAAAAGTGTGACTTATAGTCCGAAAAATGCGGTAAATGCCATACTGTGAAACACTCCAGTCAAAACAATAACATTTCCATGTACAGCTCCGGGAAAAAATAAGACACCACTGATTTTACTACTTACAGGTTTGTATTTGAGTAAAATTAACATTTTTGTTTCATTCTTTGAACTACTAACAACATTTCTCCCAAATTCCAAATAAAAAATATTGTCATTTAGAGCATTTATTTGCAGAAAATGACAAATGGTCAAAATAACAAAAAAGATGAAATGTTTTGTGTGAAGAAAACAAGATCATGTTCATTTTAAAACAGCACAATACTAATGTTTGAACTTTAGCTCAGAGATCAATATTTGGTGGAATAATAATAATATTGATGAACACAGCAGTGGTTTTTCTACTTTTCCTCCTTAAATCAGATTTGGTTCAGGTGATTTCCTCATCAGAATTCAACAGACGCTACGAAAAAGCTATAACTAAGCACTGGCTTAGCAAGGACCCACCTACTATTAAACAATTCATGGCCATAGTCTCAATAATATTTATAACGTGGAACGCTTGACTTTTGACTTGAGACTTCAAACAGAAAAGGGTGAGGACTTTTGGGAAAAATGGGAAATATATTTAAGGGAAAGGGGCAATATTTAAATTGTAATTGTGCTTTTATTTGTTTGATTGTGTATGTCTATCTTTTAAGGCCCACTATGTTTGATTGCTTGTTCTTTGTAAAACATAAAACGATTTCAATAAAAAATAAAGTGTAAAAAGAATTCAACAGACACTGGAATAGAACGGCTGTCACACATGTAGAGATGTTGATTTCAGAAAAAAAAATGCAGTGGTCTCTTATTTTTTTTATATTTTTTTTAGATAAGCAGATGAACACTCCCCACCAGAAAAGTTACGTAGTGCAGCTTTAATCGAATTTCAAGGATTCTCTCGATATTTGGAAGCGTAGAAGTCATTTCACAAGACTTTCATCGACAAGTTGAGTGAAGTGTCTTGCCCACGGACACACCGACAGCGTTCTAGCCTCTGGGCCATTCTCTGAGGCGTGTTCAGATCTGCGGATGTTCTATCACCGCCGGACTCCTCATCTGACCACGGAAACGAGCGGATCTGTCCTCACCCTGCGCTTCCGAGGTATCTGAGGAGTCCATCTGCTGCTGCCGCTGCTTGACGTGCGATATCGTCCCGTCTCGCAGGCCTCACGGCTCTCCTGACTGCGAGGAGCACACCTGCAGACCTCCATAAACACCTCTCAGGATCCTGCTACAGGGCTGTGGGGCGATGACTGATCGGTGAGGGGAAAGTCAGGCGAGATTACACAGGCAGCCACTTTTCATGGACGATAATGGCACGTTGGGAGCTTAAAGGCCCAGTCACTTTTTAGCCTTTTTAGTTTTGGTTGGGTTTTATTGCACTGGGCTTTCATTTCCACAAACCTGACCATGGAAATACCTAGTAACCATAATGTGGCCAAAACTAGTCCAAATGACTAAAGTTTTATGATTAAATAATAGGGATGAGAGCTGGGATGGGATCCACGAGCGTAAGACAAGACAAGACGAGATTTGAACATAATTCCTAATATATACATTTCATGATTCAGTTTCCAATTTTGGCCTCACAATTTTTTTATTTCTTTGATTTCATATGTTTGTTTCCATTCTAGTACTTGTTTTGGAACTGTAAAAGAGGGTTTTTAATCAGTGCCATTTAACACAAATAGTCAAATTTCTCCTCAAGACCCACTGACTGTTAGAAATGACCGAATCTCGATCTCGATTCAATTTCCTTAAAGTTAAAACTTATGCAAAATTGTCTTTTTTAGCTTTCTGCCATGTTATGACACCGTTCCCTCATCAAAAATATGCCTGAAGAGGTTTCAGAAGTCATTTTGAGTCATTTTGCGATCTCTCCTGAGTCCTATTTGAACCAATTTATGGTCGTGCGTCAAATTCGCGATACAGAGAGTCTGCGTCGCCTTGAACCCAACGTGCACCTCAGAAAATTTGTATCTATGCGCCGACAATACACGATATACACGAATACACGTAGATCTCGACACAGATCCATAAATCAAAAAACGACAGCGACAAGGCGACGGCGGCGTTGTGTCGACGTGGAACTCTAAAATGGCCTTTACGCTGAGCTGTACAAGACAGGGCCTATGTCGCCCATTCTCGACAACAATTCTCCATAAATATACAAAAACATGACACCATTGAAGAACATACATCTGAGCGGGCTTTCATTTCCACAAACCTGACCATGGAAATACCGTTCCTTTGGCTATAATCTTCCACAGTATGATAGAATGTATTATGAAATATATCACTCTCCTGCTGAAAGTTCCATACTGTACCTTTAGGCAGTTGTGTAAATTCATTTGGATGAATCCAACATGTGATGTCGTTCGGTGGTGATCTAGGAAAAGCCATTCAAGGAGATAGTTGAGAGTTTGAGAGTTTTTGAGCATGCCATAACTGTTTTTTTGTTTCATTATTAGCTTGCTCACACATTTTGGCTGATCCCTGCATGTTCGAGTAATCCCGTATTGTCCCGTAATCCTCAAGCATTCTGAAAATGTCAGTTTTAGCCTCATTTGAACCGAATATTGTGTAATTCTAGACAACAGAATATTGCTCAATCTTAGATCTTTATGAAGTCACATTTCGTCAAAAACCCCATGACTATAACAGATGTTCTCCTTGAAAGCGCGTCCTGAGCCCTGTTTGTGTCCTCAAAAGGAAAACCCGCAGAACATTCCTCCGACTTCGCCGCATCTCCGACCACTTCCAGTAAATCCATCTCGATGTGTCACGTCCATCCTCCCACGGCAGGAGAACAGTCACTGACCTCCTCCCACTGGTCAGCCAACATTACTGTACACGGGCTCGGATCAGATTGCATAACAGCCTTCTTGACCTAAAAATCATTTATTTCCACGCGTTATAATAGTTTTGTTGTTTCAGGATCTTTGCCTCGGGTCTAAAAGAAACAAAACACCAAATTCAAGCTTAGATGAATCCAAAAAACAACAAGAGATTTGTTAATAGTTGGAGCTGAAGTGGCATCACAGTGAAGATGCACAAGAGGTGAAGGGCAAGCGGTTCATTCTGTGCATAGATTTCATAAACATTAGCAAGTCATACTTTTAATCAGTGAAATTTAACACAAAAATAGTCAAATTTCTTCTCCAAAGACCCACTGACTGTTAAAAATGACAGAATGGCAAACAATAATTTTTTTTCAAGGGGGCGTATTAAGCAGAATCCTCTTTATTTAGCTTTCTGCCATGTTATAACGCTGTTCCTTTGTCAAAAACATACCTTAAGAAGTTTTACATGTCATCCATGCATGTTTGAGTAACTTAGTGATCCCTCCCAGGTTCTATTCCAACCCTTGAAGTCGACTAATCGTCCAGATATGGCATTAGGACACTTCCACCACACATTTTCTTGAGGTTTTTAAAGAATCATTTAACATATTTTTAGGTTAGGACTGTCACTGGGCAAACTGTTTACTTCCATTTTTTCCCTAGTTTCAAAAATGTTGGTTTACAATTTTGTTTCCTGGTTGGGCATGGGCAGCTGACATGGTGATTCTGTTACCTAGCAACCATAATGTGGCCAAAACTAGTCCAAATGACTAAAGTTTTATGATTAAATAATAGGGATGAGAGCTGAGATGGGGTCCACGAACATAAGACGAGATAAGACAAGATTTGAACATGATTCCTAATATAAACATTTCATGATTCAGTTTCCAATTTTGGCCTCATAATTTTTTAATAAGATGTTTTTAATCAGTGCCATTTAACACAAATATAGTCAAATTTCTTCTCAAAAGACCCACTGACTGTTAGAAACAACAGAATCTCAATCTCAGTTAAATTTCCTTAAAGAGGACTTATGCAAAATCAACTTTTTTAGTTTTCTGCCATGTTATAACGCTGTTTCTTCATTAAAAAAAACATGCCTGAAGAGGTTTTAGATGTTAGATGTGTCCATGCATGTTTGAGTAATTTAGCAATCTCTCCGGGCCATATTCGAACCCTCCTTATGGCCGTGCGTTAAATGGTTTGCGTCGAGACATAGAGAGTCTGCGTCGCCTTGAACCCAACAGGCACCTCCGAAATTTTGTACCTACGCGCCAATGACAATACACGATATACACAAATACACAAACGTAGGGCTGGGCGATATGGACCAAAATATATATATATATATCGATATATTTTGCTATATCTCGATCATCATCATGAGGTGTCTTGTCTGGAACAGGCATTGACGGCCATGGCTCTCCATCTGTCTCTTTCATTCGAGGCATTCATGAATTGGTTGTTGTTTAGTGCCTTTGCTGTTGCCCAGTTGTTTAACCTGTCTGCACAGGTTTCTCGCTGTCGACCTCTACTTCTTCTCCCCTCGATCTTTCCTGTCATGCTGAGATGTTCCAATCCACCTTTTCTGTAGACACGGCCCATGAATTTCATCTGTCTTTTTCTTATCGTTTTAATTAAAGATTTTTCTTTCTTTGCCATTTCCAGCACCTCTTGATTAGATTTCTTTTCTGTCCATGGTATCTTTAATAATCTCCTTAAAAACCACATTTCGGTTGCCTCCAGTTTCTTCCTTAACTTGTTGGTGATTGTCCAGCATTCACAGCCATATAAAAGAACAGACCATACGTATGTTTTCAATATTCTGTATTTGGTGTCTATCTTGATGTTTCTGTTGGTCATGTTTGAAAGGTGACTTTGGCTGTTGCTATGCGTTTGTATATTTCTTTAGTGCATTTCCCATCAGATGTTAACAAGTAACCCAAGTATTTGAATTGATTCACTTGTTTGACCTGTACACCATGACTGTGTATATTACATGTGGGGCTTTCGGATTCTTAGATATTGTCATGCATTCTGTTTTTGTGAGGTTTAATGCTAGTCCTTTACTTGTGCTTATTTCTACTACAGTATCCAGCAACTTTTGGAGGGTCTGTTCTGAATCTGCGATCAACACAGTATCATCTGCATATCTCAGGTTGTTAATATTGTGTCCACCCAAACTTATTCCATTGATTTCTTCGATTTCTCTCAGTATGCTTTCACTATATAGGTTGAAAAGATCTGGTGACAGAACACATCCTTGTCGGACTCCTCTTCTTATCCCTATAACGCCAAACGTATCATATTTGATACATGAGTTTTCAGCCCTCCACATGAGCAGTGTGACATTTTTTTCCCTGAAAAACCTGATATATACAATCAGATACATGCAGTGCACAAATAATCCAACAGTGGGTGTGATTCACTGAATAGAGGGTGCTCCAGTGACAATACAAGATTGCCATAAATAATAATATATGGAAAATGATATTTGAATTTTTTGTTTGTTTGTTTAGAGGGACCAATAAAGGCTCCAAGTTCAAAGAATTGGAATTTTCTGCCAATTATTTAATGGTGTGGGCTTTACAGGGTTATTGATATTTCAATCTTATCTTATTACCGTATATCTCGATATACGATATATATTTTGATATCTGTACAGGTAAAATAACCCCCCAAAACTACCGCAAAAACAAACATGCCAAATTCCACAAGGTCTTTTTTTCTGAAGTGCAAAGAAGTAGGCAGTTCATGTAGGAACAATTTCATATTTTCAATTTCTTTTAATTCAAAAATAAAACGACTCTAATCATTATAGCGATACATACGATATGTCAAAACCCATATCGAGACCTCGACACAGATCCATAAATCAAAAAACGACGGCGGCATTGTGCGTTGAGTCGACCCGGAACTATAAAACGGCCTTTACGGTTAGCTGAACGAGACAGGCCTACGTCGCCCATCCACGACAACAATTCTCCATAAATATACAAAAACAAACTGTAAAAACCAAACTGTATGCAACAACTCGATGCGATGTGCAGAACATACGCCGTAACTTAGCGTGGAGAGCAAAAGGACAAGGACGAGCATCAAAAACAAAACTGAAACTCATTAAAGATCATTGTAATACCTGGTTTTCGGCGAATATAACGATTTCAAACCCATAAAAGGTTAACTCGGCGATCTAAATATAGCATCTGTTCGCAGTTATTACCTCACAGAAATAAAATACACACTCTTTAATTGTCCCGCCCTATTCTACGCAGTACATTTTTACTTTCCATCAAACTGGGGCCAAAACACAAAGGCCGAAATAGAGCGCTGGCCCTTTAAACGAGCATCTTGAGCGTCTTAATGTAGCTGTCGTAATTAAAGCCAGAGCGCTCTCAGAATGGTGTAATGTGATGACATATTAGCAGCAGAATGCGCAGATTAGACCTCAGTCACCACAGACCAGCACTGTTCCCACCGCCGCTCGCCCCGGTCGATTTAGACGCCCTGAAATAGCCTTCACACAACAGCACATTTAGCTAATACAAATATAGGCATATACGAGGGTCAGCAAAAGCGCTATTCTCAGGTACTGGCTGACATTCAAACTAGTAGGCCCATCCAAAGTGCTTATTTGAGAAGGTGCCATTGAGCGGTGTGGATTTCGTATTTTTAGCTCGGGTTAAAATTGAAAATCGCAATGAATCGCCAAGAATACGCACTTCTCCAATGCTCTACGAAGAATCGAGCGGGGTCACTGGTTGTACGAGCTCCTTGAGTTCACATGAGTGTGACTGACATGTGGAATAGCCAATCGTTGACACACATTCGTCCAGCCGTACCCAAAAAACCAAATATGGCGGTTGATGAGGGGAAAAAAGTGGGATTTTTTTCAAGATTTGTCCTCTATCATCGGGAATTACAACATTTGTCTGATCTGGCCAAAATTTTGAAGCTTATATCAGGTTGTTCATCTTGTTTTCAGGTTTATTGTCGACTTACTTGTTCTGAGACTCCATTCTAGTCTAGAGGTTGTTTATTTTAAGAGAACTTGTCCAGTAAAATGATCTTGCTGCATGGACAGATCATTTCACTACTTTTAACTCATTTTCTGATAGATTTAAGTGTTTATATCTTAAATTTTGGTCAAACCTTTTTGCAGTATGACCACTAGATGCTATCAAACCAAAATTATTAACATCAACTCATCATTAAAGCTTCACCACATAACTTTTTAGCCAAAAAATATACTTAAATACAAGCCTATTTTCATTATGTATGTTTTTATTGCACTAACAAGTTTAAAATACACACACTCTATTGGAAGCGGGCTTGTATCTCCACAAGCCTGACTCAAACGTGGCCTGGAGGAAGGTCTATACATAAATAAAAGGTTCCATAATATGGCAGTTACGTTTTTATCGTTTGTTCAGGAGATGGACAGTTCCAGGGCTGAAGCTATCCAAATGATTCTAGTGAAGGTATATAGAGTTTAATCCCTTAACGCCTAAATTTATATAGATGTGCATTAAAAAATGTTTTCTGTGTGTTTTTGCCTTTAAGTCAGGGGTGTCAAACTCATTTTGGTCCGGGGCCGTATGCAAACTACTTTGATCCCAAAAGGGTCGGATCAGAAAACTCAGTTCTCTCTTCAAGTTATTGTATTTTTCTCCGTGTCTCGTAGTGGTGTTTAAGATTATATTCCTCAAGCAACGCCACTTGTTCCAAACACACTGAGCACAGATTTCCCATTCACCTCTGTCAACAAATAAGAATTAGACTATTTTTCTTGGGAAATCCTGAACTCAGCATCTGCTTTTCTCATTTTTTGACATTTTGCTGATGAGGGTCACGGTCGACAGTCAGAACGATGGTCCTTTAAGAGCGTTTGGAAAGAGGAAAGTCTTCATTTGTGCTGCTCTGGTGGGAGTCGCAACGTACAGAAACGCCGGAGATGCTGCTATGCTGAACGGTGCAGAAAATTTACAGAAAAATCTGAAAATTTTAAGTATTTTAATAGAAAAATCAGCCGAGGGCCAGATTAAAGGTCTTGGAGGGCCGGATCTGGCCCCGGCCGCATGTTTGACACATATGCTTTAAGTAGATGGTAAATTAAGTTGAGATTATTACTTTGATTATAGCGAAATTTATGTATGTTGCAAATTTAGGACAACTAAAAACAAGCGTTGCATCTGCACTAACGGCACTGGGCGAATGCAGCCGCTATCTCAGCTCATATTTAGATTTTTTTTTTTTTACGATTTGTTGCATATTTGTGACACTTGGCGTTAAGGGGTTAAAGGTGTATTGCGCAACTTTTCTGGTGGAGGGTCCGTCACCAACCACCTAAACACATTTATGTAGCATTTATCCATTAAGGGTGTTTTATTGCATGTTATTATTTATTCATCTGTATTTTTTATTGTTATTATTATTATTAGTCCCAAGCTTTTTCTTTGTTCAAGCTCGGTGATTCTTATAATACACGTACAGTGATTTTGTTTCTTTTTGGAAAGGGAGAACGGGGACTTTTGTTGACGTGCTCTGTCAGTTTACAGGATATTACGTTCCTTTGTTCCCAATAAAGTTCAATGGAAAAATAATAATAACACACAGAATCTGCGCGTTAAAGACATGTGAATGAAACGAAACACAACCCCAGGTATGTTTTTGACGAGGAAACAACGGGAAACCAACTCTTTAATAGTTACACAACCTCCGACAGCTCGTGTGTGACTTCTCTCCAGGTTAAAGTTCTCTCCGCTTAACCCGACGGTGCTTGACAAATGAGAGCGTAATCTGCGAGCATGATGTATGAGCTCATGTTGTATTTGTGAAAGGAAATGGCGCCGGGGTGGAGGGCAGGGTCAAGGAGGAAAAAATGTGTCTAATGTTGAGCGAGCATGACATTTCTACACTGGCTGCGAACCGTGACTGGCCCCTGCGAGCTCTGAAGGCCGATCACCGAAAACTACAGCGACATGCGAGCCAAAAGGGAGTGCATTCACTGTTCGAGATACTGATACGCCATTAGGACACTTCCAACACACGTCTTCTGGGGGTTTTTAAAGAATTGCTTAACATTTTAAGGTTAGGACTATCACGGGGCAAACTGTTTACTTATTTTTTCCAGTTTTTAATGTGATTCTGTTGTTCGGTAATCATAAAATTGTAAAACGAATGCGTCATTAAGGGAAACTGTTCTGCACTTGGCTCATTTATGACTAACATGAGTCAGTATAGTCACATTTTCTTTGTGTTTTGGGGCGATTTTAAGCAGCTTTTCTGTATTTTACCTAAACAAATAACAGTTTACGCCTCTCTTTGCTGTTGGCAGGTTTTAAATGGGTCAAAAATAGGGACGTTTCTTGGATAAAACTAGGCCAAATCACTGGTTTTGCATAAATCTGCTGGAACGGGGGACACAGGGCTCAAAACTGTCTGGACTGTCTTGCTCACCGTAGTTACCGAGTCCAAATAACTAAAGTTTTACGATTAAATAATAGGGATGAGATCTGAGATGAGGTCCACGAGCGTGAGACAAGATGAGATTTCATGATTCAGTTTCCAGTTTTGGCCTCACCACTTTTAATTTTTTTGATTTCATATTTTTGTTTCCTTTCTAGTAAGTGTTTTGGAACCGTAAACGATGTAACTCACCAATACTTAACCCCTTTTTTGTCCCATCCAAATGCAAACACTTGGCAAAAATCTTACAAGATCATTTTTCTCATGTGCGAATAAATCTTGCGGCAATTTTCTCTCACGAGATCTTGTGGCACGAGATTTTACACCATCCCTACAAAATAAAAATACAATGATTTAGCCGACAGATACAAATGTTGGTCGACTAAGACCCCATCAACCGATTAATCGACTACACAACTAAAGGACTAGAGCCATACTGGAGTTGCATCGATCCAGCTTTTTCAGATCCGATATATCAACAACCTAGAAAGGCAAAAGACCTTAACTCGCCAGTGTGAAACTGAGAAAAATTTGTTTTGTCCAAAGGTATAATAGGTAGGGCTCCCAAAATGTGCCAAGTCGTTGCTATAATGGAGAATTACTAGTTGTCAAATTTTGCTGAATAATTTAGCTTTAAATAGATTGCCGATACCTGATATTAACCGATACCACTGTGGGGACAAAGAATGGCCTTTTTTCACCAAGAAACTTCATTTATTACAAAAAGGATCCAACTGTGGTATGTCACTGCTATTTAACAAGGAAGTAACTACAGAAAAGCTTTGTATGAATCAAAGTTCAAGCATTATGAGACCTTCTAGGCCTTTAGAGATGATCCTTATGTCCTTTGAGAAAACCGCCTCTGAAATTTCAATGTCCCACATAACTAGGGTGACCAGATTTTCAGAATTCTAAACTGGGACACACCCGGGTTGGGATGGTTGGTATGAATAAAATAGTGAAAAGAGCATGGAACATTGTGCATTCTCGTGTCAAGTCATAATCTGATGGATTTCTAACTGCATTTTTTTGGTTTCTGGTCGTTCGCAAAGACAGATTTCTGTATTTTGGCAAAACAAATGACAGTTTTGCTCCTCTTTACTGTTGGCGAAGATCAGATTAGTCAAAAATGTTGATAGTTCTGGTTTAGACCTGATGTAGTCCTAGTTTAGTTCTGGTTTAGATCGATTTGGTCAAAAATAGGGACGACTGGGACATTTCTTGGATAAAACTTGGACATATCACTGGTTTTGGATAAATCTGCTGGAACAGAGGACACAGGGCTCCAAACTGGGACTGTCCCGGGTAAATAGAAACATCCGGTCACCTACATTATAACTCTATGGATGCAGAATGGACAAGTTGGTTATATCCACCTAAAAGCCTGGGTGAGGAGACCAAACCGACCCAAAAAAGCCAAAAAAACAAAAAGATTCAACACACCTTTTTGAATTACAGCCTGGCAAAACAATGAGAACACCGCGTTTTTCCCGTCACGCTGAGCAGGAAGTTAACTCAGCGCCGACTAGCACATTACATCCTCGTATTTGGCAACGGCAAACGCTGAACAATGTGCTTCCACTCGCTGCCAAGGCGCTGCTTAGTCAAGATACGCGGACGATTGAAATATACGCAAAGGAAGCAGCCTGCGTCAATCCATCAGCTTGAATGTTTTGTGGACGGCGCGGTGGCTATCGAGGGTGCTAACGGATACGACACTGGAGAAAGAGTTGTTGAAAATAAGGCTAAGCAGATGAGTCTTCTGGGAGATGGTGTCGGGGTTTATCATGACCTAATATCCTGTAGGAGTCAGAGAAGAGTAACGGATGGAAGAAAGACCACCAAAGGGAGATAAAATGCCCAAACGATAGCAAACGGCTCCATCTGCTCGCCTTTATTTACTGTAAACATAACGCGGAGCTGTGGTTAAGCGCGCACAAAGCAGTTATTAAAAACTTAGTTACCAATGACATCACCGCGTAAGCCGGGAAAATGAGCGGGTTTAAGGTAGGACTTCCTGCAAGAGGGTGATTTACCGTTATAATTTAAGAGTTCGACCGTGAAACTTTGGAACTTAAAGGAGGCGCAGGACCATTATCCGAAAAGGACGTTTATGAGCGTTAAATCATGTTCGCCACGGGAAGCTGCATTAAAAGTGATTCATGCTTGCTGGAGTCAGCTTTATTCTTCTTTCAAGACAACATTGCGCTGAAAATTCAAGTATTCCTCTACTTTTCTTACTTAAACCACAAAAAAGCTTGGCTAAAATGCAAGATAAAAGCATTTAAATCGATCAGGAAATGACTTAAACGTAGTGAAATGATCTTGCTGCATGGACAGATCATTTTCAACCTCTAGACTAGAATGAAGCCGTCTCAGAACTAGTCGATAATAAACCTGAAAACAAGATGAATAACCTGATATAAGTTTTTAAATCTTGGCCACATCAGAGAAATTTGCAGCGTAGTTATTTATATTTTATGTATACTCTTGGATTCAGCAGGCAGACATGTCAAGAACTTTATCATGTTTATAGCAATGGGGCTTTTCTTAAAGAGACGGTATTATGGACTTTTTGGAGTTTTCTTCCGTGTTATAACATTGTTCCCTCTTCAAAAACAGGCCTAAAGAGGTTTTAGATGTCATCAGTGCATAGGCTGACCAGACACCCTTATTTACCCAGGACAGTTCCAGTTTTGAGCTCTGTTGTCCCTGCAGATTTATCCAAAACCACAGATTTGCCACAGTTTTATACAAGAAATGTCCCATGTGTTCCTATTTTTGACCAATCTGATCCCTGTTAACAGTAAAGAGAGGTAGAAATTGTCATTTGTTTAAGTAAAATACAGAAAAGCTACTTAAAAAATGACCAAAACGCAAAGAAAATGCGACTATAGTGACTCATGTTATAAGTCATAAATAAGTCATGAATGGGCCAAGTGCAGAAAAGTTTCCCTAATTACTCACTTGTTTTATAGTTTTATTATTACCGACCAGTTTTATTATTACCGACCACCCAAAACCAAGGGTGTTTTTGAAAATCTGGTCACCATATCCGTGCATGTTTGAGTAATCTAGCAATCTCTCAGTACTCAAACCCTCATTAGAGTTAGGTCGCGCACGCCTATAAACCATTAACCTGTTAACCATGCTCCTGCACAATTTTATGTGTGTGTGTTGTGCGAGATTTACGCTGATGTGTAGTGATAGTGCTCTGAAGGGGGAGCAAAAGGAGAGGAGATTCAATGTGTCAAAAATAAATGAAACTTATTAAATGTCTAATACATTGTTTTCTGTGAATATAGCACTATAGCACAACAATAACAAGAGCTCCGCCAGCGGGGCAAAATACGCCCGTACTTTGAATTATTGTATATAGAATTCTAGAATCGGAATTCCACCAATCAGATTGCAGCAACAGAACTTAAAGACACTACAAAGCTTTAATGTGTCAAAGCTCAAAGAAGCAGAGAATGTGGGTTGTTCTCGCTTTCAGCAGCAGAACATTTGAGAAGAGAGTTCAGATCTTTCATGAAGACAAAGCTTCAAAGACTTCAAAGCTTTGAAGTGTCCACAGACGGATGGACAGACGGACAGACGGACGGACGGACAGACGGACGGACAGCGCCATACCATAATACGTCCCGTATTAGAACGGGCGTATAAAAAGTAACGTGATCTAAATATGTTATGTGCTAGCAGTTAATATCACATAGAAGTGTCATACCCCCTCGTTAAGTTTTAGATCCACGAAGCTCCACTATGTTTTTACAGTCAAGGTCTAGTAGGTCTACTTCTTCACCAGGAAACCAGGTCAAATTCTCAAATTGCTTCCACTAAACAGATGAGCAGAGCAGGTTTAACGCTGGCTACCTTTGCTATCTTGTAACTTAGCTCCTCACTGTTTGCGCCTTGTCGGCTACTAACAAATTCCATAACAGCAACTACAGTATGTATTTCCGAGCACAATGTTCTAAGTTATTCAGCAGACCTATTCTGCAAAATCGAGAACATTTCAGAACTTTTAGCCGTGTTATAGTTGTTTTCCCTCACTATTTGCTCATCTAAAGTTGCATTTGAGTGTTTTGTGCGCGTTTGAACAATCTTTAATCACGTATTTTTATGCCGACCAGCTCTTATTTTCACGCCACTGCTCTGTACTTACTCCTTTCTCAAATTTAATTTTTTTAAGCAGTGATACACACAAGATTTGGTAGCGTCACATAGTCATTCTGGTATAAATAGAAAAAAAAGATCTGCTTGTTTGTTGTGTGTTGTTGTAGCTCAAATTGGGCAGTTTTATAACGCGGAAGTCACTGGATTTCTGCAGATTTCTTTCTTTTATTATGTTGTTTTAGATGAATATTCCGATTTTAAATGTCCAAATTCTAACAAAATAATCCACGAGTGTCATAGATTATAACTATAGCTCTAACACAAGTGCGACATCTGCAACATCTGCTTTAAAACTGAAGAGTACAGAGTAGTTTTAAAACACTGAAATAGGACAAACAAGAAATGCAGCGAGCACAGTGAGCTTAAAGTTCTTGTGTGTTCCACTTGTTTGTTGTCATTATAGCAGTAGTTCTCCTTAAAGTGGCGGCTCAGAGAAGTTTATGAGCTGGGTATAAAATGAAAATAGGCCTTGTAACTTTCCCCGAGCGCTCGGAAGCAGCTGATGAGCGGTGAGACTGGGTCATGAAAGAGCTTTATAGGCAACAGCTCTTCCGTTGAGTTTTGCCTGACGGGGTTTGTTTGTTTTTTTGTTGTTTTTTGGTCCCCGCATGACACAAAATGGACTCCTGTGAGGTTTAAGACGTGTTATAATGTTGTTAACTCCTCAAAAACAGACCTGAAGATGTGTTTTTGTGTATTATTTCTTAACTTGACAAAATGTTGCCTTCATCGAGCTATAGTTGCTCATTGTAGATCGGTTTGTACATGTTACTAGGATAATAATGTTGACTGTAATATTGGAATACTATTCTTTTGAGCAAAACGCGCATGTCATTTTAGAATGTCTTTGTGGTGGGATTGCTTAGTAACTTTACAGCCACAGTATGCAAATTGTGGGCAAAAAATATCTAAAATGGAAACATGTTTTTCCATTGTGGTAGTGTACTGCACTGAACAACACAGAAAAATACGGGTACTTACTGTGAGTGGGCTTGCATCTCCATAAACCTGGCTCTTATTTGGCCTGGAGAAGTTCCTTTGGTTATGATCTTCCACAGTATGGCAAATAGGGATGGGCATGATTAGTCAACTCATCGATAATTGATTAAGAATTTTGTCGATCACGTTCATTTTTAATCGACAAACCGAAAGTAGGTTGCTGTGTGTAACGTAAGGAGTCGAGGCTACGTCTAACAGCGCAAACACTGTAGTTGCAGCGTCACAGTCCCACGTCTCGACTATGGCGCACCTCCTTGGAGATCATTATATCCCTCAGAGTGTGTTTACCTGCACATCAGTATCCCGGGTATGATCAGGTTTTTAGAGTACAGTGAACCCTCGTTTATCGCGGGGGTCACGTTCCAAGAAGAACCTGCGATAAGCGAAATCCGTGAAGTATCAGCTTTATCTTTTACAATTATTATACAATACAATACTGTACTATAGAATGAAACCAAAGATCAAATCCTGTTTTCAGGCTCAAGCATTTAAAAATATAAACGTTTTCTTACAAATAACTATGATAGTTTTTAAAAAATGCTGTAAAATAATAATTTTAATGAATACGAACACGAGGTTGGACATTGTGACTCACGTGTATTTCAGTCCCTCTGACTGAGCCTCTTCCTCCTGACTCCTGTAGCGTCTTTTTCTACTGAAGCTGTGGTGCAGGTGTCTTCTCCCGTTGTCCTTATGTTATTTTCCTCCTTCTTTATGGCACCCATGTTTTCTTTTCTGTGGGAGACGCTCCAAACGGCTCTTTGAGTGTTAAAGGTTGCCGACCCCTGGTCTAAGTGAAAGACCAGTCAACTTTTATCACTTCTAGACTACAGTCCCTTGGCCAATCAGGATTCAGAACACAATGCACTGTTAAAAAAAAAAAAAAAAGCATAAAAAAAACCGCGAAACAGCGAAGCCGCGAAAGATTAACCCCGTTATAGCGAGGGATCACTGTATCCCGGTTTGGTCATGGTGCATGTTTAAGCAGTATCCCGGTTACTGCAACAGTTGAGTGCGCATGAGTCCAAAAGACAAACACTTTTCAGTATTTTCATCACAACAGTAGCCAAAATAAATAAAGTGATCAACATAAATAAAGTGAACATAAATAAAGTGAAAAGAGCTGCGCTAAACCTGCACACGAACAATCTGCACTCGTATGATCTCTGAAAACATGAACCATCTCCAACGCGACATACGCACAGAACAGACTCACCATCAGCAGAACATCCCTCTGTCACAGAAAGAACACTCATATTCCACTGAGTCACGTCCTTTTGTCCGACAGAAGCTGAAGCATCAACGCACAAGGAAAGAGCTGCTTTTTCAGCGTTTACAGTTTATGCAAATGAGCCATGCGGTTTTAAGTTTTGTTTCTTTAAAACGTAAACAGATGTGGCAAATCTGCATTAAACACATTCTGATCTCACACGGGCTGATGTGGCTCTATAGTGGTTATGATTTATATGTTGTAAAGTTGAGTTTATTTATGCAGATTAGTCATAGTAATAATAGTGATGATAATTTGGTCCTTGGTCCAGCAGGGGACATTCTCTTGCCTTTTAATATGTATTGTCCCTTTAATAAATAAAGAAATAGATACAAATAAAAAAATTAGAATGTTCTGAAAATAGGTTTCTCTGGATTCATGCGGGTGAAGAGCCACCTACACAAAGTTACCGAGTGTATCATGAAACACTGATATGATATGAGACGTAACATTAAACCCAACCCAGCGAATCGCGGAAAGATTTGAGGGCTAACACAGGTTGAGAAGCATGTTGACCAGGCGCTGACTTTTTGGCAACATCAGCGAAAGTGAACAATGGAGGAGTGTGAAACGCGCCGCCCCGTGTCCCTGATGCATCCTGCACCACCAAGCGCTCAGAGCAGGAAGTGAAGGCAGGTCTACCTCTCCAGACTTGGGCTCGGTCCATCAGGAGGATTTGAGATGATTGATGAAGCCTTTCCTCCAGGATCTTAACGTCAGAACGAGACTTATGAGAGCAAACAGAATCTTTACAGACACGCCTTTCCTCCAGCAGTCCGTCTTATTCGGAATATACGGGAAAAATCTTGTGTTTGTAACCACAACATGCATGACTTGATCCTAATCTGAGCATTTTTAGAGCTGTATCGTAGGCCACAATGGTTTCACTGAAAAACACCCTGGCAACAAAACAGGACTGCAAGACGAATCGCAATCCAGTAGAAACTGAATGGACAGAATTAGTGAATCGCAAATTTCCTGTCTTATCCTGCGTGAAAACTGCTAACAGAGTTGAGTTTAGATCTGTATAAACATGTCCTGAAATGTGATTCTTCTTCTGTATTTGTTTGTCAGTTCAGATTTCTGTCTTTTTGTCAATTTTTCTGTACCCATTCAAAGGAACTCTATAAAAGATTTAAATTTTAAATTCCAAAACGAGATCAAAATGCATACAAAAACACAGCACCTATTGGCCAAGTTGTTTATGTCATAATTTGGCGTTTTGGTTCTTTAGATGATTATTATTATTTTAAGAAAGCAGAATGAGCCTCACTTGAGTCTCTCATTTGCGTTGCCAGTTTCAGAGCTGAAATCCAGTTGGTTTAAGGCTAAAATGTCTCTCTGATCTGAACGGTCACTTCCTAAACCCTGTAGCCAAATATTATTAACTGCTAACAAAAGCAAAAGTTTTTACGTTTGATTTAGTAAAATATAAAACTGCTCTGATAATGTATAAAGCAAAGTAACTTACTACCAAGCAACATTTTAAATCCATTCAAAGAGAGACAAGGGGGTTATGAACTAAGAGATGAGTTAAATTTTTTAAAAGTAAAAGTAAAAACAACAGTTCGACAAATGAGTATGAAAAAACGATTTTCCAATTCTGATTCAATGTGCAGATTAATTCCTTAAGATCGATTCGTACGTCCAAAGATCGATTTAATTTTTAAGACATTTTCCCCCGTGAACTTTAACCCCACTCGTCGCGTCATAGAATTGGCACAGGTCTGACTATATCAAAACTATGAACACGGCGTCGGACACGAGTGGCAACGTGAGCCAAGTCCAGAAACACTCAAAGCTCCGTCTGGCACCGTTTCGGGTTCAGAAACGATAAAGACAAAGATGCAATCGACAGAAGCAAAGTGATTTGCAAAGACAAATGGAGGTGAAGTACAGCGGAAACACAACCAACCTCAGGAACCACTGGAACAGCTCAGGTAACAGCTCAAAAATGGTTCTAATAACACTAAACCGAATCGAGATCGGATCGAGTCGAATCGTGATAATCGATTCTGAATCTTGAGAATCGGAATCGAATCCCAGCCCCATGAGTAAGTGTAGTACATTTATGGAATAGATTTGGAGAAAAATATTTAAAAATGTGCAAATACTAACCTTTTTTTAATTAAATTTTTTCAAGACGTACCACTAGGAAATATTTGTGAATTGTTATTAAAAATGTATTATTGATAATATATTATAAACCTGTGTGTGTTCTGGTTTGCTTTGTCTTTTTTTGTTTGTTTTGTTCTTTCCATCTAGTTTATCTAATGTCAGATGTCTAATAAACATCACGTAGATGAAATATTGTAAATTATAAATTATTTTCTTTATTATTTTGTTTTTTTCTTTCTCTGTTAAATGTGAATGTTCTGAGAGTATGGAGACTATATGTTGTGCCTTTTAGGTTTCTTTAAAAAAAATGTTCAAATAAAATAAACTCTTAGCACATAACATATTTAGCTCACCCTGATACCTTTTATTGTTGTGAAAATGCTATATTTGCCAAAAACAGCGTATTCAGTTTCACTTTTGTTTTTGACGTTTTGATAATCCATAAAAAGTCACTCCTTCGAGACCCAGAAGAGATCTAAAACCTTGTCAGACGACGTTATAACATGGTAGAAATCTCCAAAAAGTCTTCATTTAATCTTTAATCAGTACGAGTGGATGTTCTGCGGCTCAGAGTGAATTCTGGGGGTTCGGAGCTTTGACGCGAGGCCTTTTCATACACTGAGAATGAGAGAAACTTGGACGTCTCCTCTACCTGCAGGTTAAGCCAGGTTTGCTTCTTTAAAACTGCAGGCTACGGGCAATCCCTTTGAACGTGAACAGTTTTACCCAGAATCCTATTATCCAAACAAATCGCAGCTCTAATCCCAATCACAATGCTTGTCAGAAAAATTGCAACTGGATATTTTTCCCCAAATTGCAGAGCTCGACATCAATGCAAGTTTTTATCCAGCGAAATCTACTCAGCGGCACTTCACTATACGGCTCTTTCCTGGAGTAAAACGAAGGCCGTTCTCGATCCAAACCTCAATTACACCGTGTTTTTCCAAGATTCAATTATGCGGCCGATTTCATTTAGGCTCGAAAATCAGCGGGGTTGATCTCGTAATGATGTTGGAAGGAGTGTTCTGCGATGGATTT
Source organism: Odontamblyopus rebecca (assembly GCA_030686955.1). Taxonomy (NCBI): domain Eukaryota; kingdom Metazoa; phylum Chordata; class Actinopteri; order Gobiiformes; family Gobiidae; genus Odontamblyopus; species Odontamblyopus rebecca. The sequence continues at coordinate 17,618,484 of CM060675.1, read as the reverse complement.
CTCAAGAGGCTGCAGAGAGGTTTCGCGTCGCAGCGGGTCCGGATAAGTGCTGAAATTAAGGGAGTGGATATCTTCTCGACGCGAGTTAAAAAAGTGAACGCATCCGGCGGAGGGGCGACTGGAGGAGTGTGACTAAAGAGTGGAAAAGGGTTTTAGCGTCTGACGAAAAAGGAAGTATCTATGTCAGGGTGGTTATACGCTATAGGGCCCGTCAGAGGTCAACTGTAACTAACAACTGTAATGCTAATCCCGACGTGTGCGCTAAAGTCTGGCCGTATCCATTTCGCAGATTTCATTCCGTCTTTGCCTCATTATTTTAGGTTTTTGCTTTATTTACCTAGTCCAAACATCTCCATGGAGACAGGTAGCAGATCCTTTATCATAAAAGTGATGAGCAAAAAAAGAGAACAAGTTACATGGAACAGAATGAAGTAAAAGTATTAAAGTACGCAATATTTTACTTTTACGACACTATTTGAGAGCAGGTATCCGAGCTTTCTAATCCGCCTAGTTTTTGAACAGGACTGAAAAGCAAAAGTATTTGGATTATTGTTTGAAATCAGTTCATAGTTCAAGAAAACAAAAATATACAAAAATATATAAATTCGGTTGCTTCTGTTGAACAAAATTACGACATTTGAAGCTTTATTCGATCTCAAACAGTGCGAAATACTTTGATATTTTACTCTTTTTTTTTACTTGATGGGATTTCTTCATCTGATATGTTTACATTTATGCTTTTTTGTTCTCGTATTTGTGCTTTTAAGTAACAAAATTAAGTTCTTCTTCCCATCCATATAAAAAATATTTGCAATTATGCGTAATATCTATGTCAAAAACAGGAGTATAATTGTAGTTTTAAACCCCAAAAGTGGCCAAAATCCTCTGAATGAGTGCACTGTATACACCGTATTCTAAAAAGTGGGACTATGAAGTGATTAAGCGTTAGTGACATTCACACACAGACTTCTACTTGCACCAATCGGCCTGTCACAGGAATTATTATATTGATTTGTCATAGGAAACATGATAAATGGAACTAGGATTTTTGGGGGTTCATTTTTTCCTCGTGAAGGAAACATTTTCTTTGTATTAGCATTGAACTTTTTGTAATTTATCTATAGGATAATACGATTTGAGCTGTAAATGGTTCATTGAAAAACTTCTGTGACTCATTATAGCCTAGATCCAAACCAACTAAAAAGTTTCATTCTGCTCCTTTTTTATTTATTCTTACACTATTGTACATTTAGAATACTTTTTTTTTCCTTTGGACTAATCCTGCTTTAGACTTATTGTATCAGTGCTACAAATACACTGATCTGTCTGAAGTTTCTTTGTTACTCCAGTTAGACTTTAATCTGAGCTTTGTGAACACTCGTATCGATCAGAGGCTCCTTTTGTACTTGAGTTTTCAGACTATTTTCAAACTTCTTTGTCGGTCGGTGTGTGCATTGTGTCACCACGGCAACTACTGAACAATCCGCCGTAGACATACATGCAGAACCATTTCGTGTCGTAGTACTCGAGACCCGTCTTGGTCTTGAGACTGATGTTAAGACCGTTTTTTTTGCAGTCTTGGTCTCGTATCGGACTCGACCGTGGAGTTGGACTCTGTCTTGTCTCGGTCTTGAGGTCTGACACTCGACGAGTGATAAACTGGAGATAGATTTATAAAAACATTGATATATAGTATGTGCCAAAATAACTGTAAAATACAAATGAATGTCGCAAATTGCAAAGATGGTCTTGATTTCGTCTCGATGGGCCATGGTCTTGTCTTGGTCTCGGCCTTTAAAAGTATGAAAGTGATGTGTGCATGGCAGGACTCCCTTGAAAAAGAGATTAGTAATCTCAATGGGACTTTCCTGGGTAAATAAAGGTTAAAAAAAGTCTCGATCTTGTCTCAGTCTCAACCCTCAGAGATCTTGGTCTTGTCCCGGTCTCAGGACCTTGTGGTCTCGGACTGGTCTTGGTCTCGATTAGTGCGGTCTTGACTACAACACTGGAACCACCCATTACTGTAGATTTTCTTATTGATCACAGGCTCCTGAAAATGTGCTGTAGAAGTTTTCAGACTATTTCCAACAGTCTTTCTCAGTGTTAGCTATGGTGTGCGTCGAATCACCATGGCATCTGCTGAACAATGCTCCATAGACATACATGCAGAAAACCACCTAAATTTTCTTATCTCAAGTACAAAATGGATTTAAACAGCACATACCCTGATTAAATTCATTTTGTACTACAAGTTCCTGAAAATGTGCTGTTTAAATCCATTTTGTACTTGAGTTTTCAGACTATTTTCAATCTTCTTTGTCAATGTTATGTGTCCGCTGTGTCACCATGGCAACTGCTGAACATCCCGTCATAGACATATATGCAGAACTCCTTCTAGATTTTCTTATTGATCATAAGCTCTTGAAAATACCCTGCTTAAATCCATTTTGGACTTGAGTTTTTAGACTATTTTCAACCTTCATGTCAGTGTTTGCTGATGTGTGCTTTACAGTCACCACGGCAACTGCTGAACAATCCACCACAGACATACATACAGAACCCCATCTAGATTTTCTTACTGATCACAGCGTCCTGAAAATGCACCATTTAAATCCATTTTGTACTTGAGTTTTTAGACTATTCATCCGTCTTTGTCAGTGTTTGCTCATGTGTGCTTTACATCACCACGGCAACTGCTGAACAAACCACCATAGACATACATACAGAACCCCAAATAGATTTTTTTTAAGCAATATATTAAAAAACTCAGTTCAAAACGCATATCTGGACCACGTCGCTGTATGACGAGTTAAAAATATGGCGCGCTCCAGGGGCAGTCGGGGTGAAGCATGTGCCACAGAGGAGTGGAGTCAGTGTGGTTTGGACCCAGAGCAAACAAGAACAAATGCTAGGCCTGATCTCTCTCATTTATTATAAGTACAGCATGAGATCATTTCAAAGGCACATTCTTTTTCGGCCAAACAACAAAAATTATGAGCTCACGTTTCAGCAGGCCGTACACTGCATGACTCAAACCGTCAACACTCCGGGTGCTGTTCGGGGGACGGCTTGGCGTTCGATCGCGGAGATAATTCTACAGAAAATGGATGAGGAGTTTGGGACGTGGAATGTTGCGCTAAACAAAGTCGCCGGCTGTTCTCCGGCTCTCTGGCTACTACGAGCGATCTATACTGACAATCACGAACTTTTACAGCTCATCTATTGCTTTGTTTGTTTTGTTGGGGAAGTATTTCCGCTAGAAGGTTCAAATAATACGAATTTAGATTTTTTGGTGGTACGTTCTAAGCTGTAGTGGAGGAAGTTCTTGGTTCCCCTAAGTTACTTAAGGAAAAGTAAAGATACATGAGCAAAAGCATTAAGTAAAGGTAAAAGTATCACATGTGTATTAAAGTTTAAAAAATGTACTTAAAGAGTCAAAAGTATTTCGCACAGATTTGGAGATGTAATAAAGCTAACAAAAACTTTTTGATACAGAAATAATTGAATTGGTAGTTTTTGTTGTAGCCGTTTTTATTTGTATATTTGTTTTATGTATTTTTTTTACTTTACTTAGACTATGAACGTGTTAAAAATAAACTCAGCCTTTAACAGGTCTCAAACAATGATAAAAAAGACTTTTCAATCCAGTTAAAAATATAGTGCAGTAGAAAGTACAAACACCTGCTCTCAAATGTTGTGAAGTAAAAGTAAGTAGTACCCACTTAAAAATATACTTAAGTACCTCAAATCTATATTTATGTATAGTACATAATGTAAAATAATGTAAAAAAGGAATATTTTTATATTCCGAGGTGAGTAGTACTAGTTACATTTCCTTGAGAGCTTTTTTAAAAGAAATAGTACTTTACAGAGTACTTTTCTAGCAGTATAATCCTACTTGAGTATTTTTTTTAAACTGAAGTAACAGTAAAAGTTGTGCTTCCTCTTCCCACTGTGAGTAAATCTACAAGTAACAACAGTTTTATGTCGACAATATGAAATGATTTGGACGTTTGTGTGTCTTGCACCGCCTCTTCAGTCACTCTGATTTGAGTATACGTTTCCCCAAATTCATTTTTTACTTTTACTTGAGTCATTTCTTGAACGACTACCTTGTACTTCTGTTATTTCGAAGTAACGTTGCTCTACATTTACACTGTGCAATACTTTCAATCATTTCACTCAGCCTCAGCTCAAACTGTACAACCAACTGTAGGGTTTAAAAGTTCACAGCTCACGATTCATGTTCTCACACTGTACGAACGACTTCAACAGTGCCAAACCTTCACGAGAGGCCACTGGATTAAGCCAAAACTCGTTCCCAAACACAGTCGAGTGGAAAATCGGCTCAAAAGGGGCCAAAAATCGCAGTGTACGGCTTTATTTGAGTACTATTTTGGGCCGCTTCACCACCTCCGCTCCCGTGTGATGCTCAAAGCTGTGGTCAGACTGAAAAAGATAACCCGGTGCAGGAAGTGTCCATATATGGAAGAGGCCCTATGATGTCACTAAAGCCCATAACCCCATTTCCCAGCGTATGTGAACTCACAGAACACTGCAGACTATCATTTACATTCCAGAGTACAGGAGCGAGCACAGAGGAAGACTTCAATCTCCATAAAAGAGGAGGACAGTGCACATGGCGTATTTGCTTTTTTTTTATCGCTTTTTCTAAATTGTCCAGCTCATCTGTCGTCATGGAGGTGAGCAGTGGCATCTCTGGGTCAAATATGTGCAGAAGAGACCCTGCTCACATGTTTTTTTAATATATTTTTGAGCAATAAACCTATGATTGAATATACTACAAGTTTAAATCAGACCTATTTAGCCAAATCAACTTTTTAGACCTTTGAACCATGTTAGAGTTCTTCTCATTGACCCTTGGAAGAGTGATTTGTGCATGTTTGAGTAATATTTAATCACTTATTTTCAAGGCACGGTTCTGTTATCAGCTGTACTACGAGTACTTACTTCCTTCTACAGTTTTATATTCATGACACTGAGGAACCATTTGAAAAAAAAAATTCTGTTGAGTTAGATTTTGATGCTGATTAAAACTAAACCTGGCATGCCGATTCCAAAATGGCAGTTTTTTTTCTAGCTCGTCAAGGTTTTTCCCCACAGATAAGTAAATTTCCACTGATTCGCTGTAGTCAGACTTGCAGCTGAATACGACTCGACTCATCTACAGCTACGAGGCGACTTGTTTCGTCACAATTGAGACAGTGCGGTGAGAGGTGTGTGTCAATACTGTTACAGTACAATTACAGCAGCCAAAACAGAATCGTGTTAAATAAACACTGTAGGCCTGTTTCTTTCATATTTCATTGTATGTTCATTGTATATTTTCATAGTTTTAAGGAAACGGGGATCTTATAGTTCAAAAACTTGACGTTATAGAGAAAAACTGAGATCAGTTTTGGATTCTGCACCCAAAAATTTGCTAAAAGCAGCTGTCAGACCTAACTCAATGGAAATTGTGTTCCCCAGTGTAATCAGTGATACACGTATCAGTGGCAGCAGCGTCCTGTAGCCATTTTTGTCAATTTTTTTTTAAATTCACTGCAAAAAGTGTGATTTCTTGTGATGATGTTTACAGTGACGTCAGCTCCCATTGGGCACTACAGTTTTTTAATACAGAACTCAGCTGACTTATTTGTTTTATTGAGTAGTTTTAGATCAGCATTATGAATTAAAATGTGTGTAGAATCCCTCATTCGTCCAGGGAAAATCGGCAACGGGTAGTTCAATTTGTCAACTGGATAAGAGTTTTAAGTAGAAGACGTTTCGCCGCTCGTCCAAGCTGCTTCTTCAGTTCTGGTCAGACACTGGAGAACACCGACATATCACCTGCAAGACACAGTTAGATCCCCCAATTACTTATAAATTAACCCTATTTGTTTACAGTTTCTGTTGCCAACTAGGCCTATTGAATTAGGAGTGGGGTCAAATTAGCAGGATCATACAGGGCCATAATGAGGGTTTTCATGCCTCTGGGTGTGAGCTGCTCCACCTATTGTCCACCTATCTTATTTGGTTTTGATTTAGGTTTGAGAATGGAGTTATAGATTGAGTCCGGTGCTCCTTTTTAACCAAGATGGCTTCTTTAACTCCACATTCAAACCAATTCTTCTCTCTGGCTAAGATCTGTACCTAACTCCTCCCTCTTGCAGGCAGATATAAGTCAGTGTTCTCCAGTGTCTGACCAGAACTGAAGAAGCAGTTGACAAATTGAACTCTACACGATGCTTGAATTAAAATGTCCAAATTACAGCATAATGATTCACGGGTGTCATAGACTATCACTACAGAGCCGACACAAGCACAACATTCCAGGTAAAGCGATAAAAATCACCATATAGACGCATACCCACCACCAGAAATGTTACTTAGTGCACCTTTAGGTTGACGATATGAAATGATTTGAGCACTACAATTTAGTTTGTCTCTGGGTTTTTTGTCCTTCTAATAACATTCAAACTCAAACAGATGTTATGTTCTGCTCTTACAATGACTCTTACTTTCCCAAATACTCGTTTCACGCTTTTCCAGATGCTCAAAGTCTCTTTAAACGTCTCTTTTGTTGTAGCCACAGCTGCCCCGGGACCATTTACGGAAACGAGTCTCCCAATCTAATAATAATAATAGATTTTAATAGATTTATACAAAGGAATCTATGAGAACACAATGACTTTTTTGCTCCACTCTTGGGTCACTACTTCGTACGCCTACGTGAATATTATTTCAGTAAATATTAGTACTTTTACTTCCGTGCGGCTTTAGGCTCCTCCATCACCTTCTGACAGCCCCAAACTAAATAGAAATTAGTTGCGAAATCGAGCGGCGTTCCAAGGCAGCGCTTCGGCCTCGTACATTCCTGGTTATGTAATCCTCTGCAAATACTTTCGGAGTGACAGGTACACAGTAAACTCGTGTAGTAAAAGGCTTTTAGGAGAAAAGTCTCAAAGAGGTCCCGCGGGGCAGTAATGGAGCGGTCAGGGCCACGGACGAGGCCTCTGTCCAGGAGAAGATGGAGATGATCACAGTTTGATTTGATTACGATAACGTTCTTACTGTGAAATTCTGATTTTTTGCTTTTCTTCTCAATGGCCCTCTGATGTTGTATCCAGAGTGTAATCTTTATTCTCCTCTATTCAAAACATCACAGCTCAGATCTATCCACGTTTTCATCGCCGCTGTGATCTACGCGCTCGGTTCTCCAGTTTTATTTTGTTTTTGTGTAGCCAGAACGAGAAGCAGAAAAAGCAGTGGAAAAAAAATAATGAAAACGTGTTGAGAAAGACAGCGGAGTGTCAGCGGTGCAGAGACGCAGAGAGGAGCCACATGTGGGGCTGATTTGGCACGATGAGGTCATGTACGAGTGTGTGTGTCAGATACAGAGGCCCCGGGGCCACAGCAGACGATACCGGGCAAGACCAGACCAGAGCCGGTTTGAGAGCCAGTGTGAGAGCCAGTGTGAGAGCCGGACTGGGAGCCGGTGTGAGAGCCGGACTGGGAGCCGGTGTGAGAGCCGTTGTGAGAGTGGGTTTGAGAGCCGGTTTGAGAGCCGCACTGGGAGCCGGACTGGGAGCCGGTGTGAGAGCCAGTGTGAGAGCCGGTTTGAGAGCTGCACTGGGAGCCGGACTGGGAGCCGGTGTGAGAGCCAGTGTGAGAGCCGGACTGGGAGCCAGTGTGAGAGCCGTTGTGAGAGCCGGTGTGAGAGTCTGAGATCCGGTTTGAGAGCCAGTGTGAGAGCCGGTCTGAGAGCCAGACTGAGAGTCAATGTGAGAGCCAGCCTGAGAGCCAGCCTGAGAGCCAGTCGGAGACCTGGTCTGAGAACCGGACTGAGAGCCCTTTTGAAAGTCGGCATAAGAGCCAGTTTGAAACCCGGTTTGAGAGCCGATCTAAGACCCGGTGTGAGAGCCGGTTTGAGACCCGGACTGAGAGCCGGTCAGAGAGCCAGTTGAGCCCACCTGGTTCAGCCCGGGACATGTGTGAGCTGTACCTGATGATATCAGGCCTCCAGTGGGATCATCGTCTGAATCTACAGCCTGGAGTAAAGTTCTTATCATCAGTGGAAAGTTCCATAACAGCTCATCTTGGCTCATGCTCCGATTTAAAGGCCCTGGATCTGATTTTGACTGTCAAAAAAACGTGAAAGTTCATTTGAAACAGTTTGCAGTGGTCCTACATTTTTCCTCACCGACCTTCTGCATTCAGAGCGTCCTAATTCTTCACCATGATAACAACAACTAGCATGCTAAGGTGCACTTCCTGATTTTATAATCAGACGCAGACAGGACACCGTGAACTTATTTTGACCTCAAGACCTGCTTACACAATACATCTACACATTTAGCTCAAATACATGTAAAAAAAATATCAGGTACCATCTACTTGTTACTATGGAGATGTGAAATGTTCCGCAGTACGGCATTAACTCATTCATCTCACATTTATTCAGTTACAGGTGTTTATACTGTTAAAGAAATGCCTCGAAAACACTATTCTTACGTCTCCTCAGTAACTTGGCCTGGTGGCATTCCCTGCTTGTTTCCATGGAGACTGGTCAATTGAATGCCTTACAGTGGAATATTACAGCAGGTGACAAACCTTCCATTGGAAAAAATGAGGAATGAAAGAGAAGAGCAAGTGGCGAACCCAAGTGGCGACCATTTACTTCATGAACCTACGTACAAAACATAATAGAGACTTTTTTTTTTTATTTACTAAAAAGAACAATTTAAACCAGAATAATTATCGTTAGTTATAGTTATGACACCAGAAAGATGAAATTTACCCAAAAAAGTGGTTTAATACTATTTTGCGCTCTTTTCTTTGATGTTTCCCTCCATCGCAAACAGACCTGGAGTTGTGTTTTGTTTCATTCACACGTTTAACACACAAATCCTGCATACTCCGTTCCACCTCGTGATGTCACGCGGTAATACGGGAAGTGCTCTATTGTGTTTTTAAACTCCGGACACCTTCACTAGAATCGTTTGGATGATTTCAGTCCTGGAATTGACTATTTCTACTAAATAAAAGGTAAAAAGTAGCACTTGAAAATGACCACTTCATGACATCACAAAGTAGAATAGAGCATTTTGAGCTTTAGAGATGTAGACAGACTAATAATAAATGTGTGTGAATCCAACAAAACACAACTCCAGGTGTGTTTTTGAGGCGGTGACGGCGTTCTAATATGGCTAAAAACTCACAAAAGTCAATCTAAGCTCTTTAAGATACCTAAAAACTTTACTATACTTTTACTTTTGTACTTTGTTGCTTTCCACCACTGCATCTGTCACTGTGCCGAGGCAGTGACAAACGAACAGCTTGTACGTCCGTGTGAAGCTTCACATCTGCTCCGGCTTCACCGCAGCACACACGCTCGCACAGAGGAGCTCCGTTTGAATCACCCAAATGTTTACTCCAGAAACAAACAGTTTGTAGTGAGGAAATGGACAGAGCCATCAGAGCGCATTGGTTTAGCTCAGAGCGTGTGTTAAAAATAGACTTCTTATGAAATCCGAGGGGCATTCTCACCACTAAACAGACTCTCGGGAGCTTCGAGCCATGTTAGAATGTTGATACCTCCTCAAAAAACATACCTGGAGTTGTGTTTTGTTTCGTTTATGCATGTTTGAGTAACCCTTTATTAAACTGTGACGCTCTCAGTTTGGGATGATTGGTAATAATTAAATTGTGAAAGCGAGTACGTAAGAGAAAGAGTCAGTACAGTATTTATTCAGTATTTATTTAACATTTTTGGAAATGTTAATGAAGTAACACTGGACCAAAGTTCCTGTTTAACCCGGAAATTAAGAGTTATATTAACATTTAGAGAGTAATTGGCTAACACTTAGTATGACTTAGCTAAACAACTCACAGAGGTGTTTTATTTTTACACTTTATTTTAGTTAATTTAAGATGAAATTATGTACAATACTGGTTCAGACTGGTCTTCTCTCATGGGAGTTTGAAGTGGTGGGTGGGAGGTGCCAAATTAACACTATTGAAAGTTGAATGAACACTAGGGGAAGTTGAATTAGCTCTAGGGGAAGTTGAATTAACACTGGGGAAGTTGAATGAACACTAGAGGAAGTTGAATGAACACTAGTGGAAGTTGAATGAACACTAGAGGAAGTTGAATTAACACTAGTGGAAGTTGAATTAACACTAGAGGAAGTTGAATTAACACTAAGGGAAGTTGAATGAACACTAGGGGATGTTGAATGAAAACTAAAGGAAGTTGAATTAACACTAGAGGAAGTTGAATGAACACTAGTGGAAGTTGAATTAACTCTAGGGGAAGTTGAATGAACACTAGAGGAAGCTGAATGAACACTAGAGGAAGTTGAATTAACACTAGAGGAAGTTGAATTAACACTAGAGGAAGTTGAATGAACACTAGAGGAAGTTGAATGAACACTAGAGGAAGTTGAATGAACACTAGAGGAAGTTGAATTAACACTAGAGGAAGTTGAATGAACACTAGGGGAAGTTGAATTAACACTAGAGGAAGTTGAATGAACACTAGTGGAAGTTGAATTAACTCTAGGGGAAGTTGAATGAACACTAGAGGAAGTTGAATGAACACTAGGGGAAGTTGAATTAACACTAGAGGAAGTTGAATGAACACTAGAGGAAGTTGAATGAACACTAGAGGAAGTTGAATTAACACTAGTGGAAGTTGAATTAACACTAGAGGAAGTTGAATTAACACTAGAGGAAGTTGAATGAACACTAGAGGAAGTTGAATTAACACTAGAGGAAGTTGAATTAACACTAGAGGAAGTTGAATTAACACTAGTGGAAGTTGAGTGAACACTAGTTGAAGTTGAATTAACACTAGTGGAAGTTGAATTAACAACTAGTGGAAGTTGAATTAACACTCAGGGAAGTTGAATGAACACTAGGGGAAGTTGCCATATCAACTCCATTTAACTTTCAAATAGTTAAAATAACAATTTTTTGGTTAAAAACAACTGTGAAATATTTTACCCTGAAATTTTAACCCTCCCGTTTTTGCTGTGCACATATTAAGATGTCAGATATGATTCTTTAAAAACTGCCATCTGGCTCCAACAGTTCACGTTAAGGAACCGTTCAAAAGAGCCGATTCGTTCAGCGGCGTCACATCGCTACAGAACCGGCAGTTTGATCCCAGCTGTTATCAAACGCAGCCGTTGTTGTGTCCGCAGGCAACGCACGTCACCCGCATTGCCTAATACAGCACAGAAGTAGCTCACCTCCTCTGAAGTACAGCTGAATCAACAATGACTCGTGAAGCTTTGAGTACTTACAATAGAATAATTAGTATCTTGCTTGGAATGTTCCGCAGTGTGGCCAAAAACGGCTTTGACGAACGTAATACACTTTAGTATTAGTATTAGTATTTATACATTACTCTTCAAACAGGAAGTTGGACAGTTATTAAATCCAGTGGTAAAAGGTAATGAAGTACAGAAGTAAAAGTTCAAGTGTCTTTTTACGTTTACTTCACTACATTTGAGCCTGTGTCTGTACTTTCTACTCTACTACATTTTAGATCTGGACTCGAAAGTAAAAAGTACTTTTCTTTAACACGTTTTTTGAGTTAACGTTCCAAACAAAACACATAAAAACATAAAAACAGCTACAAAAATAAAATAAAAAATCAATTGAATCACTTAAAATCTGCTAAATTCTTTATCAAAATCACTACATTTCATGCTTTCATTTTCTGAAAAAATCTGCAAAATGCTAAAGTACATTTTTAAACAGGTACTTCAATACTTTTCATGTGATACTTTTACTTGAGTAATCTTTTGCCCCTGTACCTGTACTTTGGGTATTTCATCCGCTACTGATTCGATCGCAAATGCTGCAATTTTTTGAGGCAATTTTCCGAAAAACAACCATTTTTCCTGTATTTTTATGTGTAAAAAACGTTCAGAACTTTCTGAACTTCTCGTTTTGAAATAATTACAATGATTTGAGTATCTTGCTTGGAATGTTCCACAGTATGGCCAAAAACAGTCATCAGTTGTAGGTGTTTTTATTGCAACACCTCCACAGATCTGACCTGTAACTTGGAACGCTGGTGGAATATTTCACTCATTTCCATGAAGATAAGTTTAATGCCATACGGTGGAGCATTAAAGGCGAAGCAAAAGCGTCAGAGTAATGGTCCTCCAACTGGAAGGAAGCTCAATTTCTGCTTGGCTCAATTCCCGCTCCTGAGTTCTGCCATTGTGTCCTTAGGCAAGACACTTCACTGACACTGAAACAGATTGGCAGCCTCAGTTCCAACAATCTGCCCCAGGTTAGATTAGAAATAAACTCTAATTTCCCCTCCGCCTTATCACTCTCTCCTTCCAGATACAGTTACTTTTACTTGAATAACTTTTCAAAGCACTTTTTATAGTACTTTTCTAGCTGCGTACTTTTACTCCTACTTGAGGCATATTTTTATCAAAGTAACTGTACTTATTTTGTCTCATTTTTGTGTCCATACTTTTTATATCAGATTTTGATATGTTAATTTATTTTTTAATGTTTTGTTCTTTAAATTATATTCATTTCATATTATAAATCTTACTCTAACTTGCGTAGTCGTTTTCTCAAATACTTTTTTACGCTTACTTCAGTCATTTCTTAGACTACTACTTTGGACTACTTCATTATTTTGAAGTAACGTTTGAACAATTTTTGGCTTCTCTACCACCTCTGATGCTAAAGTTCGAAAGTCCGTCAAATGCTTTTCTCCGCGGAAAAGTTATTGCTTTGTCTGGAATGTTTCACGGTACAGCATTAAACCTTTCTATCTTCACGGACGCCAAGTTACAGGTCAGATCTGTGGAGAGGCGACCCCGCTCAGAGTCAAAAAGTATGTTTTTCGAAGTGTTTGTGAGCTATAAAATTGAATAAATGTAAAGTAGGTCTGTTTAACGTCACACTGGCCACGTTTACATGTTTTTTATTCCGTATTCTCCTTCAAGTTTACATGGATATAATAATTCCGAATTGAGGTTTCCATGGAAAACACGTTAAATCGGCTTTATTTAATTCCGCTCAAAGTCTGGGGGTGGGGAAGGGTTCTGATTGGACAGCGACATGAACGTATTTACATCTTTGGGAAGAAAACACACACTTCAGCTGCTCCCGGCTTTTCCGTCACCTCGGCCGACACAAACGAGATCCGAACTTTTTCCGCAGTCGTTCCGATGATAATGAAGCAGCAGCTGGAGAATTCTCTCCTCACGCTTTCCGTCTGTGAGCTGAGGAGGAGAAGGGAAGAGTGTCGGAGAAGGAGGAAGAAGACAAACTGAGTCTGAGGCTGCCACACCTCAGCCCACTCCCACATCCTGCTCACAAATCCAAAGAGCAGTGGAAGAAAGTCCGAAGAGACGACTGGAGGAGCCGGATCATGTCAGAAGAGCAACCGCAATTATTTTTAAGAAGAATAAACATAGAATAAATGAATTCAGCTTTAAAATCGGAATAAACCACCCACTTACTTTGGAATTAACTCCGAATAATCGTTTTTATTGGGAATTAAGTGTTTACATCATCTTTTTAAAGCGAAATTCATTTCTATTCAGATTTTTTTTTTCATTCCAGGCAAAGCAAACACAAAAACAAACAGATGACGGACCCTCCACGCAGAAAAGTTCCACAATGCGTCTTTAACAAGCGCAGGCACACTACATTAAACAGTCCGGAGTAGGGACAGAGGCATTTCACACGTTACACCGGCCGAACGCCTCCTCGACCTCTCCGCCACATCCCCGTGTTAAACAGAAGGCTTCTCCCACACAAACACATGTACCTCCCGTGCGCACGCTAGCCCCGGTTCACTATCAACACCGCCTTCTGAGCGCGTGCAGAGAGCAGCTCCATATAAGGGCATGCTGATGATGTAATGGTGCATAGGCAGGACCCAGGAGCACATCCCTTATTGTTTGGTATGAAGGCTCACACTGGAGTACGGGATCTTAGGCGAACACAGCTGCACGAGGGAGGCTTTGACACAGGTAATACACTTTTACAATAAGTATTTATATGTTACTTTTAAAATGGAGGGTCACGGAGTACAAAAGTAAAAGTACAATCCAATTTTTAGGTGAATGTTCTTGATTTGAATGCATTTTACAGTGGATGCCTTTTACTTTTACTTCATTTAAGAGCATGTATCTGGACTTTCTACTCTACTAAATTTTAGATCTGGACTGAAAAGTTAAAAGTAGTTTTCTTTTTGAGTTAACGTTCCAAAAAAAGTACATAAAAACACACAAACAGCTACAAAAATGGAATCAAATCACTTAAAACTTAAAAGCTAAAATCTTATCGATATAAAAATCATGCGTTCATTTTCGGAAAAATCTCTGCAAAATAATTATACTTTTTAGTTGTAAAGTATGTTTTTAAACAGATACTTCAATACTTTTATTTTAATAGATTTTTTTCATGTGATACTTTTACTTTTAGTATCTGTACTTTGGGTATTTCATCCACTACTGACTCAATCGTAAAGGCAATTTTTTGACACAATTTTTCTGAAAACAACTCTTTTTTTAGTATTTTTGTGTGTAAAAAGTTTCTACATGTTTTGAAATGTGTGATTCTTATATTCGTTTTGCAGCTCATATTTCTTCCAAATTCTAAAATAAAATACCTACTCTTTAACTACTTTTACTCGAGTAGTCGTTGTCCCAAGTATTTTTTTACTTACATATTTACTTGAGTCATTTCTTGGCCCATTACTTTTTCTTTTCCTACTACTTGAGTGACATTATTCTGAAGTAACGTTAAGATTTTGTTTCCCAAATTTGTCCAACCCTACAACATTTTTCCAAAATCGAGATCGAAAAAAGTGAAATCGCAGTGTAGAAATTTGGCTGCAAAATTTTCAAGTTTTCACAGCGACTTCTTTTCAAGACAGCAAGACAGTCGGGGCGCTCTTATCACACTGTTAGCACGGCATGTTTCGTGCTCGTTCACTATCGCACGTCATTACTCACAGTGATGCGTCCAAGTGGACTCGTATCACAGCTCCATATCTGCGCCGCTGATAACGTGCGGCTGGATCCCTGACGGTGTAGAAATGCGCTCTCTTATCCGCATGAGCTCAGCACGGCTTCACGAGGTAATCCCGAGGAATATTTTCGAGTCAGTCACGGTCACGCTACTTTAAAATATTCAACCAGATGGGCAGTACTACAGATAATACTTTTAGTTGAGTACTATATTGTAGAGTGTATGTAACAGTGCTCTTAAGTTTGTGTTACTCTCCAATTGTGAGTAAGTCTACAAGTCGTGCTACTTTTACTGCAAAGTACGCAAGCCGGGTACTACTACAACTCGTACTTTTACTTGAGTACTATATTGTAAAGTGTAATAGTACTTCCTCTAAGTGTCGGTTCCTCTTCCTACATTTGCGTTTCTTCCACCGCTCCTTTAAATATTTTTTTTTTGATTAATTTTTGTGTCTATCCTTGAAAATATATTTTATAGTTTTTAGATTATTTCATCGTTTGTTCTTACAGTTACATATCGGCGCAGTGATATCGAAGTCTCACGTATGACCCTCACGGTACGATATTTATTGCGATATCCTGAGAAAGCTCACGATATTACAATAAAATGTCAAGACAGACATTCTAAAATGCTTTGCCCAGTCATTTGGTACAACATTTATTGTCATTAGGGATGGAACGAAATCCAAATCTCTCTGTACGATATTTTCACCATATACATCTCACGATACGATATTTATTGCAATATTTTGTGGTGAATCTGCTACTTTTTCCTCTAAAAACACCTTCACAAGACTTAATCCAAAGAATGAAGATTTCAAAGTGCTTAGAACAGTTATTTCTTCATGTCGTCTGCACTGAAACGGAGCAAAGGATCATGGTCTTTGTAGTTCCCTCTGTTTTTTCTTCTTTTTTTTTGCTATTTCTGCATCAGAACTGTTCATTTAAGCAGACTTGGAATTCGATATATTGTGATGGTCCATAATATTATTGAGAGACTTATATATATTTCGGAGTCTTACAACATCGTTTCCTCAAATACTTTTTCCTCAAGTACTGTCTTGGGTACTTTGTACTTCTTCTTGAGTAATATTCTTCATCTTCATCTAATTTTTGGCAACTCTACAACTTACTCTACAAGTATTACACAATCACATCATTTTTGAAGTTGAATGAAATGAATATGTGTATAGATTATAGACAAAATTTGTATTACTTTGAACTACTACTACAACTTCACTGCTTGATTTTAGAAAAGCTACGTATTATTAAGATAAGATATCCTTTATTTGTCCCACAATGGGGAAATTTCAGTGTTGCAACGCACAGTAAAGAGAACAGCAAGAAACAGTAGCAGCAATAGAAGTACAGTTAAGTTAAAAATAGACAAACACTATAAGGATCTAAAAAGATAAGGATTATAAAACTATGTATCATATAAATTGGTATCTTAAGACAATATATACAATAAATTGCAATCTAAAAACTATATATACAACGTATGTTACGTATGTATGTATATATGTACTATCAGAGTAAACCTGTAGAGACAGAATAGACTCTTTGATTGGTTTTGTAATGTGTGTTTTAAATCCACTTTAGATTAGATTAGACAAACACTGTTATGATTCAACACAATCGAAATTCTATATATTTTTATGACTTAATTTTGATAACAGTAACCAGAGGGATGGGACAAGATCTCGTGCCACAGGATCTTGCAAAAAAAAATTGCCACAAGACTGTGCACGCATGCTGAGAATTATGTCGTGAGATTTTTTTCCCATGTGTTTTTCCATTTAGATTGGATAAACAAATTGAGTTAAATACTAATCAGTTACATTTTCGTGTTGTGGAAATTGTTTCTCGTCGTATCCCTGGTACCCAGTTTTTTTTCAGTTCCGGTACCGATTCCGATACTTTGACTTTAAGTATCGGCTGATTCCCGAGACAGAATCGAATAGTATTTATTTCCTCAAAACAAGACAAAAGACAAAAGTTCTATCCCTTGTGAAACTACGTTCTGTTCTGTTTGTGTAAAACATCCCATTTTTATTCGCCAAGTTAACCAGCAAATACAGTCTTATTACATCTTTGTTTGTGCCCAGCCAGGAAATCGACTGAACCGATATTTAGAAACCGTAAAGCCGATATTTGACTCGTAAAAAGGATTTTACTTTCTCCTTTTATTTTTATTGGATTTTTACACCAGTATAAAAGGCTTCAGATGCAATGCATGTTTGCTTTTGCATCGACTGAACCGATATTTGGAGGCCGATATCCGATCCAACAATTATTTTTCTGTATAGTTATTTTTTATTGGATATTTACACCAATATTAAAGGCTTCACATGCAATGCGTGTTTGCTTTTACATCGACTGAACCGATATTTGGAAGCCGATATCCGATCCAGCAACGTTTTATTTTCTAGAAAGCAATTTTTATTGGATTTTTACAGCAATATAAAAGGCTTCAGACACAATGCAATCGACCAAACCGATATTTAGAAGCCGATGTCCGATGCTGCTAATTTTCTTTTTGCATCGCCACCGATATCTGATACCAGTGTCAGATTAGAGCGCCCCTAATTATCCTACTTGAAACGTGGTCAACTGCACATCTGTCTCTAGTACTGCAGACAGTGTGTACTAGTATAACGCAGTACTTCGTAGCCGCTGCAGAAGCCCAGAAACTCCCTGTAAACCCCAGCCCCTCACTTAAACATGAGTCAGCCCGGCAGTGCGTGTGTTTGGGGGGATTTCTATGTAAACACGCCGCGCTGTAATCGGAGGACGGGGGAATTCCTTTCAACGTATACGAAAAAAAAAAAAAGAATAAGAAGTATGGAGTGTGTTGGCTGGGTTTCGGAGAGCAGAGGAAGCCCTCGTAATTACAGGGTGGTTCTGCGCCAACGGGCCATCTGCTGGAAATGCCAAGCAGCTGGGCACACAGGAGCTGGAGGGGTAATGGGCACTGGGGACTATATTTACTTTTATCGGAGTTAACAGTATTTGCGCAAGAATTTACAAGTGTTTAAGGCTTTCATTTCTCTTGAGCTGAAACGGTAGAGTCGTCGTAAAAACTGTACGCAAGTGAGAGTCGTGTTACTTCAAAATAATGTAACTCAAGAAGTGTAAAGTAGTAGGTGAAGAAATTACTGCTAGTAAGTAAGAGTAACTGAGTTTGAAATTTGAAGGAAAAAATATGAAATAATACACAAAATCTGGTATTTTCAAAGGATAGAAATATAAAATAGACAACCTAAAGCAGGGTTAGTTTAGGGTTAGGGTTAGGGTTAGGGTTAGGTTAGGGTTAGGGTTAGGGTTAGGGTTAGGTTAGGGTTAGGGTTATTAAATTAGGGTTATTAAAAATTAAAAATTATTAAAATTAGGGTTAGGTTAAAATTAGGGTTAAAATTAGGAATTAGGGTTAGGTTAAAATTAAAATTAAAATTAAAATTAAAATTAAAATTAAAAATTAGAATTAAATTAGTTAAAATTAAAATTAAATTAAAATTAAAATTAAATTAAATTAAAATTAAATTAAAATTAGAATTAAAATTAAAATTAAATTAAAATTAAAATTAGAATTAAAATTAAAATTAAATTAAATTAAAATTAAATTAAATTAAAATTAGAATTAGAATTAAAATTAAAATTAGAATTAAAATTAGAATTAAAATTAGAATTAAAATTAAAATTAGAATTATTAAATTAAATTAAAATTAAAATTAGAATTAAAATTAAATTAAAATTAAAATTAGAATTAAAATTAAATTAAAATTAAAATTAGAATTAAAATTAAATTAAAATTAGAATTAAAATTAAAATTAGAATTAGGTTAGGTTAGAATTAAAATTAGGAATTAAAATTAGAATTAAAATTAAATTAAAATTAAAATTAAAATTAAATTAAAATTAAGGTTAGGAGTTAAATTAGGGTTAGGTTAGGGTTAGGGTTAGGTTAGGTTAGGGTTAGGTTAGGGTTAGGTTAGGGTTAGGTTAGGGTTAGGTTAGGTTAGGTTAGGGTTAGGTTAGGGTTAGGTTAGGTTAGGGTTAGGTTAGGGTTAGGGTTAGGGTTAGGGTTAGGTTAGGGTTAGGTTAGGGTTAGGTTAGGTTAGGTTAGGGTTAGGGTTAGGGTTAGGTTAGGGTTAGGGTTAAAAAATGTTCCAAAATAATTCCATATTGTCAACATAAAGCTTTTGTCACTTGAAAATACTCACGCTGGAGAAAGGTATGCTGCTAGAAAAGTACACGCTCTTTAAAAAGTAAACGTAACGCAGTAAATGTACCTCAAGTCCTACCTCCCTCTGCTCTTAAGACACCTTTTCAACACATAATAGTTGGCACTACAAAAGTACGCGCTATTATTTGAGATTACGAGAGAGTTTAACTATTGTTTTTACGGTGTGTGAAGTTTTCCATGACATAAACACAGCCATGTTCTTCCAGGCACACAAAGAATCCAAGTGTTTATGATGTGCTGGTGAGAGGAGGCAAGGGTCCTCTGGGAACTTTATACGCCGAAAATAGAAAATCTACAGGGGATCAAATGAAGGGAGAGTGCAGTTACTTCTTCAAGATAATATTACTCGAGTGTAAAGTTTTGGTATGTGCAACTGCTCTTGAGGAAAGTAAAAAAAGACATCTGGTTGGTTTGATTTGAATGTAAAATATGTCATGTAAAATTTTTAAAGGACACACAAATGAGACAAACTGAGCTGTATCCGAAGGAGCGGTGCAAGAAACAGAAATGTTAAAATCATTTCATATTGAAAAGACAACTGTACTATTACACTGTGAAATATATTACACAAGTAGGAGTAAAAGTATCGCTGTAGTCTGAAAACTACTCTGAGAAGTATAATTGAATTAAAAACTCTTTTGTTTTTGATTGTCTTTTCTTGGTTCTATCCAAATTTGACTCGTAAACAGAATTTTACCAGTTCGCCAGTTATATGTGGCATTTTAAAAGTTATTTTTATTGGGTTTTTACACCAATATAAAAGGCTTCAGATGCAATGTGTGTTTGTTTTTACAGAACAAAGAACAAAAGAACTGGGAATACACGTCTCACTAACATTGCTTTAAAAGTACAACCTCTAAAAGCAAACCTTTCTGGTGGAGGATCTGTCAAATGCTTTTCTCCATCCAGTTATCAGTTATTGCTTTGTCTTAAATGTTTCACAGTATGGCTTTAAACCTTTCTATCTTCATGGAGACCAAGTTACAGGTGCGATCTGTGGAGAGGCGACCCCGCTCACAGTCAGAATGCCTGTTTTTCTAGGTGCTTTTGAGCTATAAAACCACCTGTAATTGAAAAAATCTAAGGTAGAACTGTTTAAAGTCATATTGCAGAACATCTGAAGCAGAGCAATGATATATCCATAGAAAGAAGAAGCTGAGATGGACCCACAACCTTTAACATCTTCTTCATTTTTGTCTTTGCAGATTGAAACTTCTGATCGATCAGGAGAAGGCCTACCAGGAGAGAAAGGACGAGGAGCACAACTCAAAGGTCTCGGCTCTGAAGGAGGAGCTGACCAAACTCAAGTCGTTCGCTTTGATGGTCGTAGACGAACAGCAGCGTCTGAGTGAGCAGCTCCAGCAGCAGACGGCCAAGGTCCAAGAAGCCAGCGCCTCCGCCTCCCAGGCCCAAGAGGAGCTCAACGCCACCACCGCCCGCCTGCACGAAGAGGAGGAGAAGGTCAGACGCTTAGAGGCCCAGCTCCGAGATCAGTCCGCCAAACACCACCAGGAGCAAGAGGCCATGACCGCCAAGCTGACCCACGAGGACGCCCACAACCGCCAGCTCCGCCACAAGCTCTCCGCCCTGAGCCGAACGCTGGACGAGCTGGAGGAGAGCAACAAGACTCTCCGGAGGGCCGACGAGGAGCTGCAGGAGATCAGGGACAAGATCAGCCGCGGCGAGTGCGGGAATTCCAGTCTCATGTCCGAGCTGGAGGAGCTACGGAAGCGCGTGCTGGAGATGGAGGGGAAGGACGAGGAGCTGATCCGAATGGAGGATCACTGCAGAGATCTCAACAAAAAGCTGGAGAAGGAGGCGGTGCAAAGCCAGAGCCTGAAGAACGAGGTGGATAAACTCAACCTCAGAATTATGGACTTGGAGAAGTTGGAGGATGCGTTCAGCAAGAGCAAACAGGAATGCAATGCGCTCAAAAGCAACCTAGACAAAGAGCGGACAGTATCGAAGCTGCTATTCAGCGAACTGGAAAGCTTACAGGGTCGGGTGAAGGAACTGGAGGTCGCGGAGAGTCAGTTAGGAAAGAGTGAGCTGACATTAAAAGAGGATCTGTCCAAGCTAAAGACGCTGACGGTGATGCTGGTGGACGAGAGGAAAGCCATGAGCGAAAAGTTGAAGCAGATGGAGAACAAAGTGCACAGCAGCACGGGGAAGCTGCAGGCCGAGCAGGACAAGGTTACGACGGTGACAGAGAAGCTTATTGAGGAGAGCAAGAAGGCCCTGAGGTCAAAGGCCGAGCTGGAGGAGAGGATGTGCAGCGCCACCAAAGAGAGAGATGAACTGAGAGCTAAACTGAAAACGGAAGAGGAGAGGAGTGGCGATCTGGAGTCTAAGATCAGCCTGATGAAGAAGCGTCTACAGGCCCTGGAGACAGTTGAGAGGGAGTATCTGAGGAATAAGGCCAAAGAGGAGCACATCAAAACGCCAATCGCAAACCGCTTCCAGCAAGAGGACAACAAGGTGAAAGACTTGACGCAGGAAGTGGAGAGGCTGAGACGTAAGCTTAAAGATATGAAGGTGGTAGAAGGAGACGCGTTTAAGACGGAGGAGTTTGAGCTACTCGAGAAGAGATTCACGAACGAGCAAGAGAAAGCCAAGGCGCTGATGGAAGAGTTGGAGATTTCAAAGAAGGAACTATCGAAATATCAGCTGGCGGAGAAGAAAGAGTGTAACCAGGAGACGGTTCTGTACAAGAGACTGAAGGAAGAGGAGGCCAAGTCCAGCCACCTGAGCCGTGAAGTGGCCGCGCTCAAGGAGAAGATTCACGACTACATGGGCACGGAGGACTCCATGTGCAGAATGAAAACGGACCACTCCAGCCTGCAGAGGAAGCTCACCCAGCAGGAAGTCCGGAACAAGGAGCTGTCCAGGGAGATGGAGGGCCTCACGAGAGAGCTGGAGAGGTACAGGAGGTTCAGCAAGAGCCTGCGCCCGGGCATGAACGGCAGGCGCTTCTCCGACCTCCACCTGTCCACCAAAGAAGTCCAAACTGAGCCTGTTGATCTACTGTCACCTCAGCACAAAACCATGGTGCCACTGGAACGCGCTGTGGTCAATGGAAAGCTCTACAACGAATCTGAAGACACGAATTACAACAATGAGCTTCAAATAAACAAGTGCACCTCTTCCATGATGAATAACTTGAACAACAGTATGCGGAGAGCCAGAGTGCCAATGTTGAAAACCAAAGAGCAGGTGCATCAGGTGAACGGTAACGTGTCCCCAAGGCAAAACGGTGACGTGGTACTGACCCACAGCCCGGGCCAGCCTCTGCATATCAAAGTGACCCCCGATCTCAGCCAGACCACGGCCACTCTAGAGATCACCAGCCCCACCTCGGACACGCCACAGTCCTTCACCAGCACAGCCGTCATCCCCACCAGCGGAGCCCCACCAAAACAGAGGATCACGATCATCCAAAACGCCTCGCTATCCCCCACCGCGAAGTCCCCCAAATCCAAAATGCTGGACGATCCCTGCTCCCCGGACAGAACGTCGTCCCCGTTCACGGTGACGGCGCTGTCGAGGGCGATGACCCCGGATTCGTGCGGTTCCGTGACCCCCGACCGAGCGCTGTCCCCGATACAGATAGTCCCCGGCGAGCCCGTGGAAGTGGTGGGCGGGCACGCGGTGTTCAGGGTGACCCCGGAGAGGCAGGGCGGCTGGCAGGTGCAGAGGTCCAACAGCACGGGGCCCAGCGTCATCACCACGGAAGACAACAAGATCCACATCCACCTCGGGAGCCCGTTTCTGAACATCGGGGGCCCCGCGGAGCAGAGGACTCAGGTGGTGGCGAACTGTAGCACGCCCCCTCCCAAAGTAAACAGCAAAATCACCAGTAGCATAATGATAAAACCCAGCGCCAGTCCAGTGCAAAGGCCCTCCCAAGTAACAGTAAGTAACGCTTTTGACTGACCATCTCCCATCGCCCACCCCTCCACCCGAGAGTGTGCCCAACCCCCATAGACGCCCATCCTACCACCACCCACCGCCACCACCACCCGATCCACAGTCCTCCTCCCTGAGCCATGCGTTGTTTTTTTTATGAATTGTATGTTTTGCGCTTGGTTGTGAGTGAGTTAACTAAAGATTAACTGTTTTTGCATGAACCCAAATGATTACAGCATTGCGTTATTTTATAAAGATGCACTATGTCATTGTCAGAGGTGGGCAGAACTCAGAAATGTTACTTTTCTAGCAGCATACTTTAACGTCTACTTGATTTTTAATTGAAGTATCAGTACTTTTATGTGAGGAAAGTTTTAGGTTAGGGTTAGGGTTAGGACTTCCTGCTGTGAGTAAGTCTTCAAAAGTGACAGCAGCTTTCTGTGGACAATATGAAACGATTTGAACATGTGTTTCTTGCAACGCTCCTTCATATATTTGTCTCGTTTCTATAAATTATCCTTTGAAAATACCAGATTTTGTGCATTAGTTAAGATTTTCTCCTTTAAATTACATTCACTACAAATTATAGTTACTACACAGTTACTCTGACTTGAGTAGTACTTTTCCCAAACACTTTTTTACTTTCTTGGACGACTATTTTTTGTACTTCTATTTGAGTAAAATTATCTTCAAGTAACTTAAGTACAATTGTTGGCTACTCTACCACCTCTGGGAACACTTCTAGTTGAGTCATTAACTTGCTTGTTTTTATGTTATTGCTTCAGAATGATCCTTAGTGTGGCAATAAACTTATCTCCATGGAAACAAGCAACTGATGCCAGTAAGAACAACATACAGTATGTAATAGAAGAAACGCCGGAGAGGTTTAATGCCAAACTTCGGAACATTCGAGGCGAAGCGATAGCATCTCCATGGAGACAAGCAAACGGCAGATCTTTCAACGGGAAAAATGACATAGTGCGTCTTTATCAGCAGGTTTAACCCATGTGCACTTACTGTATTACTACTCCATGGTCTCTTGGCCATGCAGACTGACACTCCCTCACTGATGTCATATTTTTATACTTCATGTTAAGCAGTACTTTGCCGTGTGTTATGTGCCAAACTCGATGTCATAGTTTGATGCTTGCCAGTGTTCTTCTTCCATCTGCTTCAGACAGCACGTGTTGATTGTCTTTATGAGGAAGAAAAGAGTTTTACAATGATGAAAGGGATTGAAATCTATATATTTTTAACGAATGTGTGGTTTTATTTTTTGATGCATGCACAGTAAAGTATGAACACCCAATCACTAAACCCGGTGTGGTCCATTTCTCACACTATTAAACATGCAGTGAGCCACGGCTTGCATTCTAACACACAGAAATACTGCGAGAAGTCGCTTTTTATAAGTTTGAAATAGATGCTGTACAATTATTTGGGTCAAGAATATCTGAAATCATAATTTTCAAACAATTATTATAAATCAGTAGACATAAAAAAGATGAATAGTAATTTTCTAGTCCATATTATTTAGAACACATTATTATTATTATTATTATTATTATTATTATTGTTATTATTATTATTTATTTTATTTATTTTTTTACCTTTTTTTATTATTTTTAATTTAATTTTATTCTTTTTTTTGAGAAATCTAGAAATAAATATTCTATAAATTTTTCCCATAGACTTTTCTAAAAATTCAAATATGACTCAAAACTAGGGGATAACCAGCTACACGCTAACTAAGATGATCCATAACACAATTATTTTGCTGTTTTAAGTTCAAAAAGCACAAAATACGATGAATTGCTTTAATAAATAGTTAATAAAGCTTCAGAGACAGATTTGAAATCAAATTCTAGGTATTATTTGATTCTAGGTGTTAGTTACCGCAGAACTGTTGAGCTTTCAAACTTTTAATGTATTTTTTTTCCTTTTTTTTTGGAGAGTCTATGGGAAAAATGAATGAGAAATGTACTTTTGAAAACCAGGTCACTGCTGAGCCATTACAAAGCCCTAATTCAGCAGTTTAAAGTGCATATGATTCATGTTTTTCTAGTTCTGACTCGGTTTGGTGGGATAGTACCTGCGGTTAATATCTACCATCGTTTTACATCAGCTAAGTGGCAGCTTGTGGGGGAAAAATTGCAAAATAAAAGGACAAAAATACAGGTTTGAAAGTTCTAAAACAGGATCCCCTCGACCTATGTCAACACGGAAAACTCCATCCTAAACGCAGAGACTGTTCCGCGCAAAGAAGGCGTTTTCCAGCGGTTAGCGGTTATCAAAATAAAGGTGTCATCTGTTTTTATTAGCCTAATCCTCACTGCTGTGTCATTTAGACAAGTCGAAGCTCTTGTTGACATTGGTCGGGAACGGTTGTGGAATCACCTCGACTGTATGTGGGTCAAATTAGAAAAACGTCACCAAAAAAACGCCACAAAATTTCGAGCGATTTGAACTGTTTTAGTGAAACGAGTGGTCCGAGCGGTCATATGCACTTTAAGCAGCGTGATTACTTTTTACCAGTGCTGGAAGAAGTACTCTGCTGTGTTACTTAAGTAAAGGACAGATACAGGAGCAAAAATCCGAAAGTAAAAGTATCACATGAAAAATTGTAAGTTTTAAGTAAGTATTGAAGTGTCAAATGTGCAAAAACTACTGCAACCTCTACTTCAGTCATATACTTAGAATCAGAGGTGGCAGAGTATCCAAATACTGTACTCAAGAAACACTAATGTTACTTCAAAATAGCAATACTCAAGGAGAAGTATAAAGTAGTAATCCAAAAAAGTTAAAGTGAAAAAAGTACTCATGTCACTACTCACTTCTGTGTAGGGACGTTAGAGTAATTTGAAGGACAAAACATGAAATAATCCACATTTACTCGAGTCATTTTTTATAGAAAGAGTACTTTTACTCCTGCATCAGTAATACTTTTTATACGCCCGTTCAACAAGACGGGACGTATTATGGTATGGCTCTGTCCGTCCGTCCGTCTGTGGACACTTCAAAGCTTTGTAGTGTCTTTAAGTTCTGTTGCTGCAATCTGATTGGTGGAATTCCGATTCTAGAATGTGATGATGTCATACTCATACTCCTACTGCAAGAGCCAGATTTCCCTATTGATTATCCGTCCGTCTGTCTGTCCGTCTGTCCGTCTGTCTGTGGACAATTTCTTGCCCGCGCTCTAACTCGACAACCGTCTCACCTAGGAATGTCAAACTTCCAAACTGCACCAACAATTCATCTTTAAGTAGGTTTGACAAATTCTAACTTAATTCTATATACAATAATTCAAAGTACGGGCGTATTTTGCCTCGCTGGCGGAGCTCTTGTTATTGAAGTAACAGTACTCTTAGTTGAGTAAAAGTTGTAGTACCTCCTCCCACTGTGAGTAAGCATTAACTATTTCAGTCATATACTTACAAAATAATATTACCCAAGTAGAAGTATAAAGTAGTGGTAGTAAAGTAAAGTACTAAAAAAAAGTACAACTACTCAAGTAAGTGTGAGTAAGTGTAAGTTGAAAGACAAAACATGAAATAATGCACAAAGTTGCATTTATTTCAGTAATTTTTTTAAATAAATAGTTTTTAGGGTACTTTTCTAGCTGCATACTTTTACTCCTACATCAGTAATATTTTTATTGAAGTAACAGTACTCTTACTTGAGTAAAAGCTGTGGTACCTCCTCCCACTGTGAGTATTATACTATTCCAGTCATTTACTTAAACTAACATTACTTACAAATGTGTAATACAAAATAATATGACCTAAGTAGAAGTAGTGTTAGTAAAGTAAAGTACTCAAAAAGTACAACAAGTGTAATTTGAAAGTGAAAACGTGAAATGCACAAAGTTACATTTATTTCAGTCACTTTTTAAATAACCAGTACTTTTTAGAGTACTTTTCTAGCCGCGTACATTTACTCCTACATGAGTAATACTTTTTATTGAAGTAACAGTAAGCTGTGGTACCTCCTCCCTCTGTGAGTAATTATTAAAGTACCTGAGTACTTGAGTAAAAAGTAGTATGAAGTAGTAAGTAAAGTATTTTTTCACATATTTTGAGGTCTGATGAAGCTTCGAACGTAGTTATTTTGATACAGCTTTGTGTGGAATTTTGCTCAATAGAAACAACTGAAAAGATCATTTTCAACTCAAAATATTTGAAATCTAAACCCCCAATATTTTCAGCAGGTCTCACGCAGTAATTTAAATACTTTTACTTTCAGTCCTGTTCAAAAATGTAGTGCAAAATGTAAAAAATATTCACTTTAAAAGTACTTGAATTAAGTGCAAATACCTCAAATGTACAGTTACGCGCAGTACTTTTACTTCAATCCCTTTCACCACTGCTTTGCTTTCTGCAGCTTCAGTACAGCAAGTGGTACAACACGAGTACATCAAGTACATGAAGTAGCACTATGGAAATCCTAGTACGCGGTATGAGATGGGCTGAGTACAGCTGGTGGAGTCACTCAAAGTGTGTCTGGTCTAAACAAAGTCCTATTCATTAGCGAGTACCTGATCAGGCAGAGCACAGCTGGTACTGCGCCGTGACCTCAGCTCACCCCCACGGCCCTGAATCAGAGGGAAAGTACTGCACCAAAGTACTACTACCGCCACTTCACTCGCATTCCTGCATTCCGAGGAGGCGGAGTAGACAAATACTGTACTCAAGGAAGACGAATGTTACTTCGAAATACTATTACTCAAGTACTGTAGAAGTATACAGTTGGAATTATAGGGAAAGTACGACACAAAAGTACTGCTACCACTACTTCAATCATAAAAAACTGTACTTAAGAAAGACTAACGTTACTTCAAAATTATATTAGTCAAGTAAAAGT
This sequence comes from Odontamblyopus rebecca, assembly GCA_030686955.1. NCBI lineage: Eukaryota > Metazoa > Chordata > Actinopteri > Gobiiformes > Gobiidae > Odontamblyopus > Odontamblyopus rebecca. The sequence goes on along the minus strand of CM060675.1, from coordinate 17,590,450 downwards.
ATAAAGTTGGAATCATAGGTATAGTACTACATAAAAGTACTGCTGCCACTACTTCATATTTCATTTACTTAGAATTAAACGTGGCAGAGTAGTTAAGCGTAACACTACTTCAAAATAATATCACTCAAGTAGAAGTATAAAGTAGTGGTAGTAAAATAAAGTAGTAAAAGTATTTGGAAACACATATACTTAAATAAGATTTACAAGTATAATTTGAAGAATAAAACATGAAATGAGGCACAACAAACTTACAAAAATGTGCTTGTGTACTAAGAAATTGTACTATTTAGAGTACTTTTTGAGTACTCCTACATCGGTAATACTTTTATTGAAGTAACAGTACTCTAACTTGAGTAAAAGTTGTAGTACCTCCTCCCACTGTGCATAAGTAAAAGTAACAAAAGCTTCATGAAGTACAATTACTACTCATTTCTTTCTTGGGCCGCTACTTGTACTTCGACTTGAGGTACTCTTACTCTTACTCCAGTACAAGCTGAAGTTACTCTCCCACCTCCGAAGCCAAACTTCTTCTCCTTTCATCTCCGACTAAAGCACCGGGACCAGTTTTCCCAAATACTTTCTCACCTTCACCTCGAGGTGCTATAAACCCTCCTTGTAAAGTGAACGGGCTTTTGTGTGCGCAGTACGTGAGACACAAGGCGCAGTAAAAGTAGCCCTTTCCCACCGCCGCACCAGCACCAAAACAAAGCGGGTGTTTGGTTGCCGCGGAGACAGCTGTGTCGTCATGGCTGAGTCCCGGGGGCAGAGGAAGTGAACTCGGGCTGCTCCGCTGATACACGAGAACAAAAGGCTCGACGTTAGGCCAGCGCGAGGCTTAACGCTGGAACTTTCTTTGTCTGGGGGTCCGTCGCTTGCTTGTTTCTATGGAGACGTCATTGCTCTGCCCGAAATGTTCCACAGTGTGACATTAAACAGCTTTACTTTACATTTATTCAATTACAAGTGGTTTTATAGCTCAAAAATACCCCGAAAAACAGACATTCTGCCTGTGAGCGGGGTCGCCTCTCCGCAGATCTGACCTGTAACTTCGCCTCGTTTGGGTTCCATGACGATAGAAAGGTTTAATGCTATACTGTGAAGCATTCTAGTCAAAGCAATAACATCTCCATGGAGAAAAACATTAGAAACGTTACACAATATGTATTAGCACAAGAGAAACAGTAGGTGCACCATTAGCATTCTAGCATAAACATAATTGGAGTTTTTTTTTTATGTTTTAATGTAAGGGGTGTGATGCTAACTAGAAGCACTTCTCTGTCTGTTAGCCATGTTAGACTTCAGTTTAAAGGTGCATTGTGTAACCTGGAATGGTATTTGACCTTTCTATCGTCATGGAACCCAAACGAGGCTAAGCTACAGGTCAGATCTGCGGAGAGGCGACCCCGGCTCACAGTCAGAACGTGTGTTTTTCGAGATATTTTTGAGCTTTAAATCCACCTGTAGTTGAATTAATGTGAGGTAGTGCTGTTAAAAGTCATACTGTGGAACATTCCGGGTAGAGCAATGGCGTATCCATGGAAACAAGCAATAATACAATCTGACCAGAAAGAACCGTACAACACGTGCGCACTCACAAGCTGCATTAACTAGTTTTTCAGTTTGTCACTTTCAACTTTTTTGATGCTTTGCGGTGACCTCATGCTAGGGGTGTTCAGCGTGTATGTTTATGCCAGAATGTTCAGCAGTTGTGTGTGTCAAAAAGGTTTTAAGATCTGAAATAGTGTGAAGATAGTCTAAAAAACAAAAAACAAAATGGATTTAAGCGGCAGATTTTCAGGAGCCTGTGATCAATACGAGCGTTCGTGTCCTGTGTAGGAGTTTGATTTGCGACTAAAAGGTGAGAGGGTTGATCTAAGAACTGGAGAAGACACTCCCCCTCTGTCCTTAAATGAGAGGGATCAGTGGCGGCTCCATCGGTGCTGCAGCTCCGGCCCAGAAAGAATTGTCCCAAAGAACACAATGCATTTTTGTGAGATTAAACTGGCCGTGTTCGGCTGACAGGGCGTCACATTACAATATGAACTTTTCCTTTTGTTTAAATCGTCAAAGTCCTTAAAAATTTGCTTTGTAAGACTTGGCCCCGCTCTGAACCCGCACAAACTCTAGAACTCTAATTGGTCAGAACTGCATGTTTCTGATGGTTTATGTTTTGCGGCGTAAGGCCATAGAATTAGAATCAAATCTAAAGGTGAACCCAAGATGGTGTTGTATTGTTTGCAGTGGTCTGTGCTCATTGGGGCATGGGCGCCATCCTCAATACTGTAGCGTGCACGGCGTGGAGCATTTGGACCTAAGACTTATAAAGATCACTTTTAGGCACTTTGATGATTTAAAAATTTTAAAAAGTTTATGTTGTGAAAATCGGCAAAGCAAGTTTATTCGTACAGCACAATTCGTACACAAAGTAATTCAAAGTGCTTTACAGAATAAGAAATACATTAAAATCACAATACAAAACATAAATAATCATCTTAAAATTGTAAAATACAGATGGGACATTAAATTAGAGAGAATTACGTCACATGCACAGCTAAACAGAACCGTTTTAAGGCTGGATTTAAACAGAGTCAAAGTCTGTTTCACATGTTCAGACTGTTCCAGGTTTTAGCTGCATGAGTCTGAAACTCTGACTCCCCGAGTTTAGTCCTGACTCTGGCACCAGCAGGAGGCCGGTCCCTGAGCTCCTCACAGTGCAGATGGTTCATGTGGCACTAACATGTCACAGATGGACTTTGGTGCTCGGCCATGGACTCTACTCTACTACTTGTACACAAGTAGAGCTGCTTTAAAGTCTCTGAGCCACAGGGGGCAGTGCAGAGACCTGAGCGCAGGACTTATGTGCTTGTACTTCCTGGTTGGAGTCAGGATCCGAGCTGTAGCGTTCTGGATGTTCTGCAGCTCTCACAGCTCGTTTGGAGAGGCCAGTGAGAGGCGGTTACAGTAATCTAACCTACTGGAGACAAACACATGGATGCGTCTCTCCAAGTCTGCTTTAGACAGTCGACCTTTGATTTTTGCTATGTTTTTTAGCTGGTAAAAGGCTGCAGATATTATTGATTTGATGAGTCCATTATTACCCCTAGAAAATAGAAAAGAATCCTACAAAATCCGACCTTTGTAAATGTTGTGGATGTCCTTTACGCCGAACACGTGCAGTTTGAATCCCCCAAATATGCATTGTGCTTCTTGGCCCAAACTCCCAGGAGCTGCAGTACCTGGAGCGGCCAGAGGGGGCGTGTCTTATCCAGTTTTTATTTTAGATCCATGCGTAAGGCCAGTAGTCAGAAAATAATGCGGAAGTAAAAACCTTTCGGCAGCGATGTGCCAATGAGTCATTGCGAACAATACGGCGCCATCTGGGTTCACCTTCAGATTTGATTTCTATGGCCGATTTTATGGGTGACCGTGACTAACCGTTGGCTCATCCTCGCTATCTTATGACTGATGTTATTTGCGACGGGCTTATTAACAGCACTGACCTGTTGTAGCTCCAGCTCAGTCGGTTCTTTAAGGTCAAATTGTGTTAAATAAATCAATAAATAAAGCTCAGATGAAAGGCTTATCTTGAGTAACTGAGCTTCAGACAGATTAGTGCCGACAATTAGCATCAAAGAAATGTTGATGTCATCTGAAAAGTATCAGGAAACAGTTGGTGATGATGCAAGTTTGGATTAACTTAAACTGAAAAATAACAAACAAAAAGAGTATCAAAAGTCAGATACTAAGCGATACTAAAACTAGTATCGAAACTCTAGTCGATTTTTGAGTATCGATACTAAACAAGTCCCATTCACAGGACAAAAATGGGCCTTTCCTGAATAGATTTACTGTAGAATGAGCTTTTTCTCTTAGGAGTTCAGATTAGAGTTTTGCTGTGACGGTAAAACTAACAACGACCATCAGGCTGATTGACTTCCACTTCCTGATTGACAAAAAAACATTTTATAATGAGATGCAGAGAGTGCACAATGGGCTTCAACCTCAAGATATCGGTACTGGGGCAATACACTTTTTGATCAAATACATGGGAAAAATCACATAAAAAGGCTTTTAAATTAAATAAATGTTTATTTCTAAGTCTAGTTCACCTAAAAACTTACCTTAAAACACGTTAATTCCAAATATTTTCATTCATTTATGTATTTATTTTGGGCTAGTAAGAAATGTAAATTCTTTTACAGTGGAACATATAATATTAGTGAAATCATAATAGAAATAACAACCAAAAATGTGCCCAAAATTTGTCCAAAATGACACAACACAAAACACAATGAGTTTTCTTTTTCATTTTTCACACATTTTACTACTACGAACTGATACAAAAGTATTCCAACAGTCAAGTAGCCAAATATTGTACTAAAGTTTCATTATGTAACTTTTCTGGTGGAGGGTCCGTCAAAAGCTTTTTTCCATGGAGATGTTATTGCTTTGTCTGGAATGTTCCACGGTATAGCATTAAACCTTTCTATCTTCATGGAGACCAAACGTAGACCAAGTTACAGGTCAGATCTGTGGAGAGGCGACGCCGCTCACAGTCAGAATGTCTGTTTTTCTGGGGATTTTTGAGCTATAAAACCACCTGTAATTGAATAAATGTAAAGTAGAGCTGTTTAATGTCACACTGTGGGACATTCCAGGCAGAGCAATGACGTATTAAGAGTAACATTACTTCAAAAAATATTACTCAAGTAGATGTACGAAGCAGTGATCCAAGAACTTACTCAAGTAACGGAGTAACTGTTGGGTCGTGACATCTAAATGATCATTTGAAGTGAACGGAATTTAAAGGACAAAACATCAAATATTAGAGAAAATTACACAAAACTAAATTATATCTGATGGAACATTTTAGAAACACAAATGTTCAAATCGTTTCATATTGCCCACATAAAGCTTTTGTCACTTGTAGACTAAAAATATTTCTTGAGAAGGAGTAAAAATATGCCGCTAGAAAAGTATCGGGAAAAGTACAATTTCTTTCAAGAGTTAAATATGTAAAAATGTATTCGCCATACAAAAAAACGCGTCTTTAACTTCAGAGCAGATCCGTGCGTAAGAGTCACGGCATACTGAAATCTCATCCTCTAGCGACATCTAGCGGTCAGTCTTGGTACTGCAGTGAAATCTACGATGAAAAAAAAAATCTACCCTTAGTCAAAATGACTTGAAGGTTTTATCTTGATTTGAAGGAATTATCTAACAATCGAACATGACTTTTTGTTCCTAAAATGGGGGAGTACATGATAAAATACTAATAATAAAAATAATAATAATAATAATAATAATAATAATAATAATAATAATAATAATAATAATCTCTGCATGTAAAATGAGAAAAAAAATCGTAAACTTAAATTAAGGGGAATTTTTTTTTTTTTTTAAACAAAACACTTATTTCATTTATTGGTAGATCATTTTACTTGTCAAGTCTTCTCAAATAAAGCCAAAGTTCTTAATCAAAGTCATGTTAACTTGCCTATATAGTACTTTTTTGGTGTATTACGCACCAACCAAATCTTTTTTTTTTCCTTCACAGATCCCTCTAGAAGCATTCCGACGCCCTGGGCCCACCAAGATCCCCAAACCCAAGAACTACGCCACCATCAAGGTGCCCGCTGCCGCCCCCGGCTCTCCGGGTGGACCAGGGAAACTGCCGGTGCCGCAGAATACCGCCTCAAACAACAACAACAACCCCAACCTGATGAACCGGAGGCTATGATAGAACCACTAAGAAGAATACAGGTTAAAGTGAATGAAACCTTTGAAAAAGACTGTACGATTTTTATGAGCCCCTTTAAAAAAACACGTATTGCGCTATTTTCTGATCTATGTTATAATGTTTCTTCATCGCAAACAGACCTGGAGTTGTGTTTTGTTTCATTCACACATGTTTAACACCCAAATCCTGCAATTTTCTCTCAATAATAATAATTAACATGTAAACGTGTTTAATAACAGTCGTTTTATCATGTAGACTGGACTAAAACAGAGCAAAGGATCATGGTCTATGTAGTTCTGTCTGTTTTTAGCTGTTGCTGCGCCATAACAATGAATTTAAGCAGAGAAACTTGTAATTCGATCTACTGTGAGACTTTTAACGATATGATATCACGATATTTCGGTTATTGTTACTTCCCTAACCTTCACTAGGATCATTTGGATCATTTCAGACTTGGAATCTCTGCTTAACTAAAAGTAAAACGTAGCTGCAAACTTGGAAACTACCACTTCATGACATCACAAGGTGGAACAGAGCATTTTGAGCTTTTTGCGAATGAAACAAAACACAACTCCGAGTATGTTTTTGATGAGGTAACAGCATTCGAACATGATTTAAAGCTCACAAGAGTACATTTTGCGTAATATAGAATGTCCAAAATTCAAAAATGGGGGCGACTTCTGGCAAAACGAGGACGATCACAGCAGATTTGCAATGATTAACTGACGTCAGATCAAAATGCAAATAGTTTTAAGCCTTTGTAACAAAAAATAAGCAACAATTTGGAATTTGCAGGGTCGAAATGCTTCACAGAAAGTATAATTTGCGCTAAAGTATGTCATATATGGTATCAAGATCAGCTTTATGTTGTCTAAAGAAAGAGTATTGCTATCAGAATCTGAGTGAAAATTGATCAAAATTGCCTCTAGTTGTCTCCGTTCTAGAATTTCTTTTATGTAGAAACTTTGAAAGGGTCTATACAGGCGGGGGGTTTAGATAGGAAATATTTTGTACTTTTTAACGTGTACTGTCACTTTACCTCATGTGTGGTGCTCTCAACTTTTTTTTTCTTTCTTTTTTTTTTACATCGTTAGGTTGAGTTTGAGAAAGTCCTATTTTTGTTAAGCATTGCATCACTAGAGGTCCAATGTAAAGTCCATGTGCATTTGATAGAGGGAGAAACACTGTATGTATGATAGTGGATTTAACAGTTCTTCATTTGTTAATATATAAGAGTCAAATGTAAAAGTTTGTTAAAGTGGCAATAATGTAAATAAACTATCTTTCTTAGAAATCATGAGAAATGGATGTTAAGTTTGTGTTATTTTTGGTTTTCAATAAAGATTTTGATACGTTTTACATGAGTAGGCTTAATGCTTCTGGGCAAATCTGGTCGCAAGTTTCCTCATCGCAAATGTGCCTGGAGTTGTGTTTTGTTTCATTCACACTCTCTTCTAGGGCTCTTCTTCAAACAAAAAACACTTGGTTGCACCTTGTGATGTCATGTGGTAATACAGGAAGTGCTCCATACACCTTCACTAGAATAATTTGGATGATTTCAGTCCTGGAATTGCCAATCTCCGCTAAACAAAATGTTAAAAGTAGCTGTTAACTTGAAAACTCCCGCTACGTGACATCACAAGGTGGAACAGAGCATCTTAATACCAATATAATAATAAGGGTTATGACATGACACGTGTGAATGAAACAAAACACAACTCCAGGTCTGTTTTTGATGAAGTAACAACATTATAAAATCTAAAATCAACGTTTCTTGCTCACTGTGTATATCAGGGGTCTCTAACCTATAGCTCGCCAAGGGATTTCAGAATCATACCTATTGTGCTGAATAACTACATTTGATTATAAGTTGCACCAGCCAAAAATTGCACAACGAAGAAACAAAAACATATATAAGTCGCACTGGACTATAAGTCGCATTTTTGGGGTGAAATTTATTTAATAAAATCAGATACACAATCTTAAAAGGCAAATCATAGTAATAGCAACAGGCCCGAGAACAACAGGCTGAACATGTGTCTGGTGTGTTCACATCACATATGAACAGTTATTCAGATAAACTAGAGCAGAAACAACAGAGTAAGTTTACCCAACTCTCCATCTCACTCCAAATCACTAAATCCATCCAATTCTTCATCCTCAGTGTCACATCTGAGCAACTTCATTTTAATCCATCTTTTAGCCCGCAATGAGCTTTTTTGTTTTCTTCATTTCTCGCTCACTCCAAACTTTCTTTCAGCTGCTCGATCACTGTTTTCAGCTGCAGATTTCACTAGCTGCAGCAGGACAGAGGCTCTTTCTGCAGGAGACATGTGCAGTAGAGCGAGAAGTGACAGCGGTGCAGGAGGAAGAGCCTGAGGTGGAGCAGATACCGGTACACAAGCCTAGAGCGCCCTCTCGTGGCTGTCAGTGTGAAAATAACCAACATGTGAAATGATAGATTTTATATATAAATCGCACCTGAGCATGAGTCACAGGAACAGCCAAACCATGAAAAAAGTGCAACTTATAGTCCAAAAAATATGGAAATTAAATGTCTATTAACATTGTAAATGTATCATTCTGATCTTTGCACACTAATAAATGGACAATAGTAAATTGTAAATGTTTTATAGGCACCAAACTACACCACATCTAAGGCTCTTATATTTACTCATTTCATGCAACTGCTAAAATGAGAAGCTCTCCAGCATTTTCGTTTTGTAAGGGGAGTTCAACAGAGTAAAAATGCTGGAGACTCCTGGTGTATGTGGTGTTTTAATAGCACTGTGCCTAGTCGTAGTTTTTTTTTGGAAAATTTTAGCGCATGTATAGGTAAACTTGCAGCTTTGTGTCAAAAATGTGTGCACTAGCAGCCTCCACTGCCATCTGAAGTATTATGTGACTTCACACAAGACTGCCCTGTTTACAGCCAGGTGCTTCTGACTACAAACACTTTTGAAATGTGGATCCCTGTTAGACCAATCACACTGTTCCTTATATTCCAGGTACTGACCCCAGTTTAACAGCTTGTGGTAGTGGTTGTGGGTGGAGTTTAGGTGTTTAGTCCCACGTTTAATGTAATCTAATCCTTAATATAAAGTACTGACCTGTTAAATTTTAGGATAATATTAATCTATTAGACCAGGGGTGTCAAACTCATTTTGGTCCGGGGGCCGTATGCAGCCTACTTTGATCCCAAAAGGGCCGGATCAGAAAACTCAGTTCTCTCTTCAAGTTATTGTATTTTTCTCCGTGTCTCGTAGTGGTGTTTAAGATTATATTCCTCGAGCAACGCCACTTGTTCCAAACACACTGAGCACAGATTTCCCATTCACCTCTGTCAACAAATAAGAATTAGACTATTTTTCTTGGGAAATCCTGAACTCAGCATCTGCTTTTCTCATTTTTTGACATTTTGCTGATGAGAGTCACGGTCGACAGTCAAAACGATCGTCCTTTAAGAGCGTTTGGAAAGAGGAAAGTCTTCATTTGTGCTGCTCTGGTGGGAGTCGCAATGTACAGGAATGCCGGAGACGCTGCTATGCTGAACGATGCAGAAAATTAACAGAAAAATCTGAAAATTTTAAGTATTTTAATAGAAAAATCAGGCGAGGGCCAGATTAAAGGTATTGGAGGGCCGGATCTGGCCCCCGGGCCACATGTTTGACACATGTGTATTAGACAGTGTGAATAAAACCAATATGGAATCCACACATTTTTATTCATAATAGGTTAACAATCGTGAATTGTCAAAAGCTGTTGTTTATGTAACACTCAAACAAATAATAACATGGTACAGGTCCAAATATTACACATTCAGCTGACGACAACAAACACAATACGGGACATTACAAGACGTGAAACATTAGACTTAATAGACACAGACACATGACATGACGCAGCTGAGACATTACACATGAAGAAAAGAGTAAAAGAGACAAAGAAAAAAGTCAAAACATCATCTATGGGTGTCTGACCGGTCATTTTTCAGCCGCTTTTTAAGAATGTTTTTGAAAGCTGAGTAGTTGTCACAGTTTCTGGCAGTGTTTCCATCATTTTTGGCTCTGATATTCAGTCAAAGAATATGAATTTATTTGTCCCCGAGTGGAAAGTTTAAGCACGTTGAGCAGTAAAATACAATAGAAGTATCAGAGTATCAGATCCAGTGTCAGGTCTGAGGGGAGTAACATCCCTCAAGACAAAAGTGGCCCTCCTCTGTGTCCTGCAGCGTCACAGCAGCCTCCTGGGGGCGCCATGTGAACTCTGAGACGCGCCGCAAAAGCATCTCCGTTTTCTGATTTTGCGCTCTCATTGGTGTCCTCTGAGCGCGCCCTCTATAGCGGTCCTCAGCACGCACAGGAACAGCGCCCTCTTCTGGTCACTGTCGGCGGCGCACACCCACGAGCGGGACGGGCCCTCCAGGACGTAGGCATGGGACACATCTGCACACGGAACAGTACGGGACAGTATTAAACTTTCAGATACTTTCAAGTGTTACGTTACCAGAATGTGTAAAACTCTGGGATAGAGGCAGCTCCAACAGGTCAAACAAGACACTTCACCCGCCGTGAAGTTTTTAGTATGTGTTGGTGTTCAAAGGGACGGATGGAAACAGACTGGCAACATCATTTCCATCAGGATGCCCCAGAATCACCACTGAATTTGGAGTGAATGAGTAATGCACGCCAATGGAAAGCTCTTTGGGCGCCTTGAATTTGCCTCCATTTCAGCGTTTAGAGCGTATTTACTGACTTTAAACGGGGCTGTATTAAACCACAGAGCGCTCACGTACAGCGAGAGTGGTTGATCTCTCGGACGCTCAGCCTGGTCAGAGCCACAGAGGCCATAAAGCTGTAGGAGCAGCGGTGACTCAGGCCGAAGGGGACGTGACTCAGGCTGAGGCGAGTCAGGACCAGAGCGTCTGTGAAGAGGAACAAGCCCAGGTCTGCTACGTGCTCCAGAGCCCTGCACACACACAGTATGACATTATCAGACCTTTATGACATGACTCTTATTCAAATCTGGGGAAAGGTCGTGACATTTTTGTACTGGTTTATTTACGTTGCTTATATTTGAGCATTTTACCTGTGCTAATCTAAACCTATGCTATCCTAAGTTATAGCTGTGGTCAATATTGGAAAAAAGTGAACCTTTTAAGTGAACTGAATTTAATAATCTCTTTTTACTGTTTTTAAATTGGTATTATGCCATTTTTTTTGCCATACCTATAAATGAGCTGACCGCTGGATCACTACATCTACACTTAATTTCAAATTTAAAAAAGAGGCTATTTCTTTGACCAAAAGTAAAGGTTAGATGGTTTTTGTTGTTCTTGGTACCATCTTTTCGTACTAATATTTTTGCTTGGGAACCAGTGGTACTCAAACTTACCCAGCCCTAACACAAACATTCCAATCAAGAATGCCATAGAGAAAGAACAAAACCCTATATTTGCTTACAAGACTGATATTGACAAACCTGACACTGTCCGGGAGCTCCTCCTCCAGGCTCCGGTACAGGGCACACTTGTGAGTGGTGACCAGCTGACGGTTTCCTTCTGCAAGCTTCTGTTGGTGAAAAACACAACACGCTTTAAGAAAATAATAGACTTAAACAACATGATCAAATAGAATATTCAAATGTGTGTGTTACCGGACAGCCCTGTATCATCTGCTGGGTCTCCTCCATCACCTTTTCCCTTTGGGAGTTTCGCTTTAACTGAAACAATGGGCACAAGATCTGGTCTCAGTGGTGGTAAAAGCTCCACTTAAGTACAATATACTTAAAAAATGTAATACTTTTGCTACATGATCTATTTAAGAGAGGGTATTGCACTTCTGTCATGGGTGACATAGTCTTGTGGGCTGAGCATTTCAAAGCCTTTTACAGCTAACCATGAGGAGGGTTTGAATAGCATCTTTTCTATAGACCTAATGCTGATGTGGTTTGAAAATTCAGGTCAGCACATTTTATCATCACATTCACAACTGTTTAATTCGTTGAATCTTTGAAGTGCATTGTAAAAAAGTAGTTTTATACTTACTTATACTCTTTTCTTGTTTGATTTGACAACAAACATAAATATCTAAAATGCATTGTATTACAGGTATTTTATCACGCATGAATACATAAAAAATAATAATAATATATTCTTGCTGAGAGCAGGGTTGCCTCTCCACAGATCTGACCTGTAACTTGTCCTGCTTGTTCCCACTGACAAAGCGTATGTGTAAATGTATGCCACACTTTGGAACATTCTATACAAAGCAATAATAACTTGATGGAGTTGGGGGAGTACGTCCCACAGAAAAAGTGCACAGTGCACCTTTGAGTAAGGAAATGGAGTATTTCTTCCACCTCAGGTAAGTCTGAAATAGTTACCTCCTGTAGGAAGTCTTTGTACTGCCGTAAAGTGCCGAGTGCAGACGGGAGGTGGGCGTGGTCAGCGTGTCCAGGGGGCGTGTGCAGAGACAGAGCCTGGAGCAGGGTGCAGTACTCCTGAATTCTCCACAGGGGGCACAGCAGCAGCTCCTGTAGACTGCACCACTATGGTTAGGCACATCCGTACTATGAAGTGTACAGTGTGGTACTATAAAGTGTACAGTAGTTACATTTGTACTATGAAGTGTACAGTGTGGTACTATAAAGTGTACAGTAGTTACATTTGTACTATGAAGTGTACAGTGTGGTACTATAAAGTGTACAGTAGTTACATTTGTACTATGAAGTGTACAGTGTGGTACTATAAAGTGTACAGTAGTTACATTTGTACTATGAAGTGTACAGTGTGGTACTATAAAGTGTACAGTAGTTACATTTGTACTATGAAGTGTACAGTGTGGTACTATAAAGTGTACAGTAGTTACATTTGTACTATGAAGTGTACAGTGTGGTACTATAAAGTGTACAGTAGTTACATTTGTACTATGAAGTGAACAATGTGGTTCTATAAAGTGTACAGTAGTTACATTTGTACTATGAAGTGTACAGTGTGGTACTATAAAGTGTACAGTAGTTACATTTGTACTATGAAGTGAACAGTGTGGTACTATAAAGTGTACAGTAGTTACATTTGTACTATGAAGTGTACAGTGTGGTACTATAAAGTGTACAGTAGTTACATTTGTACTATGAAGTGAACAGTGTGGTACTATAAAGTGTACAGTAGTTACATTTGTACTATGAAGTGTACAGTGTGGTACTATAAAGTGTACAGTAGTTACATTTGTACTATAAAGTGTACAGTGTGGTACTATAAAGTGTACAGTAGTTACATTTGTACTATGAAGTGTACAGTGTGGTACTATAAAGTGTACAGTAGTTACATTTGTACTATGAAGTGTACAGTGTGGTACTATAAAGTGTACAGTAGTTACATTTGTACTATGAAGTGAACAGTGTGGTACTATAAAGTGTACAGTAGTTACATTTGTACTATGAAGTGAACAGTGTGGTACTATAAAGTGTACAGTAGTTACATTTGTACTATGAAGTGTACAGTGTGGTACTATAAAGTGTACAGTAGTTACATTTGTACTATGAAGTGTACAGTGTGGTACTATAAAGTGTACAGTAGTTACATTTGTACTATGAAGTGTACAGTGTGGTACTATAAAGTGTCTGGTGTCCTACTATAAAGTATACTGTAGTGTAAGTGTAGTTTGAGTCTACCTGAGCATGTGAGTGGCCAGTGTTCTGTCTGCACTCTTCAGGAACGCCCGGAATGAAGGTCTCATCTCTCTGCACTGAAGAGGATGAAAATTACACTTAAAGGGACAAATGAAGCAAAATTTACTTTTTTGAGCTTTTATGATCATTTTGTAACAATATTCCCTCAACACGATTTAATTTCAGGTTGTATTTTGATCAAACTTATTGAATTTACATGTATTATTTCCATACACAACTTAAAAACTCTGCAAACTCTTGTGTATTAGCACCTTGTCGACGGTGTGTACAGCGGTGCAGTAGTTATTGAAGTAGTTGGTGTAAACTCTGAGTTTCTGGCAGAACTTCAGAAGAACATCCCCCACACACTGCTGAGCGTTCCACTGCCTCAGCCTGGAGTCCAGATCGGCCTGGAGGATTCTGGGACACAAACAGAGACAGAAATCGCTGTACAGACCATGATTCCTTATATTATGGGGACTTAAAATCTGATGCTATTGCGGCATTACTATAAAAAATCATAAGAATAAAAGGCGGCGCCGCAAAGAACTGCTGTGAGAATCAAGTCTTCATGATGTAAACTCTTCATTATAAATCTAAGACTATTTGTTTGAGAAAGAACATTGCACATTGCTTAAAAGTACCTGTTGAGTTCCAGGATTTGTGACACGGGGCTGAAGACGATCTGGATGTCGGCGACGCTGATGATGGCTCTGTTAGAGTTCAGCGCGGCGGTCAGAGGCTTCTCATAGACCTGTTCAAACACGCTTCTATGTTTTACTTATTCAAAAACCCAACAATTATTCTTTCTGGAGGTGTAATTTATCACTTCTAAGTCATAAAAGTGGACTAAAACTCCACAGACGCACCTTCTGCAGTGCGGTCAGTCTGCTCAGATACACGTCCTCACTCCGGTGCAGCTCCCTCGCCACTGAGCCTCTCCAGTCCAACTCCGCCTGAGCGAGAACAGGGGGATCAGCGCCAGACCTCCACCAAGGCCCCATTCGCACTGTTCATGATCATGTTTACCAGAGGCGGGTCCGCAGAGACGGAGGTGAGAGGGACGCAGTGTGAACTATGACCAGGGCCTTCAGACGTCGCTTCTGCTCCTGTTCCTTCGGCTGCAGATGCACGGTTGGAGAGGAAGGAGGCAACAAACTCCAGTTGTTTTGTCTGAGTTGAAAAGAAAAGAAAATACGAGGTTATAAGATGAATCTGATGACACAAATGTCTTTCAGGAACGTGCCTCACGAAACATATATTTAAATCAGATGGTTTGAAGCGTCACAACAGCAGAACTTCTGTACTTCTGTCGGTGCCGTTATGTTAGTTTTGGTTCTTGGTTTGTTTTGGTTTTCACACAGACCTCAAGGTGAACAATGTGAGGTTTTTATATTATCTCGCTGTGTATTTTACGTGTACTTGGCTAATATTCTAATTCTATTGAAAGGCAAGATACATTTTGCCCGAATACACTGGGAAACAAAGTCAGGTACAGGCAGGGCATTTTTAAAACTGGGACATGAAAACGTTTTTTTTTTTAACCCTAAGGCCTATATAAAATACATTTTAAATATAAATAAATTGACTGAAATTCAAGTTTTTATTGACATAAACACTTTAATATAGTCTGAAGATTTAAGAACAAAAAAAATCTCCCTCTGGCCATTATTCCAGCGGCCATCAGTACACAGACTTTTAAAATGCCCCTCGACTGTGACTAAAAATCAAAAGCTGCTCATTGACACGACAAGATTATTTCTGAAAAGTCTGATCAGTCTAAAACACTAAAACCTCATTTCTTTCCGTTCTCGATGTTTTCCCTCTAGTACACGTGCACTCTTCAGCCTGTGTAATAACTTAAAACAACATTACTCTTGTTTTTTTGGCATAAAATATGTAAAATGTCAGAAATAGATTGGTGTCTGTACCTGTTCTTGCTCGATCGCTGCAGTCAGAGCTTCAGTCAGAGCTGCGTTTAAAGCCGGGGACATGCAGAGAGCTTTGGGGCACATTTGGTCTTGGAAGTAAAAACCTAAAGAGAGAAAAGAGAGGCTCCGTAATTACAGAGATGTTAACCGTAAACCACGTCAACAAATACTTTCACTTCTGATGTTTTAGAACTTAACATAACGACATATTAGATTCTAGACTTCAAAACATTCTAAAGGCACTGGTGTAACTTTCATACCTAGAGCGCGCCCCCTGGTGTCCGCGCTGAGCCGCTGCAGCTCTTTGCCGGCGGACGTCCTGAGCTCGCACAGACAGAGCTCCGCCCACAGCGCCTGCATGCACCAGGCCTGGAGCGCAGCGGCGTGGAGGTACTGGAGAGCAGGGGAGGGGGGTCCGGAGACACAAGGGCTCAGGCTGCTGTCGCACCACTCCCCCAGGACTACACAAACCCACACACACACACACACACACACACACACACAGAGTTCAGCCATAATTCAGCTATAAACAAACATTTTTCTTGACTGACTGTTTTGGAAGCTGCCGGTGGATAGACCCATGGGAGCACGGACTTCAACCCCCGTGAGGGTTGAGAGGTTCTGCATGAGGGACACTCCAGAGGCTGAGGAGAGGAAACAAACTGTTATTTCATCTATTTAATTCAGTAGGTTGTGTTCACGCTGTAGCACACACAGACAGGCTCTGAAGTGTGTGTGTGCCACCTGAAGAGGCCAGAGGGCAGAAGATGTCGATGCCTCCCCTTCCTCCTACTCCTCCTTCACTTCGGCCGATCCACGAACACATTTTCTCCCAGAAGTCTCTGTGATCAGGAGCTAAAAGGGTCTGCTCGGATAACTCACTTCCTGAGAGAGAAAAATCAGCAATTCTTTATAACATTATCAAGAGGAAACTGTAACGAACTCATGTGTTTTTAAAGCACACCAGTGAGATATAGCCACGGTTTGTTCTCAAAGCAAATAGGGTCCAAAATCAACTAACGGAAATCTTGTTTCAGGCCAATGAATGCCTAGAACTGGCCCTGGGTTTGGGACCCTCCACCTTCTTACTGATAACAGTCTCTCCCTATTTTTTATTACTACTTATTTAGAAGTTTATTATCATTGTAGGTGTGACAGTGGCATGTGTGCGAGTGTTAGTGGTAGCTCACTACCATCGGGTCTGGAGTGAATGAACAATGCTCTCTTAATAAAGCTCTGTAAAGCGTCTTTGAGGACATGTGTCTGTGAAAAGCGCCGCTATAGCTGTTGTTGGAAGGCGACCTTGGGCGTCCAGAAAGGCGCCAAATAAATAAAATGCATTATTATTATTATTATTAGGCCCGAGCCCCTACAGGGCGTAGGGCCTATTGCTTTCGCAACGATGAATGCCTGGGTGAAGCAGTATCCTAGCAACCCATGCCGAAGGCATGGGACATGCATATTTGTTCTTGCTAACAAGTCATCGTCAACATTGAGTGAATGGGTGAAAATAGCGCGAAGCGCTTCTGTCCCCCAAACACACTCCAGACATGAAGCTGTATCCAAGCCCCAGGCCGAAGGCATGGCCCATATTTACAGCTGCTAAAATGAATGGAAATCAATGGGAGTCAATAGCCGACCCCGACGAGATGCTGAATGACCCCACGGTGACGTAGGGAATCTCAAAAGCTTTAAAAAAAAAAAAAAAAAAAAAGTATATGTCTTTCCTATGTTAAAGGACATATTGTTTTTGCTAAAAAAAAAAAAAGTTTCCTTATTTATTTATTCTTCATTTTTTTCTGCTCCTCAAGCTCTAATTTGACCCCCTGAACACGCTCAAAAGCTCATCAAATTTTGCCTGAAATTCAGAAGTGAAATAATTTGATAAAATATATGTTGCATACATGGGTATAAAAAAATGGCGCGACAGCACCACCTGCAAAAGTCAAAATACATTGCGCCTATGGGAGACGTCCCGACGTAAAGTTTGTCATACAGTCACACAATTCGGTACAGACATTCCTCATGTGAAGACAGAAAAAAAATATTATTATGGCCACGCCCCCTGACAAACGAGAAGGCGGCCATCTTGGATTGAATTTTTAAAAATGCTGAGTCAGCATTTTCGCTCATGTCGCATTTGAACGAACTCCTCTGAAGGTGCTTCACCTACAGGGGTGAAAATCGCCGTACATCAACTAGAGAAGTGCAGCTTCAAACAATATCTGAATTTTTTTGATAACTGTCACGGTTTACGTGCAGCGAAGCCGCAAAATTTGTGCAGATTTTTTGCAATTTTCCAATGTCTAAATTTGCTCCCATTCAGCCAAACAAAGTCCGATTGTTCTCAAATTTGTATCACTTGTAAAACTTTCGTGCCAAAGCCGACTAATTGTGACACGAGCAAAAATGGTGTGATAGCGCCCCCTGCAGGACACAATAACATTTTGCATGGAGGGCCAAATTTTACTTTTTCCAAAATGTACCAAATTTTGGAAAAAAATTACTTTGGGCCATCTCAATCAAAAAAGTCAATGTAAACCATATGGTATTTTTAATTGTGTTGCCATGGTGATGCGCGAAAGCTCCAATGTTATCCTAATGGGAAAGATCAGATAAATTCCTATTCATGAAAAATATTTTATTTTCACAGAATATTCTCAAATTTGGCTCAATGACTCTTCATGTCATCCCGATCAAAAAAGTCAAGGACAACCATACGGTATATTTCACTGGGTTGCCATGGCGATGCGCCAAAGCCTCCACGTTATCCTTATGGGAAAATTTCAACAATTTCTTACATTTCAAAGTGATATAACGTCTTATTTGTTTAATTGAAGAACGTGAAATTTGGCACAGTGATTCTTCAGGTCAGCCTGATCAAAAAAGTTCAGGGGCCAAAGTTGTATTTTGCACGGTGTTGCCATGGTGATGTCCCAAAATGCCCGGGTTTATCTATGTTAGCACATCAGCATCTCCAGTGTGTGTGGACTTTATGTGTTTAGTGACAAGTTCAGCCCAAAGCCACAAACACACAGAGACAAGAGGCTCATCAGCACCACAAGGGGGAGCGCCAGCGCCACCCGGGGGAGCGTCAGCGCCACCCGGGGGAGCGCCGGGTCGGCTGAGTGCAAAGCGCGGCCCGATGCTGCTAGCGGCTTTAATTATTATTATTATATGTTATTTAGTCTTTGTTCTTGTAATATAATGATATGTGAGCTGCTGTGTCCAAGTAATTTCCCTTGTGGGTCAATAAAGTTTGTCTAAAGTTTATATAAAAGTTCCTTTGACTCATTTTGACTATAGAACAACAATTATTGGCTCACTTTCAAATATGTATTTCTAATGTATTTATCTGTACCATAGTTTAGTCCAAGGGTCTCCAGCCTGTAGCTCGGGATTAATCAAACGCCTTTTACCACTGCACATGGATAATTTTGATGCCTAACTGTGCACTAATAAATGAACAATGGTTTTATAGGCATCTACTGTAACTGTACCTCATCTAAGGGTTGACGTGCCTCTTATATTTGCTCAATTTCTTCTTTCTCCGACCCCTTTTTTAGTCAGTGCCAGGCCTGTACTAATGATTATTCCAGTAGTTGACTAGCCAGACATTTTTTTTTAATTAGTCGGATAGTCAAGCTTATATTATATTATATTTTGAGGGTTTTTTTGTATTTTGAGATTTTGAATTATATTTTCAACCAAATAAATATTGAAAAATAGTGACTGAAGGCTCCTGGAAAGCAAATATCTCCAAATAAATGATAAAGAAAATGAGAAATTGTTTGTTTTTTCTTTGACAGTTTGATTTAATAATGCAAATGAATAAAAGATGTTATGGCCTGTGTTTTTGAACCTCTATAAAACAGATACTAAATATGATGATTTTTAAAGTCAATTATTCTGACTAATCATTGCAGCACGAGTCAGTTCTTGGTTTGTTTTGAATAATTCCACTTGGCAAAGAACAAGATTTTTCTCAGATGAACAGTTCCACAGGACGTTACAGGTTTTGAAGTTTTGAAGCTTCAGACTCACTTTGAAGGATCTGCACTCCCTCCGTCCCTCCTGGAGCCAGCACCCCCAGCCTCAGCGCCCTCTGCCCGGACAAAGCCCTTTCCGCCTGGGTCAGGAGAGCGGAGAGGGAGTTCCGGTGGTCGTAGAGGACGGCAGCCACGCCCGCCTTCGCCCCGCTCAGCACTATCTGCGCGAGAAACATGAAATATTTTAGAGTCAACGCCAGTATTTGCATACACTGTACACACAAGTCAAATGTTTGGACCCACACGGCAAAAAGCTTAAGATATCAACCCTTAAATCGATCAGAAAATGACTTAAAAGTAGTGAAATTATCTTGCTGCGTGGACAGATCATTTTACTTGACAACTTATCTTAAACTAAACAGCCTCTAGAGTAAAATGAAGCAGTCTCAGAACCAGTAAGTCGATAATAAAGCTGGAAACAAGATGAATAAGCTGATAGAAGTTCTAAAGTCTTGGCCAGATCAGCATCCTATTTGGAATTATGTAGCAAAGAAATGAACTCAACTAAATATTTTTTCATATTTTTAATTCAAATTCTCAAAGCAGTCGCCCTTCGCTTTGTTGACTGCGCTGCAAACTTCTCCTGAAGCAGTTTTCACGTCAGAGCTGTGCCGAATGTGCAAACCGGGGTTCAAAGCAAAAGGCGGCTATTGTTTTAAAACTCTAAAAACTCTCAAATCTAAAAAACCCTCCACGTGTCAGTCACTCTTGATGCTTTCGATGAGAATCTACGACGTAAATAACCATGAAAAGAAAGAAGAAACGTAAACGAGAGTGTGTCTTTTTGTGTTATATTACAGTTTATTGTTTTCTGCTTTATTTTCTTCTATTTTATTTGTTGCATGTTTAGTGTTTGTCTACGTTTCACTCCAAGTACTGCAGCAATTTGCAGCAATTTCCTAAGTTTGTGAACCTGTTCACTCACATGGCAATAAAACCTTTCTGATTCTGATTCGGATATGGTCATATTCATTCACCTCGTAGGCTGGGAGTCTGTCAGAGATCAGCAGAAGGAGACGGGGGGTGGTTTCAGGGTTAGAGGAGAACACTTCTGAGAGTGTAGATCGGGTAAGGGACCTGAAAGATTACAGTTATATATTAGTTATTCAACATTTGTGAGTCGTAGCTTCAAAATGCGGCTGCAACATTTACATGCACACCAGCAAAACCGGATAACTGGCCTAGTCCAATTTGAATGTCCTGCATTACACAAACTGTCTCTTGTGATCTTTGCCGTTCCCTCCTCAAAAACCGACATGGAGTTGTGTTTCGTCATCGTGGTTCAGATGGAAAGATTTATATTGAACAAATTACCGATTAACTATTTGAATTGTTGTTTGTGATATCGACATAAATTGTGAATTTATGAACACGGAGTCTGTTTTTGTGATACAATGGTTGAGATAAAAGAAAAAGTAGGAACAAATTGGAGACAGGGATGTCATGTAATAACACAAAACCCCAAAATGTGAGGGGGAATCCATTGCGTTTCACTGGGCCGAAAGTTTCGAATCGTGCGCTAAATCTGCAAACCATTTCTTGAACCGGTCACGTGGTACGGCTGGTTTGCGAGGCTTCGAACGTCACCGCACACGTTACTGATATGAGCCTCGATACGCGCTTCACCAAAGCCTTCCTGGATTATTCTGCACACGTTTCGAAGCCTCGACATGGAGGACACATCGCTACTGTTTACAAACACGAAAATGGTCTATAACACTTTTCTATTTCCATTTTGACTCATTAGTCTGTTTAAAAAGGACACTCAGAAAATGGGGTAGTGAAAAAATATCGGTATTGAAAGGCTGTATTGTACTGATACCCGAGTGAGCTGCAGGGCCCGCTCCTCTCCAGCAGGCGGCGGTCTCCCCTGGAGCTCCGTCCCTCCTCCACGCTGGGGCTGGGGACGGGGGGCCGGGGCTCAGGGTCGGGCCAGAGCGCCGAGGTCCCAAAGCCCTGTGAGGTCAGACAGATTCTGGGTGGGACAAATCCACCGTGGAGGTTTTTGCCGCTGCTGCCCCAGGGTCTTCTGGTCCTCATCACCTCCGCTGCAAACACAAACACTCAGTCCACTTAACCATTAAAAAGCAAAGGTAGAGAAGATTGGATAATATTACTTTTTAAATCAAGGTGTTTCGTAGGGCTGCACAATTTGGGGGGGAAAAAATCTACTTTCTAATTTTCTGCACATTGTCAACGACTCCAGGAGCATCAACACTTGAGAAAAGACTGAATCTGAAATCACAAACCAATACAAGAATCCCCAGAACATATTTGTAAAGGTCTAAACCACATGTGTCAAACATGCGGCCCGGGGGCCAGATCCGGCCCTCCAAGACCTTTAATCTGGCCCTCGGCTGATTTTTCTATTAAAATACTTAAAATTTTCAGATTTTTCTGTTAATTTTCTGCACCGTTTAGCATAGCAGCGTCTCCGGCGTTTCTGTACGTTGCGACTCCCACCAGAGCAGCACAAATGAAGACTTTCCTCTTTCCAAACGCTCTTAAAGGACGATCGTTTTGACTGTCGACCGTGACCCTCATCAGCAAAATGTCAAAAAATGAGAAAAGCAGATGCTGAGTTCAGGATTTCCCAAGAAAAATAGTCTAATTCTTATTTGTTGACAGAGGTGAATGGGAAATCTGTGCTCAGTGTGTTTGGAACAAGTGGCGTTGCTCGAGGAATATAATCTTAAACACCACTACGAGACACGGAGAAAAATACAATAACTTGAAGAGAGAATTGAGTTTTCTGATCCGGCCCTTTTGGGATCAAAGTAGGTTGCATACGGCCCCCGGACCAAAATGAGTTTGACACCCCTGGTCTAAACTAAAGGTACATCAGACATTTTTCTAGAAAATATTGTGTTTTCTTTTTGCAGAGGACTTTCTATGATCTAAATAACCATATATAAGTTGTGATACACTGTGCAGCTCTAGCGTTTCAACCCCTTTTCAAAAGTCTGGTCAAGGTTGCCAGATTTTCCAAAGCTCTCCAAATATGCAGTATCTCTATGTATCTGACTGCACTTCTGCACAAGGGCTCATGCAAAAACGACTATTTAAGCAGAAAAAAGAACTAGGAAACGATGCATTTTTTATATAAAGACAGATTCAACTTGTGAATCATGAGTTTAATCTGTCTTTTTATGTACAAATATAAAAAATGCCACTAGTTCTTCTTTCTGTTCTTGTCTCATATAAATCCTTATCATCTGGTTGACTCAGACAATGCATTTTTGAGTAATAAACATCTGTAATTTAAAGCTGCACTGTGTAATTTTTCTAGTGATGTTATGCCTTTACCTGGAATGCTCCACCTTAGATTTATTCAATTGCAGGTGGTTTTATAGCTCAAAAACACATAGAAAAACACTTATTCTAACTGTAAGCGGGGTCGCCTCTCCACAGATCTGACCTGTAGCTTGGTCTGGTTTGGTCCCCATGAAGATAAAAAGGTTTAACGCCACACTGTGAAACATTCCAGACAAAGCAATAACATTTCCACGCTCCTTAAACAATCGAAACCCTCTTATTTCAACAGTTTTTACTCTTTTCATGCTGGAGCCTTTCCCTGATGAGGTCTCGTATCCTCCTCTCCTTCCTCCTCTCCTCCTCCTCCTCCTCTTCCGTCGCTTCGCCTCTCTTCTGGTTGAGGGTTCCGTACAAATGCTGAGCCTCTCTGGGAGTGAGCCAGTCCAGGGTGGAGACGCAGGAGACGTAGTGCTTCTTCCAGGCGCCGTACTCCTTCTCGGCGGGGGTGTACGGGAGGAACCAGCCTTTGTCGACGCACCTGCTCGCCCACAAACAATCCTAGGGAAAAAGCAGGATGAGGATTGTGTTTTTAACTATTTCTTTTGAGAAGTGGCAAAAAGGAAGAGCCGATTTCCTCCCGTTTCTGATCTGAGATATGCAGGGAAGGCTTATGTGTGGAAAAAGTCAGAAAATTGGCAGGATCATTGCTTGGTTTCCTTTGTTTATGCGCTTGGTTTCCAGGTTACGCCACATTCAGGGAGCCAAATGCCTGGTAATGCTCTGGGTTGTGTGAATGGGGGGCCGCTGCTGAGAGTTCTGACATTTTGTACCTGGAAATTTACAAGAAAATATGTGTGAATGGGGCTTTTGATTTGCAGCAGGGATATGCCTGAGGATGTGCCTTTCCTTCAGTTTATTTATTTGGCTGAACTCTTATATGGTGGGAATTTAATTTAATAGGTTCACAACACTGTTTGTTGAGGTCATAAACGTCCAAATTAGGGCAACTATTGGTTTTGAAAAAGAAATAAACTAAAAATAAACAAACACACTGAAAATACTTTAAAAACCTGGTGGTTGACTGGCTGGTTTTTAAATTTTCTTATATTTTTAACGGAATATTTGGGGATTTTGACCAAGTAAGAAGTGCAGCTTGTGCAGTACAAAGGAGTGAAGTTAAGAACTAAGTGAGAGTGAGACTAAGAAGAGACAGGGCTTTCCTGAGGCTGCTGTGACCCTGCAGAACAGAGACAGAGGAGGGACTCTTTTATCCTGAGGGCTGTTACTCTCCTCACACTGCCCTGACACTGGATCTGAAAACTCTACAAGTTGAGCTGCACTTTTCTGTCTGAACTTTTCTTAAATGTTCTGCGTGTACCTGTTTTAGTATCCTCCAGCTCTCTGTGGGCCTGTTTTAGTGACAAGTCGGAATTGGATCGCATTTTTGAAGAGAACTGAATCCTTTTCTTTGGCATCATAGTAACAGACAGTTTTATTTATTATTGTAGGGGAAGGCACACTCTTTCTCTCAGTTTGAACCATTTAAACTAATCTGAGCCTTCTTTTTTTTCCTCTGTGATGAATTTGTAGATAAAATCAGTTCTCACATTCGCTTCTGCCATATAAACACATATTAAAAAACCCAGTCTTTTGAACGGCTCTCTGACATGATCCAAAAGATCCCATAAAAAAGTGGAAAGTTCTATCTCTAACCTGTTCGGACAGTATCCTCCAGCCCCAGCACACTTGGGCGGCGGAGCAGAGGTCTCGTGGGGACAGGAAGGACAGGACATACAGAGACAGGAACCTGGGCAGCACCGTGGTGAAGTCCACCCGCGTGACAGGGAGCGTCTCAATCAGCAAATCCCTGCAATATCTGAACAAAACAGTGCAAAATGACAACATATACACTTCTGTACACATATATTACAACACATAAGTACATGGAAAATGGTCACGTTTTTATGTAGCGCTTTCCCTCCTTTAATAATGCTTATCTGTCATATCTGATGTAGACCGGTGGATGTTACAGCGTCATGTTGTGTGGACAGAGGCAGATAGAACAAAAGAACCTGATCCAAGACAATTACCAACACGGGTTTTGTCCATTTTCAGCCAATAGTGCCAAACCTCCTCTCCATACAGCAGCTGTAAATGTACTTTCTTATTTACTCCGCATAAGTTAGGGGTTGAACTCACTTGAGCTGTGACTTGGTGCATCTGGAGAGCAGCGAGTGGAGCAGATGTTTCCTCTGCGCGTCTGTCCACAGGTCAAACCAGTGCAGCACCAGGCCGATCCTCTTCTCAAACAACTACACATAAGAAAAACACACATTAACAACAGCAAATACACTCATACTAAACAAGTACACAAGAAAAACACACGTGAACAACAGAAAAACACTCATAATAAACAAGTACACAAGAAAAACACACGTGAACAACAGAAAAACACTCATACTAAACAAGTACACAAGAAAAACACACGTGAACAACAGAAAAACACTCATACTAAACAAGTACACAAGAAAAACACACGTGAACAACAGAGAAACACTCATACTAAACAAGTACACAAGAAAAACACACGTGAACAACAGAGAAACACTCATACTAAACAAGTACACAAGAAAAACACACGTGAACAACAGAAAAACACTCATAATAAACAAGTACACAAGAAAAACACACGTGAACAACAGAGAAACACTCATACTAAACAAGTACACAATCGACTCCGAGAAGTAGCGAACACGGTCTGTTTTACTGTGCCCCCTCTGGCTTTACGCACTGACCTGCAGGTTGTGCGCCTTGTTGCTGAGAGGAGTCCATGCGCTAAAGACAGGGTCGCGCCGCGGGTTGATTTGGCTCCGGGGCGGCTGGTAGTCCGTGCCGTGGAGCTGCCAGCGCTTTACGGAGTGCGGAATGGAGCTCCAAGACATGGTTCCGTCTGCTCCGAGTGCGAGGGCCAAATCACAGCCGCAGAGGAGGGCATGGAGCGGAGGGGGGAGCCGCGATGCGCATCTGCTCCGGCCCAACGCGTAACCTGGAGACGGTCAACAAACGCGCATTCCTCCACGGTGCGCGCTCACGCGTCTTCAGAGCGCATGAATAATGAACGTGGAGCGCGTACGGTGACGCAAGGGTCAAGATGAGACGAGGCTGGAGGGCAAGTTTGCTCCAAGGCAATGGCAGAAGTGACAACAACAGCAGAACAACATAGAAGATAAAGATGAATTTGTCGTTATTATCGATTTTTAGGCTATTCCCGTAAGTACAAAGTGAGCTCCCCCCCCACCTGTGTGTCAGATGCCCTCTTATCCTTCTAAATCTCAATCTTCTTCTTGGTTAAATAAAGGCAAAACAGATTAATAAATGTCAGATGCCCTCCCAATCCATTAGGGAAAGTACTTGGATTGGCCCACTGAGCTTAAGTAATATTCAAGTAGCCTGAAGTACAAAGTAGTGAAACAATTGTCCATCAATTACCAAAAAAAGGGGTAAAATTTCAAGTAAAAATTATTAGAATTATATTTTCAAAGTATAGAGCAGAACTTTTTGTAAAAACTAATATCAGAAAGACAAGTTTTCGTGTCATTAACATAAAGATTTTGTCACTTTTTGTCACAGTGGGAAGAATTCTTTACTCGAGTCGGCTAAAAGTGCCACAATAAAATCTATTATTCAGGAAGAATCAACGCAGAAATGTACAATTAGAAAGCAGTAAAGTTATATGAGTAAACTAATATCCAACACTAGAATTCAAAGAACAAAAATGGAAACATGACATGAGACAAAAACAAGAAAATCACACCGACATGATGAGTTTATTTGAGCAGTTTGTCCAAAGCCAAATCCATTTATCACCCACTTAAGTCCTGATACAGAGCTGCAGGGGGCGCCCTCATAATGAACCGAGGTCTCCTGTCAATCACACACATGCCAGATGCCCTCCCGTCATTATTCAAAGTACTTACACTGGTCTAAGTTGTGCCTCTGAGCTCTGCGTCCTGAAACACACGTTCCGGATACTGTAAAAAGAGCAGCAATGGAGTTATTATTAAAGTGCTGTCATATAACTTACGGAGGGCGGCTTGCATCTCCACAAACCCGACTCTTACTTACTCGTCCTGCTTGTTTCAATGGGAATGTTGCTCCTTTGGCTGTAATTCCATTTAGTTAAGCGTACTTTTACCTGGGAAACATATTGTACAATGCAACAGTACTTGTCATACAGGTTCAAATGATAAAAGCATAACATCAGTCCCAGTTTTGCATTTTTGTTAGTCCGGATGTATTGAGGTTTGGCACGTTTAGAGGAAGTTAGAAAGAGCTTCAGCCTCACAGACACGATGGCCCCGGCTGTGTTCAGACCTGTGCTTCTCACTCTGAGTCTTCTGCTCTGCTCAGGTAAGAGACCATCACCTGTTTAAATGCTGCTGCGCTCGTCGTCTCACATGGGAAATGATTCATCTGAAAGTTTCACATGTCAAACCAAAAGCGTTTTTCTATTTTAACCTTTCGTTTTTGTTTCTTGCTGTTTTGCATTTTGTTTCGTGTGTATATTTCGTTCTTTCATGAGACTAAAGGGGCGTCGCATCTGAACATCATTAGAAAGAAAGAATATTTCCAAAAGTAATGATGAGATTTTCATTTTTAACTTGTCCTCCTTGTCATTTTGTCTTCAGACATTAAAAGAACAAATATTGCGCATTATTTTCTATTGTTATTGGTCTTTAACCCTATAATGCCAAACGTATCATATTTGATACATGACTTTTTCAGCCTTCCACATGAGCAGTGTGATATTTGTTTCCCTGAAAAACCTGATGTGTACAATCAGATACATGCAGTGCATCACAAAAATTGTAAAAATAACTAAAATCAGTGTTTTTTTGAGCATAATAAAATAAAACATAAAAGTGTAACTAAAACACACAAAAAAAAACCAAAAACAAAAACAAAACAACAACAAAAAAGTTATGTTTTCCAGCCAGTTCCAGTGGTGGATTTCCTATTACTGCATCATGGCAGCACTTTTTATGTTTAGAATTACACATTTGTGGATTTATTTGTATTTTATTATGTTTTTGTTTGTTCAGGAAAAAAAAAATTGAGCATTGTGACCTGATGATGAACCTCATATATGGAAACTGATATTTAAAAATGTTTTTGTTTGTTCAGAGGGACCAGTAAAGGCTTGAAATGAATAGAAAAAATAGAAAGAATTGGGATTTTCTGTCACTTATTTAATGGTTTGGGCTTTACAGGGTTAAACA
>CM060675.1:16685025-16927525 GCA_030686955.1 Odontamblyopus rebecca | reverse complement strand
CTACACAGCTGACCAACGTCAAATCTAACAACAATTCTAGCCTACCTTTTTAAACCATGAGAATCAGGAAGTGTGCGGTTAGCAAGACTGTGAAAAGAGCTTAGAAACTCATCTTGGTGAATAATTAGGGCGGTGTGAATGCGTAAAGTAAGTGAGGAATGACTTTGGACGACTGCAAACTGTTTCAAATGAGCTACTTCTGTTTTTCCCATTTTTAAGACGGTAAAACACTCAAACGTTCTGTGTCCACAAAGGCTCGCGTGTCCAGTAGCCATCTTTATTTCCTCCATCAGATAACGTTCTGCGAGCTGCTCCTCTGACCCGTGAATTTCAATGGCCGGTGGGAGAGAGAAGAGGATGCACAGTGGAGACATTAACTGGCTGAGTGAGCAACCAGAGGAGGCTTACAAGGATCATTTAAAGGTACAGCGCAGCTCCGATTCATTTTTTTAATATATGGAAGTTATTTTTGGGTGATACTGACATTGGTTTCAAAAAACAAAAGGCAAAAAATATATATATGCTAGAGACATATACATCTACTGGTCAGTATTGGCATATTTTGTACGATGACACCAAACGCCGTCACGCACTACGGGAGAATTTGCCCGATTTTTGCCGTGATTTGCTTTGACTTTGTGTCTTCGTGCGCTCCTCATGTGTGACTCGGAGCTGCTCTGTCAGATCGTAACCACCGAACATCGGCAATGCAATAAAGTAAAGCCGGTAAAACAGAGCGTCAGGGCCAGAGGAGCGACGGACGCAGAGACGCAAGGTACAAAATCGAGATAAAGCGAAAATAATGATGAAAATAATGAGAAGACTTTATTCCTCACGTCTCGTAAAGTGGTAAATTTAAAGTGCAGCGTCTCATCCACATTATCCACACAAATTGTCCTCTGCAAATAATGACCCCCAGTCCACAAAACCGCACTATTACTCCAGTTTGAAGCATTCTCTGGAAGTAAAAAGGCGAGATATTTCCAGCACACAGATCGAGGTAAAGCTGCAGATTACCGACAGTGACTCTACTTCCTGTGGACTTTATCGACAATCTTTTATGCTTTGAAAATCCTGTATCTGAAGTATTGCTCCACATTTCACAAATAATAATCACACAGTTTTGACTTGTATCTAAACTGGACGTGCAGAGCTCTGATCTTTGAACACTTCAGAGTCTCAGAGCGAGTGGTTTTACTGTAGACAGGAAACAGCTGACGCCATCGCGCTCACAGCTTTATATCCTGTGGTCCGAACACAGATCCCGCTGCAGTGTTTACGATTGGAGATTTGAAGTCTCCTAAGGTTCTCCTCATGTCTGTGGTGTGCGCTTGTTGTCGCACGTTTAAAAAATCTTTTAAGACTGAAAAATCCTGTGGTGTGTGGAGGCCTTAAAAGATTTAAAGGTCCTAGGAAATTTTACTTTTGTGAGTCAAGAGAGTCATGTTAGAATGTTATTATCTCTTCAAAAACATACCGGAGTTGTGTTTTGTTTCATTAACACGTTTGTCTATCTTCATCTCCAAAGCTCAAAATGCTCTGTTCCACCTCGCGATGTCATGAACTGGTAGTTTTCAAGTTAACAGCTCATTTTAACTTTAGTTCAGTAGATATGGGTGAATCCAGGGCTGAAACGATCCAAATGATTCTAGTGAAGGTGCATGGAGTTTAAAACACACTGTGGAGCATTTCTTGTATCACCACATGACATCACAAGGTGGAACAGAGTATTTTCTGTTTGAGAGAAGAACTCAACCTGAATATGCAGGGCTTGACATGCGATTTATTATGTCAGAACCACACGCTTTGACTTTAAAACTTTCCAAAGACGATTAGATGTGGAGCTGTGTCCTGCCTCCCTGATTCCAGAGATTGTGATTGACAGGCGGGTTAACCAATCAGAGAGACACATGCTCTGTTCGCACCAAAAAGAAACATAGATACTTAAACATATGTATAAAAAAGCAGAAAAATCTACATAGAAACAGAGAAACGCAGGTGGTGTGGTTTTTTTTTTTACAGAATCAGCAATCGAAATGCCAAACTATTACTTATTTCAGGTAAAAGACGTTATAGATTTTGTTCTGAATGGTACGAGAATTGTCTAGAGGAGACGTCATCCACATTTGAGACACACGTGATGCAAATTAGCAGCTGCGGTTTGGATCGTCTCACGTTTGTACTCAGGTTTTTCACGCTCGATTTTTCCTTCTGGATTCTGGAACGGACTGGCTTCTCAGGTGAGGCCCTATAAGCAGTTCTAGCTCCGTTTTGGGGCGACGGTAGCTCAGTTTGTGGGGTGTTCGTCCACTGATCCTAAGGTTGGAAGTTCAAATCCTGCTCTTGACGTCAACATTATTGGTTGAGCGGTCAGATCCAACGACCCACAGGTTGGTGGTGCGATTCCAACTCCCACAAATGTCTCCGTACTCTGATGTTTGAACGGGTGAGTGGTTCTTTGGTGCAAAACGCTTTGAGTGACTTGAAAATATAAAATGATGTACATATGTTATAGTTTTTACGCTATACCTTGAAAAAGCATGTCATCTTTAACCTTGCGATATAGTAAGTTTACAGTAAGCTAAAATTAATACGTAAAAACATACTATAAGTACTTTACTGTATCCCATGGCACCCCTCCATCCCCTCGGACCTTCCCCCCTTCCTTCCTCTCCCATGGCGGTGTCTCTGCCGCCTCGACCCTGCTCTCCTCATTTACCCCGTCTAATTAGAAGCCGGAGGAGTCCATTGTTCCCCTAATAAAGCCCCCACAGAAGAGAGCGCATGAGCTGACACCACAGAAATCACACCCACAACCCCCCTCCTCCTCACACGTTTTTTTTCTCTTTTTTTGCTATAGGACGCTATCAGATACCCCGCACGATCACTCTACACATTCCGTCACTGCTAAAAACTCACAGTTAAAGTCCGTAGTCTACTGTATAGTCCTATTCGCACGGGTAAGTACAACCTGGGGACATTTTACTGGCAATGAATGAGACTGAAAGAGAAAAGAATGAGATAGAAAAGGCAGCAACAAACACTGAGATGCAGATTCACACGGGACTTACTGTAGTATTATCAATGGACGTCTGTGTTTGGATAAATATAGTAGGTCATTTGCGGCGGAATTTTTACTTTACAAATTATGTAAAGATGGCGCGTTCTCTCGAGTTTAAGATATCAGGGATCCTCTGCAGTTATTACAAATCACCAAAGGTCCACAGGTAATACTATACCCATACGGAAAGTTCATGTTTTTCTAATACGGACTTGTTTTAGTGGTAGTTTTACATCAGTTAAGTGGCCGTTTGTAGTAAAAAAGTTGAACAGAAAAGTACAAAAATGCAAGAAGTAGTGGTGAGTTCCAAAGGGGAATAGGCCTATCTCTCGATATGATAATTTCACGATCTCATGGTACAATTTTTACTGTGATGTTTTGTAGAGGCTCACATAACTGTGAATTTTCTACTTTTTCCCTTATTTATTGTCTTGACAAGCCTTTGGTACTGGTACAGGGTGTCATTTGACATCATTTCACAGGTCAATAATTTTGGAAATTCTTGTTGAAATAACCTCAAATTTTGACAGAATGTATAGAAACACATGACAATTTTATATGTAATGCTTTATTGTTGTTCTGGTTTCAGGCTGGGCCGTTCACTCCCAAAGAGAAGTCATTTTGTGTCTTGCAATCTGCTCGCACACACTCACCCAAGACTCTGCAGACTTCAGTGCAAAATTTGTAAAGACTTCACCAACTGGCAAACAAATTTGAAATTGGTACCAAGAATGTAAAGAGACATCAACATCAGAAGAGAAGTGAACGGGAGTGAAAACAGAGCAAAAATAAAACATTAAAAATATAAAATCTTGATCTGTTTCTACACATTCTGCGAAAATGTGAGGTTATTTCAACAAGAATTTCCAAAATTATCGGCCTGCGAAATGGTATCAAAGTTTTCGGGACACCCTGTTCAAAGAATTAAAGTGTAAAAGACCAGTTATTTCAGAGGATCATGGTCTATGTAGTTTTCTCTAGTTCTCTGTGTAATTTTTTGCTGCACCACAACTATTCATTTAAGCAAAGAGACTTTTGGTTTGTGCACTTTTACATCAAAACTCTGCAGTGTTTGATGCTCTGAATGTAGTTTTGTTGTTTTATACAATGCAGGTCAGATGTCAGAAGTTGTCGAAATCTAAAAATGAAAACTCACCTGCTCAAAATGATTATTACTCAGATTTTATATTATACCTATGGACAATTTGAACTCTTCTGAAACTGTTGTTTTCCTCTTGGTGAAATACTGTATCATTCCCATCATAGCAAATGGAGAGGGAATAACATCTAATTTTTTTGTTTTATGAATGAATTTCAATTGTACTTAACATTCTCTGATCACAATGAAAAATTAGACAGCTCGAACCACCTCCCACCTGATTTCAACATTTCGCTTGTTTTTAAGAGATGCTCTGCGAAATGATCATCGTCATGTATTTATTTATGAAAGAATTTGTATTTGATTTTATGCTGCGACGCCCTCTATGTTGCTACTTGGTCAAGACTTGTCCTCCGTAAGTGTTCATAACCTTTTACTCAAATTGCAAAAACAGAAAATCCCATCAAAAAGTTGCTAATTTTTCTTGCAGTTCAACCTTCATAACAAAATAAATGTAAGCTGGAGTCCTACACATCGGTCATATCTTCTGCTCGGGTCCAAACAACCAACAAAAATGTAAAACTTGAAAAAAGTAGGCAAAAATTTTTGGAAAATTTTAAATATATTGGTGTTAAACATGGTTAAATACGCTCTGTAAAGGTGCACTTTTCTGGTGGAGCGTCCGTCAAATGCTTTTCTCCATGGACATGTTATTGCTTTGTAATGTTCCACAGTACGGCATTAAACCTTTCTATCAAAGGGATCAAACCAGACCAAGTTACAGGCCAGATCTGTGGAGAGGCGACCCCGCTCACGGCCAGAATTCCTGTTTTTCTAGGTATTTTTCAGCTATAAAGCCACCTTTGATTGAAAAACGTAAAGTAAAGCTGTTTAATGTCATACTGCGGAACATTCCAGATGAAGCAATGGCATATCCATAGCAACAAGCAAATGACGGACCCCCAAAACCAAAAAGTTACATAGTTCGCATTTACGTTTTAGTTGATATTTTATTACTTTTTACATTAGGTACTTTGTAAGGATAAAGTAAAAAAAAACTACTACCAGATATTTGAGTACCTCGTGTGATCATTTTTGCACTTTTGCCCCCCAGACCAGGTGTACATGTTTGAACAGGCGTCTGACTCCATTCCCGTGCCCTCCGGTGAATCTGTATTTTTCCCCGTGGTGGGAACGGTGCCCGAAAGTGGTAGGGGGCGAGCTAATTACAACTCACATGTCAAACTCCGCGCATAATGGGACTTTCGGAAACAGAATTAGAATATTCCCCAAAAAGCCCGCAGGGGAGGCGACGGCGGTGGCGGGGGTGTCATCCGGAGTAACAAGAGGGAACGTTTCTCTGATTTTTATTTTAGTTTTTTCTTTCCGACATGTGGCAGAAGACAAGAAAGCGCAAAAAAAAAAAAGAAAAAGAAAAAAATCTCACCACTCTCACCACACTGCGCGCCCGTTGATAACACGTCCGCCGCCCTTCTCCTTCGTCGGGGTTGGCACGGCGACGGTAACTGGGGGCGGGAGGGGTCGTCGGGTGGCTGGGGGTCGGTTGGCGTTTGAGTGGCATCTGTTGTGGCCGGCGGGGGGAGGATCGGGGGGGGGGGGGCCTGGTCGGGCGTTGGCACGGAAACGGGGGTCGCGCCGGAGCGGTTGGCACGGAGACGAGCGCGGTTAGAGGGCCCCGTACTCCAGGGCCAAGTAAGAGTCGGGTTTGTGGAGATGCGAGGGCGCTCACAGTCAGGAGTTAAGTTTTTTTCTTGTGTTTTTCAGTTCGATAAACATAACCACAATGAAAAAACAGGCTCTTATTTTAGCCAATTTTTTAGCGAAAAGTTACGTACCGTGGCTTTAATATTTGAAAATCGAATATTCTTTTTTCTGTCATCTTGCAGCACTACAAAACAAAACAAAACATCGACTACAACCCCATGGATCGTGACCAAAAGGGTTTAGGCTGAAGTAAAAGTACTTCTAACGTCAAACTCTATTAAACAATGACAGAATTCCAAGAAAGAAAAGAAACGTATGAACAGCAAGTTTGAGTTTACAATTTCACTCAAAATATAAATCAAACAAACTAAATTTAACACATAATTCCAGAGCTTTATATCTTTCAGAACATAACGCTTTATACTCTTTTTGTAAAGGCTTCTACAGTGTTGGACTTTTTAAAATCATCACTCAGATTGTTCCATAAACTAATCCTTCGAAAAGAAATACAATCACTTTTTTATTCGTTCTTTTCTTCATTTTTTTCCCTATTTATGGTCGTACAAACTAATAATAACGTTAACAAAGGCACAAAAGTTTATCGTTTCTGATCGTACAAAATAAACCACCTACTATGATAGGTCCTGTATTACGGGAAATAGATTTTTGTGAGATTTAAGACATGTTATAATGTTGTTAGATCCTCAAAAACAGACCTGGAGTTGTGTTTTGTTTCATTGACACGTTTGAGCAACCCTTTATTATTAGTCTGTATACATCTCTGTATGAGAATTTAAGTAATTTATCCTCCAATTACATTTCTCAGTTTAACATTAACTCACAAAAGCTATATTTACACCATGATCTTCTTTTGCAGACCACTATCTAAATCTACCTGGAGTCTACTGGCCTTCATAGTCTCCACACTTTTTAGTTCCACCCTTTCTTGGACAAGCTTCTACAACAATCTCCAAAGCTCAAAATGCTCTGTTCCTCCTTGTGATTTTTAAAAATGTTTTTATTTAACCAGGAATGTCCCGTTGAGATTAAAAAACCTGTTTTTCAAGGACGTCCTGGCCAAGAGGCAGCAGTAAATTCATACAGTTACAATATTACAGACAAATACAGAGGAGATAAAAACACTTCTGTAAAACAAGTGCGTGTCATGGAGTCGGTCTCCAGGACTCTTAGATTAGACTTGAAAGCATCAGAGAAATGAAATTAACCAAATTCCTGTCCTTCTGCAACATGTTCCAAGATGAAGGTGCCGAGCAGACAAAAGCTTTTTTGCCAAGTTCAGTCCGAGTGAATGGAACAGAGCGAAAGATCCTGTGAGCGAAGAGAAGATGAACCTGTTCTCTGTGACACTAATGAACAAAGGTATGATTAAACATAGTGGTAGTTTTCAAGTTAACATCTCCTTTTGTTCAGTAGAGAATGGTTATTCCAAGTCTGAAATTCTTCTAGCGAAAGTGTATGGAGTTTAAAATCACAGTGGAGTCCTTCCTGTATCACCACATGACGTGAGTATTGTCTGTTTGAAAAAAAAAAAAGACCTTTGAGCAATAGAAAACCCCGTAATGAAGATGGATATGTTTTTAAAGTCATACCATGGAACATTCCAGGCAAGGCAACAATAAATAACATCTCCACGGAGTCCAGAAGGCGGCGGACCCTCCATCACCAAAGTTGCGCAATGCGGCTTTAACAAACCCTAGCTTGGTCGGTTGCCTTTTGACTGACATCTGCTGTGGCGAGGCGAAGGATCAGGCCTGGTCGGGTGTTGGCACGGAAACGGAGGTCGCGGCAGAGCGGTTGGCACGAGGCGGCGAGGGTGAGGGTGAGGGCGGCGGGTGGGGGCGGGCAGCAGGTGGCGGGTGGTCTTGACGGAGAAGCAAACAGCATGACATCTCCTGGAATGAGACTGTTGGCACGGCGGCTCTGGCTTCTCCGCCGCTTCTGTCTGAGCTCAAAGTATCGGGGGCACGCTGCAGTCAAAATACTCGGAAGTAGAAGGAGTACTGCAGTTATTCGAGAAGGAATGAGGGCAGCCGTGATGGAGTGGCTTAAAGTGGACATGGCGTGTTTTATTTTTGACAAAGAAAAAGCAAAAAAGGTTTCGAAGGAGCTCAACGCTGACTGCTCATCCCCCAGTTCTTTCATTTTCTCATACATTGTAAAAAAACTTGTCCGAAATGTAAGATATTTAAGAAAGCTTGTCCAAAATTTAAGATATAAACACCTTGATACAGAGATTTTAAAATGTGAATTGTATAAGTACCAAATATGAAATGTATCAGAAAATGACTTAAAAGTAGTGAAATTATCTTAAAATAAACAACCTCTAGACCAGAATGAAGCAGTCTCAGAACTAATAAATTGATAGAAGTTTTAAAATCTTGGCCAAATCAGAGAAATTTGACGTGTAGACTGAAAAAAATAAAATAAAATTTTTGAAAAACCCATATAAAATAGGCAAGGCAAGTTTATTTGTACAGCACAATTCGTACGCAAAGTAATTCAAAGTGCTTTACAGAATAAGAAATACATTAAAATCACAATACAAACAAATCAAAACATAAATAATCATCAGAAAATTTTAAAATAGAGATGGGACATTAAATTAGAGAGAATTAGAGAGAAGAATCGAGTGCGGAATGGAAAATGAAAACCTTTAATAAGACAAAACTGATTGAAATGGGTTACAAAGGTGCATTGTGTAACTTTTCTGCCGGAAGGTCTGTTACCTGCTTGTTTCCGTGGCGATACGACTGTTTTGCCTGTTTTGATTGGTTAAAGGTGAATGGTCAGCTCTATGGTGAAGCGAGCCTGCACATGGTAAACAATTTGTTGCTTTTTAAAGATATTATTGAGCTATAAAACACATGTAATGGAACAAATGCGAGGGAGATGTGTTTAATGCACTACTGTGGAACATTCCAGGCAAAGAAATGGCATCTCCATGGAGGCGAACTATTAGCAGACCCTCCACCTTAGAAGTTAAAGTAGAAGTTAAACAGCGCACCTTTACGTAACTACACAACAACTTTGCATAAATAGAAATAAATATCAATTGTAAATGTTCTGACTCCATTGGTTTTTATGTCCAATCATGATATCGAATGAAACTGATATTTGATATACGATCCAGCACATTTTGCAGTGTCCCCGCCATATCCAATACCACTATCAGATTGATGAATAATGAGTACCCTTTACAACTGTTGTCACCTTTTTTTTTCATTTTAACTGGACAGAAACAAGTTCAAGTAATTATTAGTACTGGTAACTTCCTCTGCTGATATTTACTACATTTATATTTTTTATGTATAGTTTTTTATGCAGCACAACATTTCTGTCCTGTACCCATTTTTTTTACCACAAAAAACGACTTTTAAACAATTTGCTGTGGTCCTAAATGGCAAAGTTGCATCCCACGGAATGAGAATCAGCTGTTCCAAATCGGAGGCCATGGTTCTCGACTGGGAAAAGGTGGATTGCTGTCTCCGGGTGGGTGCGGAGTCTCTGCCTCAAGTGGAGGAGTTCAAGTATCTTGGAGTCCCCACAGTGAGGGGAGGATGGAGCGTGAGATTGACAGGCGGATCGGTGCAGCGTCGGCAGTGATGCGGTCGCTGTATTGGACCGTTGTGGTGAAGAGGGAGCTGAGGTGGGGAATGACCGAAAGAACGAGATCGCGGATACAAGCGGCCGAAATGAGTTTCCTCCAGAGTGGCTGGGCGCTCCCTTAGAGATAGGGTGAGGAGCTCAGTCACACGGGAGGAGCTTGGAGTAGATTCGCTGCTCCTCCACGACATGAGGAGCAGCTGAGGTGGCTCGGGCATCTGTTCTGTGCCTCATGGACGCCTCCATCAGGAGATGTTCCGGGCATGTCCCACCGGTAGGAGGCTCCGGGAAAGACCCAGGACATGCTGGAGGCACTATGTCTCTGGGCTGGCCTGGGAACGCCTCGGGGTCTCTTCTGTGGAGCTGGAGGAAGTTTCTGAGGTGAGGGAAGTCTGGGAGTCCCTGCTTAGACTGCTGCCCCCACGACCCGACCGAAAATGGATGGATGGATATGTAGACAGACTAATAATAAAATATTACTGAAACGAGTGAATGAAACAAACCCCAACTCCAGGTCTGTTTTTGAGGAGGGCAATAGTATTAAACATGGTAATATTGGACCTTCAAAGGGTGCTGTACCTGATTCTTAGAATTCTAAAACCTTATTATTCACCACGATGAGGTTATAAGTGCTTTTCACAACTTTCGCTCAAATACTTGGGGGAAAAAAAACAACCAAACCAAGCAAGCGTCTGATATTTGAAAGCCAATATCCAATCCCAGTATCAGATTGGTGCATAATGAGTGGATTTACAGCAGAAATTATTTGACTTCCAACAACTATTTGTAAACTGAAATCTGGTGACACAACTTATCTCATAATTCTACTCTATTTGGAATTAACAAACACCACTTAAAATAGCGTGTGGTCTATATGTAAGAACAGCCCATCCCTTATTCCATACCGAACACGCTGTACCTCTCTCATCAAGCCTCTGGACTTTCAAAGACGTTTTCATCTTCACAAACTCGACGCGCCCAGTGTCAGCGCGAGGTCCACATATGACGCCAATTATGCGTGTCCTCGTACCTGTCTCTTCTCTACTCTTTCATCCAGGAACCAAACAACCGTAATGAAGCGCACGTCCACCAGAATATTCAGTCAGATCACAACATTCTCCTCCTCCACCGGGTGGGTTGGAGAAATTTGATACGGAGATTTTTAAATGTGAAATGTATAAGTACCAAATATGAAATGTAAGTATTTTCGGTCATTAGGAGACCTTGTAGATGTGAAAAGTTTGAGATGCTTGATGGTAAGAATTGGGTAGTACAGTGCTTGGGGATCCATCTCGAGATCTTGAGCTAGTCTTGGTTAGGCTCCACACAGAAAAACCTTACTGATCCGTGGAGTCAAACCCAAAACCTTCCTGCTGTGAGGTAAGAATGCCGGCCACTTTTTTTAGTGATAAGTAGCTGCAACAGTTTCTAGCAGAATATAACAACAGTGGTTCAGTGGTTCCCCAACCTGAAGGTCAGAAGATCCAGTCCAGCTCTGACCAAATTACCATATCATACCAACTTTATCTATAAAGCACTTTAAAAACCTTACAGCCAAAGTGCTGTACACAAACATAGAAAAGACAAGGACAGTACAACACAATATACAATATAAACACAATACTAAGAATGCACCGATACCTACACTGACATCGGGTATCCGCCCGATACTTCTATAATATACTCCAACTTGTACTCGTTAAACATTTGCTGATACCACACACCGATGCCACTATTACATGACACATTCCACAGTATCCCGGTTATGAGAAACCAGAGCAACATAAATAAAGCGACTGCAGCGACATCACATCGCTGGGTCAGTGACGATCAAGAACAAAAACTCTCTAAGTCAGACAGTTAAATGGGCAGGTGAGCTGATTGGACAGTCACAGCTGAGCCTGGACTCACTGTATGCAGGACAGTTACAGCGGCTAGGCTCTAGTGTCAGGTTGGACCAGTCCCACCCTCTGAACTCTGTTTCGGCTCATGCATCTGGTCAGAAGTTTTCCGTTCTTAAGTGTAGAACAAAGAGATTTAAAAACAGCTTTGTTCCTGCAGCGTTATCCATGTGGAATAAAAATAAGCGCCACTGAGAACAATTCATTCTGTTGCACTTTTAATTTGTGGTTGTCTTTTACTGTTGTCTATTTATTTATATTGTACTGTATTATGTGCATGGATGTATGGTATGAGGAGGCCTCTTTTCGTCTGTACTGCAAACCTAATTTACCTACGGGTACGAATAAAGAAACGTGAACCTGATCAGCTGCTGCACTCGTACGATCTCTGAAAAGTCTAAGATGAACCATCTCCAACGCCACATACGCACAGAACAGACTCACCATCAGCAGAACATCCTCTGTCACAGAAAGAACACTCATATTCCACTGAGCCGTGTCCTTTAGTCTGGCAGAAGCTAAACACATCAGCACTTATACTGTATGCAAATGAAATGTATGCAAATGAGCTGTATGCAAATGAGCCATGCGGTTTTAAGTTTAGTTTCTGTAAAACAAAAACAAATGTGGCAAAGCTGCGTTTAACACAATATAATCAAGATTCAAAGGCTCAAAAAGTTTGTCAAATTTTCATATTCACATATGAAAAAATTAAATTACGTTTCTCACTCTCAATCAAAGCTAAATTAAATAATAATAATAAAATGAAAGAAAAGTTCAAAGTTCTTCTTATGGAGACAGCCTGGTGTGTGTAGAGAGGCAATACCATGGTTGTGTTTTTCCTGGATTATTAAATATATATTTTTTGTGCTTGCGATTGGTAAAGTATTGGTATATGTACTCTGTATCTGCAAGTACAGAAATGATTGTACTCGTACTTGTATCAGTTTTCAAGAAAGTGGTATCGGTGCATCCATACACAATACAACTACTAAAAAACAGAAAACAATAAGATACTCAAGAAATGTACATCTCATTTGTTGAAAGTCAATGAAAAAAGATGAGATTTTAGGAGAGATTTCAAAACAGATACAGACTCCGCCGGTCTAATCTCTTATGGAAACTGGTTCCACAGCTGCGGAGCAGCAGCAAAAAATGCACAGTCCCCATGAAGCTCAAGTTTAGTCTTTGGGACGGAGCTGGATCTGACCTGCTGACCTGAGAGTGCGAGAGGGGGCGTAAGGCTGAATCAGGTCAGCGAGGTAGGAGGGCGCAAGGCCGTGCAAACACAAAGAATTTCAAAATGGATTCTAAAACACACTGGGAGCAAACGACGAGAGGCTAAAATAGGGGAGATGCTCTCATGTTTCCTGGTTCCAGTTAAAAGTCGAGCTGCCGAGTTTTGGACCCGCTGCAAATGGCAAAGTGCATTTTGATTGAAACCAACATAAAGTACATTACAATAAGTCTGGTGGTCACAAATGCATGAATGACAGTTTGGAAATGCTGTGCTGACAAAATGGGATTAATTTTGGCCAGTTGCCTTGGAAAAAGCTGGGAAAAACTAGACTTTACAACAGCACTAATTTGCTGATGAAATTTTAGGTCTTTAAGGTTTTTAAGTTCTGCCATCCACATCGCCTAGTATGAAAGTGGTATGTGTGTGATTGTTGGTGGTGGGAGAGGCCAGTGATGCAGATTAGCAGCCTTTTGTCAGTCTGTCCCAGGGCAGTTGTGGCTACAGTTGTATCTTACCATCACGAGTAAAGCACATTATTAGAAGGGTAAAGCATTATTATTGTAACTGGTCAATCCCAGATTCAAGTAATCCATATGGACGACAACCTAATCTACTAATAATACTGTCTTGGGCCGGGCCTGGTTAGTACTTGGATGGGAGACCACTGGGAATTCCAGGTGCCACAGGGGGGCGCCAGGGGCAAAAACTGTTGTTGTGTCCTCAGGCAAAACACTTCACCTACATTGCCTAGTATGAAAGTGATGTGTGCATGGCAGGACTCCCTTGAAAAAGAGATTAGTAATCTCAATGGGACTTTCCTGGGTAAATAAAGGTTAAAAAAAATAAAATAAAATAAAAATGTTTACTTCACTAGCAACAACACATGAGCGAAGAGAAAAAAGTTTATTATATGGAGACGAGGCGGGTCGGCTAGGTTGAGATGCCGGGTGGGGGTTCAGTCTCAATCTTCACATGGCCCAGCAGGACGGGACCCCCCTTCCCCCTTCCCGTAGATGTCTTATGTCTGGAAGCAAACAGATATGGGTTGGGAGGGTGGGGCTGAGTTATTCAGGACAAACTGGGTTGCCGGGATAGGCTGCTACAAATAGGCTTCTGGGAAATTGAGGTGTGGTAGAAGTGAGCTGTGATTCGCTGGAGTGGAGACAAGGGCGGTTGAGGCATGGTCTTGCTCCTGAACCTAAGTTAATCATACGAACTACATTTAATACATTTTTCATGCATAAAATTATTTCTATCCTTCTTTAAAGGTGCTGTACTTGACTTGAGTCCATTTTAAACATAGGCCTGTCACGATAACAAATGTTGAAGTGCGATATACTTATGAGGAAAACTTAGATGATAAATGATGATTATATTTAAACAAATTTATGCCACTGACACAATCGGCTTAACCCCTTAATGCCGAGTGTCACCAATATGCGACAAACCGTTTGGATCAAGATATGAGTGAGGACAGCAGCTGCATTCCCCCAGTGTCGGTTAGCGCAGATGCAGTATCTTCCTTAGAACTTTTGCCAAGCCCTTGTTTCTAGTTGTTGCAAATTTACAATATGCCCAAATTTCTATTAATTTACCATCTACTTAAAGGCAAAAACACACAAAAAACTTTTTTTATTTACATTGATATAAATAAAGGGGTTAAGGAGTTATGGATTACCCCCAAAACACTTTTTTTAAATACACAATATCAGACACGGGCTAAAATACATACACAGCAGTATAGAAGCAGTATAATAGAAAATATATGTCTATAATGAGTTAGAGAAGTTATTTATTTAACCTTCTACAGATTAAATATTCCTACCGTACAGAAAAATACAAAGTACCCACAATAAATATGTACTCTCACAAAATATAATTTCGTAGTTGTTCCTCAGTTACCGAATACATTCTGAGCATCTTCATTATTCACCTTGATGAGTTTATGAGCACTTTTTGCAACTTTCACTCAAATAGGTGGGAAAAAATCAGGTACAGAACATTTAATATACAATAACCAAACCAAAGAACCATCTGATCGTCAAGAACCCTACAGACACCAACATTTCGAATTCACTTCACGCCAAGGCTTCTCTTTAAATTTCCTTTGACTAGTTATTAAACCAACGTATATACATCATAATTACACTGTTAAGGCCAATGTATTCAGTAGTGATGGACTGAAAATATGACTGACGTTGATTAGACTGTACCGCGGACGAATCTCGCCGGCGTCGCCCCTCTTTCGGAAACCTCCCTTTCATACGCCGCCGCCGCCGCTGACGCCTGGAAAATTGATTTCTCCGGGAAAGACTGCGACGGATGAATAGTCAATGAACGTCCCCCTCCGAGTGACCCCTCGCGCCCGCCCCCGCCCGCCGCCCCCGCGTTTGATTGACAGGGCCGCTAACGAGTACCATCGCCGCGTTCTAATTCCACTTCCAACTCTTCCAAAACACCAACTCCGCGCTCCCGTCTCGAAGTAATGAGCTCTCGGGGAAAAAAAAATGGTCACGCGTGGTAACGGCAGAAGGGGTGAAACGTAGCAGTAAATAAAATAAGATGAAAGAAGATTAGAAAGAAGTTGGGGTTACGTACCGCTAGCTTTGTTTATCTCGCGTCTTGAAGGATGTCTTTCAAGCCCGAGATGCGATGTAGTAATTCCGCGATCGCTGCGAGGTAAGAGACTTTCAAAAGGAGCCATCAAAACGCTGTATTTGCATTTACCGTATTTGATGTTAAAAATGCTGTGTACGGAAAATGGGATACAAGGGTGTTTGCGGAGGTTCGGGTGAAAGTAAATTAAAGGGATAACAGCGGCTGATGAATTAAAGGGAGATCAGAGTGGACGTAGCTCAGAGAGGACGGAGGATGGGACGGGACGGTTCACTGCGTTGTCAGGCGGCTGGCGAGGGCGGTTGTCGCTTTGTGAAGTTCGTACGGCGCCAAACTTTGGTCGAGAAACAGCGTCGGAACTTGTTTGCTTTTAAAATGTCTGACACTGCGGGACATTTTGAGTAAATCCAATCCTCTTCTCCACGTTCTCTTCTCTCACACTAACATGATCGTAAACTTATTATGAAGAAGATTACGACTCAAAAGCGGTGGTCCGTCACTTGCTCGTCTCCATGGAGATGTTATTGCTTTGTCAAGAATTTTCCATAAACATATCCATCTATCATTTATTCATTACAGGTGTTTCTATGGATTAAAAATGCAGTAATTCTCTCAGAATAGGGTTGCCTCTCCACAGATCCGACCTGTAATGTAGTCTATAGTTGTCTAACTTCAGTCTCTATCGTGGAACATTCAGGACAAAGCAAAAACATTTCCATAGAGACAAGCAGGAGACGGATACTCCACCAGAAAAGTTGCACAACGCACTTTTAAGTATAAATTGAGGTATCTGTACTTTACTTTTTACTTTTACTTTACTGCATTCGAGAGCAGGTATCTGTACTTTCTACTTTTAAGACCTGTTTTGTCATTTCTACTAACAAAATTCAGCACAAATCTGTAACAAAACCACTACATTTGAAGCTCATTAGATCTCAAAATCTGTCTGAAATGTTTTTAGTTTTTACTCTTTAAGTGCATTTTTAGACGGATACTTTAATACTTTACTGACGTAGATTTTCCCGGGTGATACTTTTACTTAAGTGACAAAATGGAGTACTTTTCTCGCCACTGTTCAGTTTGGTGTTTCAA
Source organism: Odontamblyopus rebecca (assembly GCA_030686955.1). NCBI lineage: Eukaryota > Metazoa > Chordata > Actinopteri > Gobiiformes > Gobiidae > Odontamblyopus > Odontamblyopus rebecca. The sequence continues at coordinate 16,911,167 of CM060675.1, read as the reverse complement.
CTCTAAAAACTGCTTTGTCTTTCACATCTTCAGGATATTATGAAAGAAAACAATATGATGGATAAGAGTATTACTGTCTTCAAAAAGTGAAAAACAGACCTTATGCATTCTGAACATCCTAATTATTCAACTGCTTTTGACTACTTTCAGAGACCACAGTGGAGTTTTGTCATCACAGATCATCTGGTTATTGAAGAATAACCGAAAATTAGACTAAAATTAAAAGGAAATACAGAGAAATACAATAAATCATGTATGGAATTTCCAGATTAACTATAACCGTCAATTATACAAACTGTCTCCGTATGTGTATTTATATAACAATAGGTATGAATACTAATGTGTACATGGATAAGTGTGTGTGTGTATAAAAATCGACGTGTCTTGGATTATGTGTCTGGAGTGTGTATGTGCATATGCCAAAAGAATTAAGTACGTATTCTTTCTTGCGCTCATAAAAGATTTTTAAAATTTTTTTTCTGTTAACAGTTCTTGTATCCTGTTCTACATTTTAATAGAGTTATGCCAAATAAGTGTTAAAACTTCAGCCTAAACCCCGTCGGTCTGTAGAATAACTTTAGTGTTGCATCATTTCGGTGTTAAATCTTTGTTAATTGAGCGAAGAAAAATAAACTAACTAAATAACAGTACAGGGCGTCTAAGCGGGCTTCTACCTTTGGACCATCCCTCAATCTGGACGATTTGACTTATTGTGCACACAGAAAACCACAGCCTTCTAACTGGGAGGTAATCGGTTCGACCTCAGTCACAGCCTGTGCTTACCGTTGTTGTGTACTTAGGCAGGACACGTCTCCGTCCTTTCCGTGTATGAGTGCGGTGGGTGAAATAGTATTTGGTGGTGGTCTGAGAGGACATTCACACAGACTGGCAGCCAGGGCTAAATGATTAAACGAGCAAAATATGAATCTCAATGTTTAAAAAAAGCAACAATCCATTTACCAGAGTTTTCCCCTGCAACACTTCACTTATGTTTAGATACAGATTTGCTTGACACGAGACTGACTACGAACTACTGTCATGTAAAACTGATTTCAAGTACTGTATGTGATTTTTTCCCCATGTATTTGTTAAAAATGTGTCTTGCCCCAGTACAGATATGTTGTTTAAGTAGGTCTTAAGGTCAAAATAAGTCGACTGTGTACTGTCTGCATCTAGTTATAAAGTGGTATATTGTCTTGATATTAAGGAAGTGTGCAGTTAGCATGCTAGTTGCTGTTACTCCTGATCCCGTCCAGCTGTGGCTACAATCGTAACATAGTGTGGAGTGAGTGAATAATGCTCTGTAAAGTACTTTGGGTGTTTTGAAAAATGCTATATAAATCCAATGATTAATTATATGGGAAAAAATTGATTAATTTGCACGGTAGAAGTTTCATCACACGTTAATTCAATCTAATAAACGCCATTATGAAAGAACAAAGTGTGTGGACTGAGACAGTGGCTAAATGAGCAGTCAGCGCTTACATTCACTTGCTCAACTTTTCATCATTCATTCAGAAAGTCATCTTTTGATGGCTGTAATGTTTTAAAAAGTGGGGTATAATTGATTTTGCTAATTGTTAGAAACCAAATGGCTAAATAGTTAAAACTTAGCTTGCATTTTGGATAGACACATCCAGTAACTTGTAAGAATGTAATCTTGTGATAAGATTTAATGTTGTATCTCGATTTATCAAAATGTAACGATAATGCTATCGAAGTAAAAAATGTTTTGTGCTGACCAGATTGTGAAACACGCCCTGCATTAGTAATGTGTAATCATGGAGATATGTAAATATTTTGATGACTCATATTGTGAATAAAAGGCACGGAGAGACGGTGGTCGGAGAGAGAGTACCAGTACCCAGCAGTGTACTGGCGTGGGACGAGCTGTAGCGAGCGCCACGTCTCTCCCGTGCACGTAAAATCCAAAGACTTGTCTCAGGCTATTTCTTCTGAACCTTGGTGATTTAATCCACAATTGGTTGGAGGTTTATTTTGATAACAACTGTTGATTCTACGCTGTTTGTGTAAAATTCCCCAACAGTTTCTTGGTCCTTCGAGCCGGATGGAGGAAATCTTCGTGGAGGGTGATCAACGGTGATTGAAAGTCTCTGCAGAGCCGGCTGAAACCGAAAATCCACATTTCCAGTGGCAACCACCCTTTCCCGCCCTTATAGGAGGGAATATAGGTGCTAATATCAACTTTCAACTTTATTAGTGTCTCAGAGGGGCAGACATACAGTAGACAAACAATTCAATAATACACTATAGTACAGCTTAAACTGTACTAAAAATGCAAACATAGATTCCAAAAAAAGGCTAAAAAAGAGCAGGTATAATCGCATTTCACCACGACTGATCCAAGCTATGAGAGAGTATTCATCCTGGTTATGGCTGCAGAGATAAAGGAAGTCCGAGCTCTTAGTTCCGATCCGGGGCATTCTCAGATGCCGCCCTGAAGGAAGGAGGTGAAACTCCTCACAGAGCGGGTGGTCAGGGCTCTCTGTTATTTGTTGGGCCTTGCAAACCACCTTCTGTTTTACCTGCCACTTTGACCAACCGATATTGGTGTTGGTGATACACATACGGATATTGGGGCTCGTTTGATGGTTTGAAGGACAAAATTATTACTATTACATTATACTGTGTCCCAGATAAATACATTTTAAAATAAGTTTGACAAAAATAAAAATGTGTGAACTTTAACAACTTAATGTTTCTGGTGCTGGACGTTAAAAAACATACTTCGAAACATTCTCCATGGAGATAAATACGTTCTTTGTCATACTGTGGAAGATTAAAGGGGAACTCAGGCACGTTTGAAGCTGAAGTCCAATGCTAGGGGTGGTCGACTTCTGTCAGAAGCCAGGCTTTGGACTTTGGCCTGTGCAGTGGGAAATCAACAGAGGGAAGTGTAAGGCTGCTGATAAAGTTGTTTTCTAATGCTTCCAGACACTGAGTGAACCAGGCAGAGCGTTTTGTTTGTTAGACTCGTGGCTGTTGTCAGATGGGTTAAAGTGGTGTTAAGCTTCTTCAGTGTGAAGCAAATTGGTGTTTTACGTGGAAGTTAAGAACTTGCCCCCATCACTACACTCGTTTGTTGCCTTGACAGACTCACTGCCACAGTGAGATCTCCACCGAGGAAACACTGATCTGTGCCGTTTTTTTGGCTTCTGACAGTATTCAACCACCTCTAGCAATGGACTTTAGCTTCAAACGTGCCGGAGTTCCACTTTAAAACCACAGGAACAACATTTCCATGGAATCAAGCAGGAAGAAGCCCTGCTCCAGGCCACATAAGAGTCAGGTTTGCGGAGATGCAAGCCCACTCACAGTAAGAACCACAGAATGTATAAAGAAGTGGACTAAGTGAGTGTTCCAAATTTTCTGAATTTGGAGTCAAGTTCCATATTATGTAAAGTGAATTGGAAGCGCCCCCATGCTAACATCCTATTTGGAACGTTTAGCAGTGCAATAAAAACAAGCATAATAAAAAAACATGCTTTTATTTGACTATTTATTGGCAAAAAAGTTAGTAGCTTTAACTAAAATGTGTGGGCCTTGCTGTAGACTTTCCAATATTGGTTACCGGTCAAAACAACTCGATTTTACTTTTACATTCTTTCAGTACAAATTGTGCTTCCTTTTCAATCCTGTACAAAAATAAACAATATCTTTTGTCATTTGCCAGAAAACTAAATCAAACTTTCTCTTTAATTTGCATGTTGACAAGAGCGATGCGCAAACTTTGGTCGATTATTAGGAACATCTTTCACTGGGCCTTTTCTTTTGTACCTAATCACGGCCGACATCAACAACTGCCTTTATTACCGCCCTAATGAAACCCGCTCGCAAAGATTAATTCCTAAAAGCAAAAAATAATTACGCCAAAGGTCCTGCATCGGGGAGACAGTTGATCAGTTGTTTGGGAGCGCGAGCGTCGCCATCTAGCTCCTCGCCCCCCCGCCGCGCTAACACGACTGTCCTTCGCCGCCATGACGACTCTCTCCCCTCGCATTAATCAAAGAGCGGGCCCCGTCTTGTCGCCAGAGATGATAGGGAGACCGCCGTTCTTTAATCAAGGATCTGATTATAGACCTGATCATCAGCAACATATTGTCAAGCTCCTAATCATCCAAATAAACAGGAGCTGGTAGCGGCCCGGAGCCCCCCACGTCGAGGCATAAATTACACACACGCGCACTCCAGACACATGCATATGCAAACAATGGCATTAATAACATAGAGAGGTGCAGGTAGGTTTAAGAGCAGGGATACGTGACTGGGTGATTGGGTAAGACGGACGCGAGGTCGTACCAGCAAAACGTGCGTCAGTGTTACGGTAAAGGAGCCGTGAATCTGATTTTACTGCCTTAAAAACAGAATTAGTTCATTTAATGGTTTGCATTGGTCCGAAGTTATGCACACGAAGAACTACGACATCGTATACGATACCGAGGAATATGTTTTCTATAACCGCGCATAACTTTCTAACCGTAAAAGATACAAATGTACTTTTTTCCCTCTGAAAGTGCAGACGTAGAGGTTTCCGTACATTTCTGCGGCTTTATCCTACGTCACACTCACGCTGTGTGATGATCTGCGCAAAACGAGTGTCCAAGCTTTCTGCTAAACTCATGCGCTCCGTCCATTTTGATCGGCCCAAACTTTGCCAAAGAGTGAAGTGAGTCAAGATGGTTGATTCCTCTGACTGTGTGTGTTTATAACGAGTGAAAAAGTCGCTCTAAGTGGAGTTAATTCTCACATACATGGCAAATTACACATCTTGTTGTGCATAATTGCGCATCCCTTTCTATTTTTATTTGAAAGGTTTATTTTACTCAAAATGAACAAATCCAAATGTAATAAACACCAGGGAAATGCAGAAGTACTGTGGCTCTGGCCCTGGACCTGACAGGAGCTGTTTGCAGGACTGGACCAGGAAAGTAATGGAGCGATTGCACTTTTTTTAGTTTTTAGGGCAATAAGGATATTTTTTATTTACTTACAGACTTGATATTTTGCATTTTTGTAGCTAAGCATTTTTTTATGTCCAAAAAGTTGTTTATACATGTTTGCTGTGTGTTTTGTATAAAAGAGTGTGAATTTTATTTTCAGTTTTTTTTTTTCATCTCTATTTCTGGTCGTGTAGCTTTTATCACAGCCTCATGACACAACTTCGGCAGCAGATTGTGAAATAACCGGTTGGACTGAACAAAAGGAGGTAGAACACTTTATTAGGGGTAAAAGGGGCAGTTTTAAAAGCAAAATTAAGAAAAAAATCCAGGCGAGTAAAAATGTACTAAAAAGGTCTTCGGGGGATATTTCATCATATATAACTCACTACTAATGCCTTACATAACCTACTGTATCGAGATTTGGGACATTACATTACAAAATTAATCTTTACCTTGCAAAAAAGACAATAAGAGCAATCACATTATCAGCTTATAATAAACCAACTAATGCATTATTTATAAACCTTCCAACTCTAAAATTTTACGATTTAGTCGACCTTTACACTTTGAAAACCATGTTCCAAGTACAATCTCTTGTCAAAATCATTACAGAATATGTTCAAAATCCGTAATAGCCGATACAAGCTAAGAGGTACGGCCACGTTTAACAAAATCAGAACAAATATTATGAAATTTAGTAAATCTGTTAAAGGGGTGGAGCTCTGGAACAACTGTATAGAAGATTTAAAACTGTGCACAAGAAGTTTAAATGTTTAACTCTGGGCAGATACATGAACTATGAGACTTAGTTTGTGCTGTTGTCTCTGCTGTACTGTTACTAATTTGTTTGTTACTAATTTGTTTGCTGTATTTATGAACCGGTGCCAAGATGATAAAGGGCCAAAGGAATAAAGGGTAGGCACAATAAGCTCAAGCTTCAGCCTCCACCTTTGCGGTCTGTGTATGTTAAATGTGACTGTCTATGGAATAATGTCAGAATATGTTTGTGACTGAAATCAATCAATCGGAAATCGGATCCCATCTGATACGATCTGATCTCGATCGGGTTAGTGTTATTAGAACCATTTTTGTTCCAAGTGCTTCCTGTGGTTGGTTGTGTTTCTGCTTTGCTTTACCTCCATTTGTCTTTGCAAAATGGCTTGAAGTGTCTGCCAACAACTGATATGATCTGATACCAGCGCAGAGATTGAAAACAGCCTTTATGTCCTTTACACAAAAATAAAATGAGACAAAACTGATCCAAATATGTTGCCGTTTTTTATCTCTCAAGTACACAGCAAAAAGTGGAGTGTTAAAATTGACACTTACAGAATCAATTTGAACATTTTCTCAGGGTTTATATGAGTCCAATCTGTCCTAGAGTTAATTTAACATTTTTGGAAATGTTAATTAAGTAACAACGGACCAAAGTTCCTGTTTAACCCCAAAATTAAGAGTTATATTTGAGAGTAAACAGACATCAGTTTATAGGGTTATCCTGAGTTAGCTAAACAACACACAGAGTTGTTTTATTTTTACTAGGGCTGAAACGATTCATCGAGTTAATCGATTAAATCGATTAGAAAAATGCATCGATTATTTTTTTTTGCCTCGATCGTTTTATTTTCATACACTCGGCGATGGCCGGAACCTTTTGTGGTAGAGGTAAAGTTTCCGCACGACCACTGCACTTCACTGTACACACAACAGCGCGGCTCCCATGGATGTATAATGGATGTATAATAAGAGCATAACCTCCTCGTGCGCGGTACGCTACGGTTTGCCGCGCACTCCGCATTTTCGGTACGCCACGCGCTTCGCATCTCCCGTACGCCGCGCACTCTGCGCGTGGATTGTGTCTTGTCGCGTACACTCTGTGGACCGCGCCAGAACTCACACCAGGACTAAACCAGGTCTAAAGCAGGTCTAAACCAGATCCAAAACCAGGACTAAAACAGATCTAAAACCAGAACTAATCCAGGTCTAAAACTAAACAAGAATTTGCAGGAGTTGGTTGCTACATTTATGTAGTTTTAAAAATCATGACAATATCAAGTAATCCAAAATATTCAGATTACGTTACTCACTTTAAGTAATTTAATTGATTATGTCACAAACTACATTTTGGGGAATGTAATCTGTAATCTTCTCAACACTGATGCTACAACATGTAAACAGAAAGCCCCGTACATTACATCAAGTGGAAAAGAAACCGCGAGGTGAGTCAACCTTAGCCCAGTGATAATTAAGTTTTTCATGTCCAAAACACGTGGATCTGTCAATGCAGGTGGTGTGTACTTAACATGTGCAAAGTAGACACGACAATAACAAACGATTACTCGATTATTCGAACAAAGTAATCTACAGAATAATCGATTACTGTAATAATCGATAGCTGCAGCCCTAAATTTTACACTTTATTTTAGTTCATTTAAGATGAAATTCTGTACAAAACTGGTTCAAACTGGCAGGAGGTGCCAAATTAACACTAAGGAAAGTTGAGTGAACACTAGAGTAAGTTAAAATAACTTCAACCATATCAATTTAGGCCAATAACCTCAACTCAAATCCCCATTTAACTTTCATATAATTAAAATAACACTTTTTGTGAAATTTTAACCCACCAGTTTTTGCTGTGTAACTACAGGGCAACTTTCTTTACGTAAAAATTCAAACATTATGAGACTTTCTGGGCCACGAATCACATCCATCTATATGTCCAACAGAATATCGACCAAACCGATATTTAGAAGCCGATATCCGATCCCGCTAATTTCATTTCTTTCAACTTAATTATCGCCGCTGTTACCAGAATCGCACCGGTGCATCCTTGCTAATCACAAAGCCTTTTATATTGTTTGCGAATCAGAAAGTGTGTGTTAGCATGCTAGTTGCTGCCTCTTACCGTGACGTCAAAACTCCGTTCTGGTCTCTCCGAAACTTGTGAGAAGCGCTTAAAAACTCATCGCAGTGGAATAATCAATGTGTTTTTCCCATTTTTAAGACACTAAAAACGGGAAAAACACATCGATTATTCCACCGCGATCGAATACACGACATTGCCTATATACAACGCACATATTACGATAAACCCGACTCGTTCTGGCCTATTCGATCTCGCCGTACGCTGCAAATAGCCGAGCGAATAAGCCAGCGTGACGGACTGCATTGATTTAGTGTCAGCGTGCGGCGGTGGCATATCTGAGAGGAGTTACCGCGCTGTTATAATGCCCTGACTGGGGTAATTGCATCAGACGTCTTTTTCTAAAGCTCCGGGAGGCTCGCGGCCGTGTAATAAGGACAGAGGGGAGGAGACGGCGACGGGTTAAGTCAATACGCTGAGTTTGGGGTATGTCATGGTGGCAAAATTATAGTATTAGTACAGAAAAAATGAAAACCTGGTGACAAACAATTATTTTGTGACTTAACCTCATAGACACTGTACCTGATTTTTACTTTAAATGGTTTTCAGTGCTCCAAAGTTTGTCCTCACTTACACTTTTGTTGACTAGCATGCTAACAGTTCACTTCCTGCAGACAGTAAGCCGTGTTATTTTGCTTATGGGTCAATGACGTATAAGGATTTTCAACAGGCACATTTTAAAATACAAAAAATATTAGTTTCTATTGAACTTTTTCAATTATTTACAGTGTCAGGTGCATAAATCTATGTTTAACAGTTACATTTAGCATTTTTAGTGTAAAATGTCATGTGGTGTGACCGAGAATAACCTTAAAATAAAAAGTTTTATTTTCTAAAACATGGTTGGGATATGAATCTCAGTTCTGAGTAATATGAAGTGTACAGAAACAAACTGTTGGCGTTTCTTTAGATTTTTAATGCATATTGATATTTTCTTTTGCTCCAATATGACAGTCGCCTGCCTGTGTTTAATGAACAAACTACTGCCCTGGAAAATGAAGAAAAATGAAGAAAAATGCCTAAAGAATCCCATTCACCCAAGTCGACTTTGTCTGTTATTAAAATTCCTGCTGTTTTTAGTCGCACCACATGATGCACGGTCGCACCACATGACATTTTAACACTTTAAGTACAAAAAACATGCAGAATAACTCATGATTTAAAAAAAAAAAGGTTCCATGGAGGTCAGAGGTGCTACAGAAATGTAGAGAATTATTATGAAATTTTAACCCTTTAAACTGAGGAAATTGCAACTGGACAAAAAAAATGTAAACGTCATGTCATTGACCCAGAAACAAGATTACTCAAATATCTGATTTTTTTTTTTTTTTTTAAAACAGGTACATCTCCTTTAATTTTTTGTGTAACACCTCTGACTTAAAGGTGCACTATGTAACTTTTTTTGGTGCCATGTCTGCTACCCGCTCGTCTCCATGGAAATGTAGCTTTATAGTAAAAAAAACTTGTCCAAAATGTAAGATATAAACACTTAAATCCATCAGAAAATGACTTAAACATAGTGAAATGAGTTGTCCATGCAACAAGATCATTTTACTCGACAAGTTCTCTTAAAATAAATGACCTCTAGACTAGAATTAATCCGTTTCAGAATTAGTAAATCGATAATAAATCCGAAAACAAGATGAACAACCTGATGTAAGCTTGAAAATCTTGGCCAGATCAAAGAAATTTGCAGTGCATTGCTTCAGATCTATGGAAAGGTGTCACTATTTACATTTGTATAGCTTATTTTAAACCTTTAAGTGAATCCATAGATAACATTTAATACCGTACTGTGTAAAATTCCAGGGAAAACCGTAACATCCCCGTGGAGTGAAGCAGGTAGCGGACCCCTGACCATCAAAGTTTCACAGTGGACTTTTAATTGAGAGTTTAAAACGCAACATTTGAACTTAGTGGCGTGTTTTTCAGCCTCTTTTAACCTAGACTCTCGGATGCATTTACTTGTTCCATACATACATATTTACATTAAGTTGCAAATATGAAAAATGATATACGATTTCAAAGGTGTTCGAAGCTTAAATGAATGCACAAACAGGACCTACACTTGTGCACTTTTGACCTACTTTTGAACTCGCCCTATTTTTCCATGTAAATACAACGCAGTTTGATCTCAGCTTTTGTTCCGTACTTTTTGCATAACACTCAAAGTACCTCAAAGCCCTTGTTTTCCTATACGAACTTGGCAGCCTCTTCCGAAGTGCCGCTACTTCCCACTGCGTGAATAAAGATGTTCATTTCGGGACCCCCCAGGAGCACGGGGCAGGCCGGCAGACCCCCGCTAACCGAGACATGGCCAGGTGCCAGGTGCTTCTCCGGGACCCCATCCACCCCATCGCCATGGAGACGGGGTCAGAGGACGCGTGGGGGAGGGGGGCGAGCGGAGAGGGCGCGCGCTCCTTCCCGCAGAGGCGCTGAGGGAACCCGAGAGGAGAGGTTATGTTCGAGATCCACGCCGATAAAATGGTAGCGATTAGCATTTAGCGCACACACACACACACACGGACGTTGTGGAGGGGCGCGCTGGGACGTGGAGGGGGGATTAGGTGGGCTTGGCTGGGCAAACAGGACGGCCGTGGACGCAGCAGGTCACTAAACACAAATTACTCTCAGCAGAATGCCTTTAATGCGAGCCGGCCGGGGTAGAGGGCCATTTAGAAAGTCCCGCTGCAGTGGGGCAACCTTGTCGTGTACCTCGTATACAGGACAAATGGAGCAGTAACAGTTTATATGTAAAGGAATATTTTCAGTTTTAAGTGTTTTTAGCGTCATTTTTCTAGTTACATATATATTTGTTGTAAGTTTAAGTAGATTATACAGGGTGTCCCAAAAAAATTAACATCATTTTAAAAGCAGTTATCTTGAAAAATACTAAGAAATGGAACAGTTTAGGTATTGAACATCGTACGTTTATTATGGGACATATTTTGCTAATTAGTGAAGTTTTTTTTTCAAATTTTGCACTGAAGGCTGCACAGTCTTGGGTGAGTGTGTGTGAGCAGATTCCAAAACGCAAAATGACTCTTTGGGAGTGAACGGCTCAACCTGAAAACATAAAATCTTGATCTGTTTCTTTACAGTCAAACAAGAACTGCCAAAATTATTGGCCTGTGAAATGATGTGCAGTTTTGCGAGAAGCGCTTAAAAATTATCGCGGTGGAATAATCAATGTGTTTTTCCCGTTTTTAAGACACTAAAAACGGGAAAAACACATCGATTATTCCACCGCGATCGAATACACAACATTGCCTATATACAACACAAATATTACGATAAACCCGACTCGTTCTGGCCTATTCGATCTCGCCGTACGCTGCAAATAGCCGAGCGAATAAGCCAGCGTGACGGACTTCATTGATTTAGTGTCAGCGTGCGGCGGTGGCATATCTGAGAGGAGTTACCGCGCTGTTATAATGCCCTGACTGGGGTAATTGCATCAGACGTCTTTTTCTAAAGCTTCGGGAGGCTCACGGCCGTGTAATAAGGACAGAGGGGAGGAGACGGCGACGGGTTAAGTCAATACGCTGAGTTTGGGTTATGTCATGGTGGCAAAATTATAGTATTAGTGCAGAAAAAATGAAAACCTGGTGACAAACAATTATTTTGTGACTTAACCTCATAGACACTGTACCTGATTTTTACTTTAAATGGTTTTCAGTGCTCCAAAGTTTGTCCTCACTTACACTTTTGTTGACTAGCATGCTAACAGTTCACTTCCTGCAGACAGTAAGCCGTGTTATTTTGCTTATGGGTCAATGACGTATAAGGATTTTCAACAGGCACATTTTAAAATACAAAAAATATTAGTTTCTATTGAACTTTTTCAATTATTTACAGTGTCAGGTGCATAAATCTGTGTTTAACAGTTACATTTAGCATTTTTAGTGTAAAATGTCATGTGGTGTGACCGAGAATAACCTTAAAATAAAAAAAAAGTTTTATTTTCTAAAACATGGTTGGGATATGAATCTAAGTTCTGAGTAATATGAAGTGTACAGAAACAAACTGTTGGCGTTTCTTTAGATTTTTAATGCATATTGATATTTTCTTTTGCTCCAATATGACAGTCGCCTGCTTGTGTTTAATGAACAAACTACTGCCCTGGAAAATGAAGAAAAATGAAGAAAAATGCCTAAAGAACCATTCACCCAAGTCGACTTTGTCTGTTATTAAAATTCCTGCTGTTATTAGTCGCACCACATGACATTTTAACACTTTAAGTACAAAAAACATGCAGAATAACTCATGATTTAAAAAAAAAAAGGTTCCATGGAGGTCAGAGGTGCTACAGAAATGTAGAGAATTATTATGAAATTTTAACCCTTTAAACTGAGGAAATTGCAATTGGACAATTTTAAAAATGTAAACGTCATGTCATTGACCCAGAAACAAGATTACTGAAATATCTGAAAAAAAAATCTTTTAATTTTTTGTGTAACACCTATGACTTAAAGGTGCACTATGTAACTTTTTTTGGTGCCATGTCTGCTACCCGCTCGTCTCCATGGAAATGTAGCTTTGGGACACCCTGTATATTATATTATATTATTAAATTTTATTTGTTTTACTTATTTAATGCTATTTTATTAATTTTATGGTTTTGCTTTCATTTGATTTGACTGATTTTATTGTTTTAGGACTGACATGACCAAAGTTTAGCAATTTACCTCTTTGTTGTCTTCATTTTATGATTTCTGTGCAGCACTTTGGAAACTGTTTTGTGTGTAAAATGTGCTATAGAAATAAAGTGGATTTGGATTTGGAAACGATCTCTCCCGAGCACTACTCAAACCGTGACCAGTATAAGTCATGTTCCTGTACGCCTATTTTTCATAAAAATACAAATGCATGATTGGCTCACATGAAGCCAAAATTGAAATGTAGACAGAAAGATGTCAGAAAAATGTAAATTCAGATGGCCGATGTCCAAAAGCTTAAAAAAAAAAAAATTGAAATAACATTTCGGCAAAAAAGCCTTCGTCAGATACTTTTTCTTGCTTTTGGACCCCAGTACACCAAAGCATGAAAAATGATCTGATGAGGGCTTTTTTGCCGAAACGTTATCAATTATTTTTATTGAATTATTATTTATTTATTATTTACTATTTCGCTTTTACTTTGCCGTTGCACATCTACAAGAGCTTTGCTTTGCATTTTCTGTTTCATTTGAAAAATATAAATGAACTCTAATGAAAACTCATAATTATGTAAGTAACTCAGCACTGTAACTAGTAAGACATAAGTTTTTACAATCTAAGAACCATATTTTTTCTATAAGTCGCACTGGAGTATAAGTCGCACCTGCCAAAAAATGCGTAATCAAGAAGAAAAAAAACCATGTGTAAGTCACACTTTTTGGGGGAAATTTATTTTATAAAATCTGAGACCAAGAACCAACATTTCATCTTGAAAGGCGAGTTATAGAAGTTATAGAAAAACAACCCAATAAAGAAGAATCCGTGTATCATTTGTTCATTCGGTTTTCAATATAAAACCAAAAATAAGAAAACGAAAAAACAACTTGTTTCTTTATTATTTGTCTCTAAAACCAAAATGAAGAAACGGATAATGATTTGTTTTTTTTTTATTTTTAATTCATATATAGGATTCATATATTTGTTCTATGGGCTGTCAGTGTGAAAAATTTAATATATAAGTCGCACCTAAGTATAAGTCGCAGGAACCACCCAAACCCTGAAAAAATATGGTAATAAGAGTAATAACACTGGTATGATCTATGTCTAAACTATTTTATGTCAATCGTAACAGAAACACTATTACCAAAGTAACTGGAACAGTATAATATTATCAGTAGAGTGATAAGGATTGATGGAAATTAAAGTTGGATTAAAACAACACATGAACATTTGCAACTTGTGTACATCTTTTTGAGGTGTGAAACTAACTTTTGTCAACCTTTTTCTGTCTATTAGGGACCCCGCGCATGTACTGATCAGCAGAAACAGCTAAATGTTAAAAAAAACAACCCAAACAAATTACCGCTAACGACCTCCCGAGAAATCCAAAAAACCAACCATCTTTGACCCCCTCACCACGTTACTGTAATAAACTGTGATAGCGTGCTAAGTACCTGGCCAGTTTTTCTCCCTCGCGTTAACGAACACTCGGCGGCGGCGCTGCTTCCTGGCTGCGTCTGATTGGTTGTGACACATTGGGGTTCTGCTGGAGTAATTACAGTCCGGGGCGGTGAGTCTGGCTTACTTTACGCTCTCTCGCTGGTAATTGCTAGCCCCCGCGCAGCCACAGAAGACGTCCTGCATCCTCGCGTCCGTTCACACTTTTATTTTAGACGAGGACGGGACCGAAAAGCTTCAGATCGCGGTAACGGAGGATACGACTCTCCGCAGACGTTTAAAGGGCCCAGGCTGACACTAAGGGAGAAGACAGGACTAATAATGTGTGTGCTGGACCGAAAGGGAGAACATGTCCTTTGTTATCTGTGAAAATAACACCAGTTCTAACCTAAACTAGAAGGTCGCTAATAGTTGGTCTGATCTTTTGTGTTGTCAGGAGGTAGATACAGAACATTATAACAGCACGAGACGAATACACAGGTAAAAAACAATATCTAGGTCAGTTAAAATGTCTTAAATTAAGAACATTTGACTTTATTTGAGTCGATTCAACTTGACAAGTCAAATGATCTACCAGTGGAATAAGTGTTTTTCTCTTAATTCAAGCAACATTTGATTTTTTGGCGTATTTTAAGTGTAGCCAGATGTAATTTTATATTTTACACACAAAAAGTCTTATTCCACTGGCAGATAATTTTACTTGTCAAGTGAAATTTATTTAAATTATCATAAAACTTTCTTAATTCAAGTCACCTTAACTTGGCTATATTTTGTTCGTTTGCATTGTAACTGCTCTCAAATTCCTGACATATGGTTGATAAATAATAATTAGAAAAGCATTTAAAACTATGGTGGCGGCACGTTACCTCCATGATTCCAAATAGAAAAGTTAAAGCTGTACAAGTTAAAGCAGTACTGTGGGATATTATAGCCTAAAGAATAACATGTCCATGGAAAAAGCACTGGGAAAAAAACAATATCTAGGGAAGTTTAAGAATATTTGACTTTATTTGCCTCCTGTGGGTTCACCACCTGCAGAGGGGTTCATAGGGGGGTTCAGGTGCTATGAGGACTGGGCAGCAAACTGCTCCCGCGACCCAGCCGGATTAAGCGGGAGAAGATGGATGGATGGATGGATGACTTTATTTGAGTAGATTCAAAGATCTGCCAGTGGAATAAGTGTGTTTTTCTTAATTCAAGAAACATTTGATTTTGTTTCTTATTTTAAGTGCAAAAAGTTTTAGTTTTTCTTATTTTAAGTGTAGTAAGATATATTTTCATATTTTAAGTAGGGATGTCCTGATCTGATGTTCAGTATCGGTATCAGCAGTATTGGATTCAGTCACGTGATTGGACCGATCCAGTTTCACATGTTTTTGCGGCATTGATGCGCTTTACGGCAGCTGTAAAACAAAATGACTTTTCACGACAACAAAACGAGAGTCAAACAGCGACACAATCGCTGCAAACAAACCGTTTTTCGTGGAGGAACCAGCAGAGCCACTTTAACAGGACCAGTTTTAATCATCACTTACAAAAGAATCATCCAGACGAGTTTGAGATTTACAAGCGCAAACTCTGGAGGAAAAATTTCAAAGAAGGTAAAGGTCGGTAAGGCTTTTGTCATCGAATGGACTTTTTGGAGCTAAGGTACGAACTTCCTTCACGACACAACAGTACAGAGACAGCGCTACTGGAGCTATAATAAAAGGTATCGGATCGGTATTGGAAAGAGCACAAAATCGGA
The DNA here is from genome assembly GCA_030686955.1 of Odontamblyopus rebecca. Taxonomy (NCBI): domain Eukaryota; kingdom Metazoa; phylum Chordata; class Actinopteri; order Gobiiformes; family Gobiidae; genus Odontamblyopus; species Odontamblyopus rebecca. The sequence continues at coordinate 16,895,420 of CM060675.1, read as the reverse complement.
TCAGATTGGAAGCCAAAATATCTACGTACAAAAAGTCTTGTTCTTCTGGCAGATCGTTTTACTTGTCAAGTGAAATTTCCTCAAGTCATGATCAAACTTTCTTCATTCAAGTCGTCTTAACTTTCCTAGATTTAGTTTTCTGCCGTGTCCAAGTCCACCTACAGTAAGTACACACGTTTTTTCAGTTTTCAGTACAAGAAATAGCCAAAACGACATTCCGTGCAGCTCTTACATCAGCAGTGGACTGAGTGGAAGCTGCTGGAGAAGGGGTGGATGGGGCAGCCTAGAACAACTGTATATATAATAGTCGCTTTCCAAAAGGTGGAGTGAATAAATAAAGTTCTTGGGGGTCTTGAAAGGTGCTCCACTGTATAAGTCCAATGGTAGGTCGGTCAAGCACGTCAAAAGACATTTTTCCGTCCACGTTTCTCCTCGACTCGCCGTTATTAAGACCCCGGCTCAGTCTTTGTCTCCCAACAACCAAACCTCATCTGTCTACTGTAAAAAAAGATCTTTACAAAAATGTGTCACTTAAGGGGCTGAGCTGATGAGGTAAAGTCAAGCGTTACGACGTGTCTCTTTACTGTCAGGCTGGTGTCACGGAAGTGTCGGAAAACGTCTACATTTTTCCACATTTGCTCACGAAACCCGATCGGACGCGCCCCTTCTCCACGGGCTTTTAGGTTTGGTCTCGTTTTAAAGAGGACGTACGTTTCGGGTGCGAGATTCGGAGCTTCGTGTCATGTTCTCTGTACGAACTGTCATTTTACATGATGTTTTATTGGCAGAAGAATGCGCGCTATTGTCGTCTACTGCGAAACAAAACATTGGACTTGTACTGTGTTTGTTTAGCAGAATTTATGACCGAAAAAGCCAAATTCTTAATAGATTTGTGGTTGTTTTTGATGTTTCTTGCGGTATTACAATCACAACTGAATAGGAACGTGCCTATATTCCCTTAGCTCTATGTTCCCTTAGCTCTATGTTCCCTCAGCCCTATGTTCCCTCAGCCCTATGTTCCCTCAGCCCTATGTTCCCTCAGCCCTATGTTCCCTCAGCCCTATGTTCCCTCAGCCCTATGTTCCCTCAGTCCTATGTTCCCTCAGCCCTATGTTCCCTCAGCCCTATGTTCCCTCAGCCCTATGTTCCCTCAGCCCTATGTTCCCTCAGTCCTATGTTCCCTCAGTCCTATGTTCCCTCAGCCCTATGTTCCCTCAGTCCTATGTTCCCTCAGCCCTATGTTCCCTCAGTCCTATGTTCCCTCAGCCCTATGTTCCCTCAGTCCTATGTTCCCTCAGTCCTATGTTCCCTCAGCCCTATGTTCCCTCAGTCCTATGTTCCCTCAGCCCTATGTTCCCTCAGTCCTATGTTCCCTCAGCCCTATGTTCCCTCAGTCCTATGTTCCCTCAGCCCTATGTTCCCTCAGCCCTATGTTCCCTCAGTCCTATGTTCCCTCAGCCCTATGTTCCCTCAGTCCTATGTTCCCTCAGCCCTATGTTCCCTCAGTCCTATGTTCCTCAGTCCTATGTTCCCTCAGTCCTATGTTCCTCAGTCCTATGTTCCCTCAGCCCTATGTTCCCACAGTACTATGTTCCCTTAGCTCTATGTTCCCTCAGCCCTATGTTCCTCAGCCCTATGTTCCCTCAGTCCTATGTTCCTCAGTCCTATGTTCCCTCAGCCCTATGTTCCCTCAGCCCTATGTTCCCTCAGCCCTATGTTCCCTCAGTCCTATGTTCCCTCAGCCCTATGTTCCCTCAGTCCTATGTTCCCTCAGCCCTATGTTCCCTCAGCCCTATGTTCCCTCAGCCCTATGTTCCCTCAGTCCTATGTTCCCTCAGCCCTATGTTCCCTCAGTCCTATGTTCCCTCAGCCCTATGTTCCCTCAGTCCTATGTTCCCTCAGCCCTATGTTCCCTCAGTCCTATGTTCCCTCAGTCCTATGTTCCCTCAGCCCTATGTTCCCTCAGCCCTATGTTCCCTCAGCTCTATGTTCCCTCAGCCCTATGTTCCCTCAGTCCTATGTTCCCTCAGCCCTATGTTCCCTCAGTCCTATGTTCCCTCAGTCCTATGTTCCCTCAGCCCTATGTTCCCTCAGCCCTATGTTCCCTCAGCCCTATGTTCCCTCAGTCCTATGTTCCCTCAGTCCCATGTTCTCTCAGTCCTATGTTCCCTCAGCCCTATGTTCCCTCAGCCCTATGTTCCCTCTGCCCTATGTTCCCTCATTCCTATGTTCCCTCAGCTCTATGTTCCCTCAGTCCTATGTTCCCTCAGCCCTATGTTCCTCAGTCCTATGTTCCCTCAGCCCTATGTTCCCTCAGTCCTATGTTCCCTCAGCCCTATGTTCCCTCAGTCCTATGTTCCCTCAGCCCTATGTTCCCTCAGTCCTATGTTCCCTCAGTCCTATGTTCCCTCAGCCCTATGTTCCCTCAGCCCTATGTTCCCTCAGCCCTATGTTCCCTCAGCCCTATGTTCCCTCAGGCCTATGTTCCCTCAGCCCTATGTTCCCTCAGCTCTATGTTCCCTCAGCCCTATGTTCCCTCAGTCCTATGTTCCCTCAGCCCTATGTTCCCTCAGTCCTATGTTCCCTCAGCCCTATGTTCCCTCAGTCCTATGTTCCCTCAGTCCTATGTTCCTCAGTCCTATGTTCCGTCAGACCTATGTTCCCTCAGTCCTATATTCCCTCAGGCCTATGTTCCTCAGCCCTATGTTCCCTCAGTCCTATGTTCCCTCAGTCCTATGTTCCCTCAGCCCTATGTTCCCTCAGTCCTATGTTCCCTCAGCCCTATGTTCCCTCAGTCCTATGTTCCCTCAGCCCTATGTTCCCTCAGTCCTATGTTCCCTCAGCCCTATGTTCCCTCAGCCCTATGTTCCCTCAGTCCTATGTTCCCTCAGCCCTATGTTCCCTCAGCCCTATGTTCCCTCAGCCCTATGTTCCCTCAGTCCTATGTTCCCTCAGCCCTGTGTTCCCTCAGTCCTATGTTCCCTCAGCCCTATGTTCCCTCAGTCCTATGTTCCCTCAGCCCTATGTTCCCTCAGCTCTATGTTCCCTCAGTCCTATGTTACAAATTGCCTGTTCCAAGCACATAAAAGGTTGAAAAGTACTAGAGACCTTTCCAGATTTAAGCAAACTGTATAAATAGTGAAACATTTGGCTTATTTAGATAGTTTAAATGTGTACTGTTCATTAAAGAGTTGTGCGCTGTGTCTAAACTGCACTAACTCATGGAGGTGAGTTTAATTTCGGTCTACGGGTTCGTCACTCAACCCTATGCCTTAGTAGAGGTGTTGGAAGGGGTCAGCCCGATGTTCCCAGGGCCGTATGTTCCCAGATTTAGCTAAAATCCGTAGTCAGCTGCTACCGGATAATAGGTTGGGTGTAATTGATGATCAAATTGGGAGACGTTGGGATAAAATCTGATGCAAATTCATGATAAAGGACACATGGGAACATAAGGCCTAACTAAAAGCAAATCAAAAATGAGGGACATACAGCCGTGGGAACATAGGCACGATCCCAACTGAACCTAAAGCTCAGATCCTCATAATAAGTATTGTATTTGATGGAGGAAATTTGCAAATGTTTTGTGTAGAGGGAACTTAAACCGTTATTTTAATCGTTATTTTATGTATTTTTTTAATGTGTGTATGTATATGTGCAGATGTATTCTATATACATGTATATTGTATATGTATGTGTATTCTGTATATATGTGTGTGTGTGTGTACGCGTGTATATATTCAGCATATGTATTTGTGTGTATATTTGTGTTGTATTTGCCCATGAGGGAATTTTAGGGTGGGAGGTGTGGGTTTAAAAAGAAGAAAAATGTTAAGTTCACTGCAACCTGTATAATTCCAAATAACACTTGAATAAAAACAAATTCCCTCCCTGAGCTGCAGAGGCTGCACTAGCACTGACTCATGATTGGCTTCAGGCGCTGGGGTTTAGGTAGTGACCGTTCAGACCAGAGACATTTTAGGTTTAAACGCACTGGATTTCAGCATTAAAACTGGCAAATGAATCGTAAATGAGAAGACGTCATGAGAAAACAACATGTATGACTGTTATATGTGTATTGTGTATTTACTGCTGTTTCGTAACTGTGCTGTATGTGGCTTGCACCAAACTTTCTTCATAAAAACAAGTTAAAAACAAGAGAAAAAAGACCGACAGCCCAAATGAGAGACTCGTTCGAGGCTCATTCTGCTACTGGATAATCATCTTGACCCAAAACCATCAAATTATAACCTAAACAACTGTCCATCATGTACACTGACTTTATAACTAAGACTAAATCAGCATTATACAATCGTTATACAGACCCGTCGACAGAAATTTGGCGGCGTGGAGCAAGACGTCTTACATGGGGCCAACTGTAATATAAAGTAATAGAAAGCAGGTCCAGTTTTGGGCCCCTGAACCCATGGGACGCACATCCACTGCCCTGACCAGAATTTCCAAATAAAAAACTGGGACATCCTTGTTTTTTGGGGGGTTGGTAATGAGAAAATTGTGGAAAACTGTTATGCAGAGACAATTCATAACTATTTTAAGTCAGTATAGTCAGGTTTTCTTTGTGTTTTGGTCATCTTTAAGCAGTTTTTTTTGGATTTTACCTCAACAAATGACCGTTGACGCCTCTCTTTACTGTCAGCAGGGATCAGATTGGTCCAAAATAGGGACACGTGGGGCATTTTTTGTATAAAACTGGGACAAATCACTGGTTTTGGATAAATCTACTGGGACTGGTGACACAGGGCTCAAAACTAAGACTGCCCCGGGTAAATAGAGACGTAAGGGGAGCTTCTGAAATAAATGAAAATCACAATCTTACATACAGCTCCATTCAAACATTTGAGTCGTTTTCGTCACGTCCTCGATATTCGCCTGCGGTTAAATATTATCAAAACCTTTCTCGCTCCGCCACTACGGACGCCGCCTCACCTCAAACCCTCCCGCCGATCTGCCCGCTGCCGTACTTTAGGCGGCGAACATCCGTTTAAACCCACTTTGGAGCGCCCAGGTGACCGGCAGCGAACAAACACCGCGTCTTGTTTACGCTCGCGGGCCCGGAGGAGCGAGGGAGTTGGCGGAAAAACACCGCCTAAATACCGTTTTCCGTCCACCTCTGGAGACGCCGAGGAGGGAGGGATGGATGGACGGAGGGATGGAGGGAGGGAGGAAGGGGGGAGAGCGTGTCTGCCCAAATGTTCAGTACCACCCACGGCTTCACCACTTTACCCCCCCCCCGAGCCCGCGCTAATCCAACATGCCCGACAACTCCTGTTACGCCGGGGCCCGGTGTGAGGGGACTGGACCTATGGTAAATGAGGTTAGCATGGATTTTATTTGGACTAAAGGGCATTACGGAACAAGAGGGTTTGTAGGGGCCGAGGAAACCAAAATATACGTAGACAAAAGTCGGATAAAGTCGATTGGATTTGGAACGTTGGTGATATTTGAAATCGCGCGGCAAATTTCTCTGATCTGGCCACGATTTTCAAACTTTTATCAGGTTATCAGATTTATTATCGACTTGCTAGTTCTGAATTGGTTCTACGCTGCAAAATAGAACATCCAGCCAAGTTAAAATGACTTAAATTAAGAACATTTGACTTTATTTGAGTCGATTCAACTTGACGTAAAATGATCTGCCAGTGGAATAAGTGTGTTTTTCTTCATTCAAGCAACATTCGAGTTTGTTTCTTATTTTTAGTGCAAAAAGTTGTTCTTATTCTTATTTTAAGTGTATCAAAGAAGTATTTTCATATTTTAAGTAGACTGCAAAAATACCCCTCCTTAAAACTAGAAAAATCCACTTGTTTTAAGTTAAAATGCTCCAGAAACAAGTGAAAATAAGAAAATAGATTTAGACTTTTATAAATCTAAACTTAGAATAAGATAAAATCACTTATTCTAAGCAATAATCTAAGTTTGAAGTGATCTAAAATAAAGCATGAAACACTAATTCAAATAAATTAAGCTGAAAATGTTTAAAACTAGAATATAAAGTTTTTTTTTTTGACTGATTTTCGTTCATGAATCTTAATGAAATTCTTTATTTTTCTTTAGTTTAAGACTAATCACCACTCGGTAACTTACTGACAAACTGCAGCGCTCTCCTAAAACTTTTGAATCTTTGAATCTTTCCATGTTCCAAACAGAAGGTGCAGAGATACTGGACAATTTCAGTCCAAGATCGACTCATTTACATCCATAAAAAATGCCTTAAACTCCATCTTAACTCTTGTTTTGTGCATTTATAGATATAAAAACTAAATGGAAAAAAATGACATCTTGCTTAAGACAAGAAAAACAACAACTCTTTGCATTTAGAATAAGAAACAAAATCGAATGTTGCTTGAATTAAGAAAACCACTTATTCCACACTGCAAAAAAGGCCTATCAAAAAATAAGAAAAAAAACAAACAATTTTGAGGTAAAACACACACACAAACACACACACGTAGACACTAGCACTTTAGAAATAGTACTGTAATACTGTAGGCACCTTATAATGCACTCTAAAAAAAGCACCTTTAACAGCACTTTAGGTCATGATAGCTGTTTATTGTACTGTACTATACTGTGTATTATGCATATTGTTAGTTATATTTGTCGAGTCTGTCAAATGTCTATTTTATGTGTATTTTATATATTTTATATATGGGACTACGGATGGAAATTAGCACCTGTGCTAAATCTGGCGTATTTACATCAATATGTGTGATTTCATACAAATTGTATGTTCATGAATATGCACTGTCCCATCCAAATAAACAAATAAACAAACAAACAAACAAAAAAAAATACCTTATTTTAAGTGAGGGCAAGTTTTCTTAAAACAAGACGAAATACGAATCTTGTTCGAAGCAGAAAACACTAGTTTCAAGTATTTATGGCACCTTATTGGTTTGAGGAGGAAGTTATAAAGAGGCTTAACTTGGCTTGATTTAATATAAAAAGTGCTTAGAATAAGTTGTTATATCTGGATAAGATATATCAGGATGGAATATCTTGAAACAAGTTTAAAAAAAATCTCATTTTATTATGTAAAAAAATCTTAAAATTGGTCTTTTAAGATGAATCTGCTTAATTCAAGTCAGTTTAATGATGCTAGAAAGTCCTTTTTTGTAGTGCACTGGTCGATCATTTCACTTGTCAAGTTTTACTCAAATAAAGTTCTTCATCTGCTTCTTTTTAACTTCTTTAGATATTGTTTTAGGTATTTTTGCAGCGTATTGACCAGTCTAGTGACCACCGATGCCCACTACTTTTCACGGTGCATTGTGGGAAACTTTGAGCGTCAATAGACATTCGAATCTCTAAAAATCTCATGTTTTAAGAAGGGAACAGTGTGGACATTTGGACACGGTCTATATCTTTTTTTTCGCGACTAAACCGGCTGCACGGAGTTTTGTTTTAAAAAAAAAAGTCAAAAACTGAGTACTACAGTTTCAAGTACTACGTGACATCACACAGAACTGCTCCCTCCCCCATTCTTCTCCCTTTTCTTTGGTCCTCCAGGTGCTTCCCCGGGTTTTATGAAGTCGTTTTAGACCGTTTTAAAACGCCCAAAACACAACGCACTGACCCGACAAACGCGCCGTATGTCCCCTTTAAACGCGTCTTTCAAAATCGTACCATTTTTAAGTCCGAACGCCATTTTATAGCAGTTCTTTCCTTTGCCTAAGGACCAGCCGGAGGGGAACCGGGCGAGAGCGAGAGAATTAAAACCTAGTTAATTTAATCAGGAGCACCAGAAGGGAGCTTTCGGGCATTCAGGAAGAAGACGTACAACTGGCCCCTATAAGATACCTGTGAGGGCACATGTATTGATTAGCATGACTTTGAACAGTATATTGGTGATTTGATTGCCGGTTGTTGAACGAGTCAGCGCATTAGCGTCGGTATTTTGTGGTTTGTAGCTTAATAATAAGTCTTAATGTGCGTACAGAACGTCATCACTGCACAGGTTTACAGGTGAACGGTATAAATGAGGCAAAAGCCAAAGCTGCGAAGTCGAGATTTGCCTCCGAGTGAATGGAATCTGGTGTCTGGAGTAATCACGGATAATTGGAGTTGTATATTGACTTTAAAAACACAGAGGAGCTCTTAAGGCGGTGTCCTGTCGATTTGAGCTCCCTCCTCTCCTACCTCCTCACGACCTCTCCTCCTCTTCTGTCTCCTCATCACCTCTCCTTCCCTCCTTCCCACTCTCCTCCTCTCCTACCTCCTCATCACCTCTCCTCTCCTTCCTCCTCACTGCCTCTCCTCCTCTCCTTCCTCCCACCACCTCTCTTCCTCCTCATCACCTCTCCTCTCCTTCCTCCTCACTGCCTCTCCTCCTCACCACCTCTCCTCTTCTCCTTCCTTCTCGCCACCTCACCTTCCCTCCTTCCACCTCACCTCCTCTCCTTCCTCTTCTCCTTTCTCCTCTTTTCCTCTTGTTCCTTCTCACCACCTCTCCTCCTCTCCTTCCTCCTCGCCACCTCTCCTACCTCCTCACCACCTCTCCTCCTCTCCTCCCTCCTCACTACCTCTTCTTTTCTCCTTCCTCCTTACCACCTCTCCTCCCTCCTCACTACCTCTTCTTTTCTCCTTCCTCCTTACCACCTCTCTTCCTCTCCTTCCTCCTCACCACCTGTCCTTCCTCCTCATCACCTCTCCTCTCCTACCTCCTCACCGCCTCTCCTCCTCCTCATCACCTCTCCTCTCCTACCTCCTCACCGCCTCTCCTCGTCTCCTTCCTCCTCATCACCTCTCCTTCCTCCTCATCACCTCTCCTCTCCTACCTCCTCACCGCCTTTCCTCCTCTCCTTCCTCCTCACCATCTCTCCTCCTCTCCTTCCTCTTCACGACCTCTCCTACCTCCTCACCACCTCTCCTCCTCTCCTTTCTCCTCATTACCTCTCCTCCCCTACCTCCTCACTGCCTCTCCTTCCTCCTCACCACCTCTCTTTCTCTCCTTCCTCTTCTCCATCTCTCCTCCTCTCCTTCCTCTTCACGACCTCTCCTACCTCCTCACCGCCTCTCCTCCTCTCCTTCCTCCTCATCTCCTCTCCTTCCTCCTCACCGCCTCTCCTCCGCTCCTTCCTCCTCATCTCCTCTCCTTCCTCCTCACCACCTCTCCTCTTCTCCTTCCTCCTCACCACTTCTCCTCCTCTTAAACCGGTGTCCTGTCGATTTGGGCTACCCGTCGATTTGAGCTCCCTGGCACTACTGCCCATACGCACGACCCTCAAACGCTGTTACAGCTTAAATGCCGTCGATTTGAGCTCCCGAGGCAGAAGTGGAGGAACATTTTGAAATAGTTTTGGTTTTATTGTCTGTTTTAACCAGTTAAGCATCGACTTGCTCATGTTAGCAGAACACCTACGTTAGATGGAATAGTTTGGATTTAATATTTGATTTTATCGTTATCATTTTTATTACATCGTATTTTATTTTGTTTCCATGCGCAGAAAACATTGTAATTTTGTTTAAATAAAATATCACTAGATTATAACAGGAAATTCACACTTTTAGCCTTAAATATTATATATTTAATCTAAACATCTAAAACGAGTTTCCAGTTATTTCTTGTTCTTATACAGTGGGAGTCTTATTTGATAGAAGATATAGATCTGTCAAAATGAGCTACCTCTGCACATCTTCATATAAAAGAGTGAATAATGGTGATTCTACAGTGGGAGCTTTATTCGATGGCTAAATTGGCCTATCGATATGAGCTACCTTTAGTCAGAGTCCTATTTGGCAGCGTAATACAACTGTCCAAAGGAACCAGGCAGATTCATATTAACGAGTGTAAATTTGACATAACTAAGGTATAAATTATGATCACCGTGTGCAAACAGCATTAAACCCACTGTCTCTAATCCGAAAAATATGTTGTAAAACTGGGGAGGTTCACTTTATTGGATTTATATAACTGTAAATGGAAAAGCGTAAAACAGCTTATTTCGACGGGGGAGCGTGAATCAACAGACGCCATTATCGATTTAGGCTGCGGGGAGCTCAGTTCGACGAGGCAGCCCATTTCCGCAGAACACAGGGCGATTTTTGGCCAATTTTTGAGCCGATTTTTCACTCGTGCGATTGTTTTTGGGATAAAGTTTTGGCTTAATCACGCATCGTGCTTCGTGTCGTATATTTGGGGTAACGGTATCGGTAATCGTAGGTCGCAAGAATATCAAATATGTTGAAATCCAGTCGCCTCTTGTGAGGGTTTCACTGTTGAAGTCGTTTATATAGTGTGAGAACGTGACTCATGAGCTGTGAACTTTTAAACTCTGCAATTTGGTTGTAGAGTTTGAGTGAATGGAACTAAACATATGTAACTCTATGAATATTTTTGGATCATTTTGATGGTTTAAAACTAAAGAAAACATTAAATATCGCAACTGAATACCTTCAGAATTGTGGCGTCATATGTAAAACCCATTTTGAACAGCGACTCGTGACATCTCTAAACGTTTGACGAGTGAAACCAGATCCGCCCTCACCCGTCCGTTCCCAAAGCGTCTGCTTGTATTTACGCCGCGTCGCCGTGGAGACCGTCGCCGAGGTCGAAGGTGAAGGGTCGGGGGTCAATCGTCTGTCTGTGGGGTCCTCGTGTCTGGACTATGGACATGTTTTGTTAGAAGCTTTAAAAACGGTTGAAATGAAAAATGATACGTTTTGTTATATGGAGATCATAATATTTACGCACATTTTTCGAATTTTTTTTATTTTTTTTTATTAACATTAGCAAAATAAAAAAATATAATACAAAATTGACGTAATAATCACAGAATACAACAGTGTTTCTTACCACACTAATTGGACACAAATTATTGTTCAATTTCTGGACAATACCTCAATAATTACATTAAATTTCCAAACAAAATTACAACAAAGAGTCATAATCATAATTACATGCTAGCGCTAAATTAGCGGTCACTACAAAATCATAATAAACAATACGAACTGAAATGATGTGTTACATGACCCATATTAATATTTGTACTCCCGTTAAAAATGCGGCAATTTTTAGAGGTTAACTCTGTGATTCCATGGCAACAGAAGTTCAAACCATATTGCGGAACATTTTCTACAGATATCACAAGATAGATTTTTGAGTTTATGTCGTACTGTGGAAGATTATAGCCAAAAGAATGACATTTTTATTTCATTTTCAGTGCAATACGCAACCAAAATATGCTTTTTTGAGTCTATTTTTTGTATAACAAGTTACACACTGTGGCTTTAATGTCAGTTTTTTTGTTTTATAAATGTTAAACCAGGACCTGACCATTTTTAATTTTTATTTTAAAAAATTTTTAAATTAGCACTGCGTTACTACAGCAACTCATTAATAAAAGTGATGTTCAGTAATGAAAACAATACATTTACTGCATCATATTTTGTGTATTTCCAGATTTATTTATTACACCGTGAATTTATACATAATATTTTGCACCGAGTTCTTGAATATAGATATTTTTTAAAATTATTCTATATATTTTTAAGATTTTTTTTTGCTTGTTTTGTCAGTCCGTTGGAGATCGGGAGAGGTTGTGTCGTCGTTATAAATCATGAGTAAACGGGGGAGGGTGACAGGGTGACACAGGTACAGCCGGGGTCCAGGGGTCATGGGTCCAGGGGTCAGGGGTCAGAGGTCACGGTGCAGGGGGCGGGGAGCAGCTGGTGCACGTCTGCGGGACACGGCTGTTTACGACGCCAAGTTCAAGTTAGAATTTAAAGACGCTCATGGGAAACAGCAGATTTAGCGTCCGAAATGAACTCTTTTCAAATTTCTTTTCAATTTTTCCTTACGGTTCTTGTCGCCGGTTTCGGTTTCGTGATGGTTTTTAGTCCCAGATGGAGTTTACCGGCAAAAAGTAACGAGTGAGAAGTTACTTTCCATAAAGGGGAACTAAGTAGTGTAAGGGATTACTTTTTAAAGAAGTAACGAGTAATGAGTAAACACTACTTTTATATAATAACTTCCCCAACACTGATCCTCTCCTGCCTCCTCACCTCCTCTCCTTCCTCCTCACCGCCTCTCCTGCCTCCTCACCACTTCTCCTCACCACCTCTCCTGCCTCCTCACCACTTCTCCTCACCTTCCTCCTCACCACTTTTCCATCCTCCTCTCCAAACCTCTTCACTACCTCTCCTCCCTCCTCACTACCTCTCCTTCCTCCTCACCTCCTCTTCTTCCTCCTCACCACCTCTCCTGCCTCCTCACCACCTCTCCTCCTCTCCTTCCACCTCTCCTTCCTACTCACCACTTCTCCTCTCCTTCCTCCTTACCACCTCGCCTCCTCTCCTTCCTAATCATCACTTCTGCTTCTATCCTCCCTCCTCCGCATCTCTCCTCCTCTCCTTCCTCCTCACCACCTCTCCTCCTCTCCTTCGTCCTCACCACCTCTCCTCCTCTCCTTCCTCCTCACCACCTCTCCTCCTCTCCTTCCTCTTCACCACCTCTCCTCCTCTCCTTCATCCTCACCACCTCTCCTTCCACCTCTCCTCCATTCCTTCCTCACCAACTCTCCTTCCTCCCTCCTCACCTCTCCTCCTCTCCTCACCACCTCTCCTCCTCCTCTCCTTCCTCCTCACCACCTCTCCTCCTCTCCTTCCACCTCTCCTCCATTCCTTCCTCACCAACTCTCCTTCCTCCCTCCTCACCTCTCCTCCTCTCCTCCCTCCTCACCACCTCTCCTCTTTTCCACTTTCAGCCACTTTTACCACCTCTCCTCCCTCCTCACTACCTCTCCTCCTCTCCTTCCTCCTCACCACCTCTCCTTCCTACTCACCACTTCTCCTCTCCTTCCTCCTTACCACCTCGCCTCCTCTCCTGCCTAATCATCACTTCTGCTTCTATCCTCCCTCCTCCGCATCTCTCCTCCTCCTCACTACCTCTCCTCCTCTCCTTCGTCCTCACCACCTCTCCTTCCTCCTCACCACCTCTCCTTCATCCTCACCACCTCTCCTCCCTCCTCACCTCCTCTGCTCTCCTCCATCCTCCTCACCTCACCTCCTCTCCTCCCTCCTCACCTCCTCTCCTCTCCTCCCTCCCCTCCTCTCCTCCCTCCTCGCCACCTCTCCTCCTCACCTCCTCTCCTCCCTCCTCACCACCTCTCCTCCTCACCACCTCTCCTCCTCCTCTCCTTCCTCCCTCCTCACCTCTCCTCCTCTCCTCCCTCCTCACCACCTCTCCTCCATTCCTTCCTCACCACCTCTCCTTCCTCCCTCCTCACCTCTCCTTCCTCCCTCCTCACCTCTCCTTCCTCCCTCCTCACCTCTCCTCCTCTCCTCCCTCCTCACCACCTCTCCTCTCCTCCACTTTCAGCCACTCGGAGTTCACTTCCCTCCTAAACCGGGCTCGTGTCAGTCATTACCTGTGGCGCTGATGCCGGTGCCTCCGCTGTGCCTCTCCCTCCTCTCCTGTTGTCATTTTCCGAGCCTCCTCTTCTTCGCGCTGTGTGACTTGTTGATGTGCTGTCAGAGGAGAGGGGCAAATTTGGAGAAACGAGACAGGCGCTCTGATTCGCAGCCACTTTTGGAGAAGGAGACAAAAGACAAATACACTGCAGCGCTGATGGATTTAAAGGGGCACTGCGGGGTTTTTCAGGCGGAGGGTCGGCCAGCTGCTCGTCTCCGTGGAGATGTTGTTGCTTCGCCTGGAGTGTTTTGTGGTGTGGCATTTGACTTCTGTCTGTCTTATGCCTCTTTTGGTTTATGGTTTATTTCGAGCATAGAACACACAAAAAATCCTATGTACAGACTTGCACACTCCAAATACAAGAAACAAAAAGAAAGAAGAAGAGAAAAAAATAAATAAAAATAAAATAAAATAAAATAAAATAAAATAAAATAAAATAAAATAAAATAAAATTAAATTAAATTAAATTAAATTAAATTAAATTAAATTAAATTAAATTAAATTAAATTAAATTAAATTAAATTAAATTAAATTAAAATTAAAAAATTAAACAAGGACGATCAAATTTGTTTACATGCATGCCTGAAACGGAATGGGAAGAAGTAAAAAAAAACATATTAAGGCCTGGTTTACACGGATATTTTTAAAAACAGAGAAATTTCCTTTCGTTTGTACCCATCTTTTACGGAGAATTCGCCTCTGAAAACGAATCATTCTAAAAACTCTAGAACGGCTAAGGTGGAGATTTTGAAAACTACGGTTTGGCGTAAAGTGACATAAACGACGTTTCAGGCAGCTGACGCCAAAGTGTGACCAGTGTTAACGTTTTTCTCTGGTGATGATCGTGGAAGCATCAGAGCAGCAGTCGCTTTACTTCTGCTGCAAACACTTGTCATGCGTTTGCATTTGCACAGCTGATGTTTCATATCGATGAAGAGACGAATGAGGCTCGGAGCTCAGCAATTTTCTCTCTTCTCCTTACGACGCAAAGACCCAGTCGCCGTTTTTGAAAATGAAGTGTTTGTCCCGAAGGAGCGGCGTGAAAATTGTAGGATGTCGCGGTCATCACTGCTGTGACTCTTTGACTTGCTGCGTCAAAACTACTGAAACTTGGCTGCAGAGCGTTTTTCTTCTTCCTACACTGGCCCCTAGAGGCTTGGCGTAGTTATGACGGCGCTCGACAGTGTATTTATGTCGGTTCATGTAAACTTTTTTGAAAACGATGCTGTGTGCACGATGTTATTTCGGAAAACGGAGCGAGGGAAATATCCGTGTACGTGTAAACGGGGCCTAAATCCCAGCCCTTCACCAAAAGTAGAATTCTTTTACTACATGTGATTTTATTGCACTTGTAATTTGGGATTCACCAATACCAATTACGAACTTTAAGTATCTGCACTGTAATAAAGCAAAATTTAAGATATGAACACTTAAATCTATCAGAAAATTACTTAAAAGTAGTGAAATGATCTGTCCATGCGGCAAGATAATCTTACTTATCTTAAAATAAACAACCTCTAGACTAAAATGAAGCAGCCTCAGAACTAGAAATTCGATAATAAATCTGAAAACAAGATGAATAACCTGATATAAGTTTGAAAATCTTCAGATCAGAGAAATTTGCAGTGTACTGATATCAACGGAGACCAGCAGAGGCTAAAAATGGAATTTATTTCCTTTAAACGAAAATAAAATACTACAAAACTGATTCAAATTATGTTGTGTTATGTAGCTGTTATTTATCCTACAAGGAACTACAGAATAAATTTGTATAAAAGCTAAAAATTCATGAGACTTTCAGGTCAGACGCTCAGTAAATAGTTTTGCTACATCCATTTATGACCAACAAGGATATCGGCTCAATCGATATTTGGAAGCCGATATCCGATCCAGCAAATTTCAAATGCCAGTATGAGATTGGTGCATTCTTAGTGATATATTTAAAAGTGCACTATGGGGCTTTTCTGCTTGTCTCCATGGAGATGTTATTGCTTTTTAAAATTAAAATTTTTTTTTTTTAAATTTAGAATATTTCATAGTATGGCATTATAAACTTCTATCTAAAAAAAAAAAAAGAAGAAAATTGTGCATGCTGGTCACCTCTCCAGTCTCCACAGATCTGACCTGGAACTTATCCTGGTTTTAACTTTAATTCCAGACTGTGGAACATTCACGGCAACGCAATGACATCTCCATAGAGACAAGGACGCTCCGTAATAGCGTCATTACCTGCACTGTTACATTATATTCTTGTAAATTTGTACATTTTTGTGCCACATTATAGAGTTTATTGTTTCCTACTTAATTTTATTCCATTTTATTTATTGCATGTTTAGTGTTCGTCATGTTTCGCTCCAAGTACCGCAGTAATTTCCTGATGAAACAAGCAGGTGTCAGACCCTCCACCAGAAAAGTTAGTCCTTCCTTAAGTCTTATCGAAATTCTAACACAAAATTAAGCTGTACTTTTTGTCCTTTAGGAAAATTTCTACCTGCATTTGACCCATTCTTTATGCAGCGTCCAGAGTTTGAGTAACAGAGTACCTAGACAGAGGCAGAATAAGCAAATTGCACGCAGAAAAACACCGCTAGGCCTTTGGGATTCAAACCTTCAACTTCAACTGACTTTTCCCCTCTACGCAAACTTTGTCTTACCCCAGTTCGGAACAGTTTTTAACACAGTAGAAATCAGGGACAGCGTCTTTAAAGCTCCATTGTGTAACTTTCTGCTCGGGAATCCATCACCTACCTGCTTGTTTCCATGGAGATGTCATTGCCCTGCCTGGAATATTCCTTAAACAGCTCTATTTTACATTTATTCAGTTACAGGTGGTTTTAGAGCTCGAAAATACATAGAAAAAGAGGAGTTTTGACTGTGAGCGGCGTCGCCTCTCCACAGATCTGACCTGTAACTTGGTCTAGCTTGCTCTCCATGAAAGACAGAAAGTTTTAATGCCATACTGTGAAGCATTCCAGGCAAAACAATAACATATCCATGAAGAAAAGTGCAGTATTTGACGGAATATCCACGAGAAAAGTTGAGAAAATGCACTTTTGCGTCAACTTTTATGATATTAGCAGCCATCAGTTTATCAATTTCTATCATTTTTGTCTGTTTTTGGATTTGATTTTCCAAAACGCAAGCCATCGTTCAAATATAACCCTTCCAAATTGTGAAACGTTTCAAATCCAGACGCTACACACACCATTCTTATCGGCTACCATCAACCCAAGCTGTCCACTTTCTATTATCACTTCAAACGAGTCTGGGGCGGAGAGGCAGAGCGCTGGAAGGTGGAGGGGGGTGGGACGGAGGGGTGTAGGCGGGCGGGCGGGGGTCCCTACTTCTGCACCCCGTAATTAGTGCTCCCGAGCCCTGACCGGAGGGAGCCAAACGGGGAGCCACATGGCCGGGGCATCTGTCCGAGCGCTCCGTCCCACACACACAGAAGAAGAAGACTGGATGGGTGGGTGGTTGGGTGGGGGTGGGGGGGTGAGGTCTCCGGGACTACAGCCAGTTACCCCTCACCACCCACCCATGCCCCCTCCTGTCACGCGTCGAGTGGGGCGGTGGGGGTCTTAATGAGCAGCGCCGCATATGGACACGGGACCCTCGTAATAAGGGCCCGGGAACGGAGACGGGAAAGGGGGAGGGGGTGGGGGGGGTAACAGGTGGAGGTGGAGGTGAGGGAGAGGAGGAGGAGGGGGGGGTGACGGGGTAGAGAGAGGAAGAGGGGGGCGGAGGGGCAGTGCTTCGTCGCGGGGGTCTCTGGGGTCTCTGGGGGGAATGGACTGCGAATGGTGAGGGGAAAGGGTCATCAAACTGGACTTTTTAACATATTTTCATTAACATTCATTTAAAAAAAAAAACAGAATTAATCACAAAATTTTAAATATTCAGTTTCGTTTTGGTTTCATTTTTAGGTAATATTTGCTTATCAAAATCAAGCCGAAAAAAATCATTTAACACACATATTTAAACCACGACTGCAACTTTTCCACCAAAAATAGACAAAAATTTTATTTTTTGGGGTTCTTTTTTCAATTTAGATGCTTTTATTGCACCGAAAAACTTAAATGAGAGCAGGCTTGCATCTCCACAAACCTGACTCTTACTTAACCTGCTTAAATCTATAGAAATGTAGTTCCCTTTTGGGTTTTTAGTCCACAACAACAACATGGCAACACACAACTTACCTATAAACGTATAAAGTTGTGAATGAAGAATTTTGCTTAAAAACTCAAACTTTTTAAAATTTTCCTTAAATATTTTTTGGGATTTGTATTTTATCTAATACTAATTTTCTACCACTAATTTGACCAAATCTATCAACATAAGCCTATAATTTAGCATTGGTTTCATTTTTTAGTTTTACACATTTACACAGAAATGTATGAATTTCTAAATGCGCTTTTGTGGAATTAAACCTTTTTATATTTCTATACACGTTTGTTTTATTCGGATGCTTTTGTAAATAAACTGAAATGAGTCCTTAATCCAGATCCACTCATGCAGACGACTGCCCAGTGCAGCCCCCGGCCTACAGGGGGCACTGGCACTTCACTCAAACCTCTCTGTGCACTGAGCCGGGAGGCCTCACGTTTACTGTACGAGACTTTTGACATTTGACATTTCGTGTTTCGATTTTTTGTGAATGAAATAAAAAAAAGTCCAGGTGTGAATTTTATCTGGGGAGAAAGAAAATGTGTTCGAAAAATGTATAAAAAATTGCGAGCAAATTTAATTATGCTTAAGTTTTGACAATTTTTGGAGACATTTAAAACACAGACAACAAAAAGTAAAAAAAATAAGGAATTGTAATGTCTTGTAGAACTCAAACAAACAAAAAAAGAAAAACAAAGTATATTTCAAACTTTATTTTGAATTTTTTGTTTTGTGCTCACTTTTGTTTTAAATTTTCCACAAATATTTGTGTATTGATGCATTTTGTCACATTTTTGACCTTAGTTTAGTATGTTTAGCTGACACTAGCCACAATCTAAATCACATAAATGTAGCCATTTGTACTTCAGAAAATACTGACAAAAATTCCAATTTCATATTTAAAAATGTCAGAAAATTCATACAATTACAAAATTCAGATGATATTTTCTTAAATCAATCTCAAATATCGAGTTTCAGGGGCTGAAAATATGTGACTGGACAGTAAAAATGAACCACAGAAGTCGCCTAAAGAAATATTGCGATTTGTTTGTTTGCTCCAAAGTACATTTTTCTCATTACTTTTTTACTTTTTTGCCAAACGCTGCTTTTTTTCTGTCACTGTGATACAACAAATACTGATTCATTCATACACCAATTCTGCAATACAAAAAAATCTATGACAGGTTTTCACGTTTTTCTAATTCTGACTCGGTTTGGTGGTCAATATTTATCACAGTTTTACATCAGTTTAGATTTTTTTTCAGTTTAATGGATAAAACGTGGAAAATAAAAGTACAAAAATACAGGAGTTGTTACAGAATCCTTCAGAAAACTCCATCTGGAATTCAGGGATGAACAAAAACCCAATTTTCTGACTGTGATTTAGCACTTTAGAGGCGTTTTCATATATTTGTTTAATCATAATGGTGCAAATGATACAAATTTTGGCCCTTGTAAACATTACGGTTGCTAGGTAACAGTTATAGAATTACATCTACTGAAATGACAAACTTCACGAAAGAAAATCTAATGTTTTTGTATAAAAAGATGGAAGCGTAGACGTAACCCACCCACCTCCGTCTTCCCTCCGCCACCTCCGCCCTTCCTCTTCCTCTAATGTAAATGAGCGATTGGACTGAAAAGGCAGGAGGAGGCAGGAGCGTATGGACGACCAGCGGGCTGCCACCCCACGACACCCGCCCCGCCCCTCGCCGACACACGGGGCACCATACCCGTTCGCACCAGGGCTAACCACTCTGCCAACGGCGCCGACCCCCTTCCCACCCTTCCCACCCCCCCACCCCCGGCCAGCCCCGCCAGTCCCACTGCTGTGCTGCTACATGTTTATCATAAATCACCACAGACAAGATCAGGAGCCACTTGTACGGACTTTTCCCCAAACTAATACGTCTTCGTGCTGCTTTAGTGACGTTTTTCAGAACTATTTACAGTTTTTAGAATCTTTTATAGCTACTAAACTCACTGTAAACATTTTGTAAAAAAGTAAAAGTGTACATTTGAAGTATCTGGACTTCAGTTGAGTTGAGTTTTTCAGTGGATAATTTTTACTTTGACTACATTTGAGAGCATGTATCTGCGCTTCAGAAAAGCTTGGCCAAAATGTAAGATCTAAACACTTAAATCTGTCAGGAATTGACTTAAAAGTAGTGAAATTTTGTGAAATCTGTCCATGTAGCACGATCATTTTACTATCTTAAAATAAACGACCTCTAGACTAGAATGAAGCGTCTCTGTGAGTGTTCATGGGCTGGAAATAAGTTTATGGATGCCAAGTTTGAGATAAAAACACTTAAAACCAGTTTATGATCAGCGTTCATGGCCTGATAATAAATTCTCAGGCGCCAAATTTGAAATAAAATGCTTTAAATTCTGCTAAATTCTAGATAAACAGACTTAAAACCAGTTTATTATGAATGGCCTGATAATAAGTTCAAAGACGCAACATTCTAAATATACGTATTAAATAGATCGTACCTTTATTTTAAACATTTATAGTTTAAACTTAAGATTTTCTGACTAGTTGAGTCAAGGAAGAAACATATGTGACAATTTTTAAGCTTATACAACCAATTCAGAACTAAGTAAGTCAATAATAAATCTGAAAACATGATGAAGAACCTGATGGAAGTTTTCAAATCTTGGCCAGATCAGAGAAATTTGCAGTGCGTATTTTCTACTCCACTTTTTTAAATAGTTTGAGAGCTGCTGAAAAGGCTGAGGGTTTATTTTGAACGTATTCGTAGTGGGAGCAAACAAAAATATACAGATAAAAACTGTTAAAATGGTTTGATCAAAGTCACTACACACCGAATTAGACCTCAAAATCACTCGTTAAGTACATTTTTAAACACGTACGTTCATACTTTTCCTTCAGTAGATGTTTTTTTTATGCGATATTGAGTATTTCTTTGCTCCGGTGTCTGTGTTTTTACTTGAATAACCAAATTGAGTGCTTCTTTTACCACTGTTTCTATGTGGATGTTTTCATGTGGTCCAGTAGTTACGCAGACATTACCCTCAAGCCACGTCGAGTCTTCAAAATTTAACCCGCTCCTCCATCGCTTTTCTGCTTTTCGGAATTTCAAAGCTTCCTTCATGCCCCTAATGGGAGCGAGACATTGCGTTATGAAGATGAAATCAGTTTCGAGTAGTTAGCAGGCAGATATGTACGTATGTAGAACTGAAGAAATCAAATGGTTCTCAGCCCACACAGTTTTCATTATTACAGAACGCTCTCAGCTTTAAATGAGCGCTGGAAATGTCAGAATGAGCCTGGTAAAGGACTTTAAAAATGCAGAGGTGCACATTTGGGATTACCACCTGATGACATCATAAGGTGCAACAACGTTTTGAGCTCTGGGTAGGATAGTGGATAGCGATGATCAAAATGTGAGGGTCTCTCTTATGGAACAAAGCACAACTCCCAAATATGCTTTTAATGAATCATGTTTGTGCTTATTTTTCTATTTTATTGTGACTTGTACATTTACCTTTATATAATTATACCTTATTTGACATTTACATTTATATAATTATACCTTATTTCACATTTACATTTATATAAATATACCTTATTTGACATTTACATTTATATAATTATACCTTTTTCACATTTACATTTATATAATTCTACCTTATTTGACATTTACATTTATATAATTATACCTTATTTGACATTTACATTTATATAATTATACCTTATTTGACATTTACATTTATATAATTATACCTTTTTCACATTTACATTTATATAATTATACCTTATTTGACATTTACATTTATATAATTATACCTTTTTCACATTTACATAATCATACCTTATTTCACATTTACATTTATAGAAATATACCTTATTTCACATTTACATTTATATAATTCTACCTTATTTCACATTTACATTTATATAATTCTACCTTATTTCACATTTACATTTATATAATTCTACCTTATTTCACATTTACTTTTATATAATTATATCTTATTTCACATTTACATTTATATAATTCTACCTTATTTCACATTTACATTTATATAATTATACCTTATTTCACATTTACATTTATATAATTCTACCTTATTTCACATTTACATTTATATAATTATACCTTATTTCACATTTACATTTATATAATTATACCTTTTTCACATTTACATAATCATACCTTATTTCACATTTACATTTATATATGAACACCTTATTTGGCATTTGCATTTATATAAATGTATCTTATTTCACATTTACATAATTATACCTTATTTCACATTTACATTTATATAATTATACCTTATTTCACATTTACATTTATATAATTATACCTTATTTCACATTTACATTTATATAATTCTACCTTATTTCACATTTACATTTATATAATTATACCTTATTTGACACCTGTCTCTTTCAGTCTTTTTGCTGCTTATTTAGAACTTATTTATATTTTTAGTCTGTGTTATTATATTTTATTGTGATGTGTCCAAATAATTTCACTTGTGGATCAGTACATTTTGTCTAAGTCTAACGTCTATAAGCTTTCAAAACTTGATTTAGCAAAATATATCTTTGACGATCAAATTTGAAGCTAAACTCATGTAGCTAAACTAATATTTAACTTCCACAACATATAGGCCTAAGAATCGAATTTAGATCTTTTCTTCTTTTATTTTACATTTTAAAATTATAACAATACAACGATGGGGACACAGATTTTCAAAATAAAACTGGGATTTGTGGTGGTTGGCAATAACAAAATTGTAAAACGAATGCGTAATAAAGGAAAATCGTTATGCAGAGACCATTCAGGAGTCAGTTTAGTCAGATTTTCATTGTGTTTTGCTCGTTTTTACGCAAATTTTTTGTATTTAATCCAAAACAAATGACAATATATGCCTCTGTTTACTGTTGGCAGGAATCAGATTGGTTAAAAATAGCGACATTTGGGACGTTTCTTGGATAAAACTGGGACAAATCACTGGTTTTGGATAAATCTGTTGGGACAGGGGACACAGGGCTCAAAACTGGAACTGTCCCTGGGACTATGACAACGCAAGGATCATTTGTGGACATGGGAGAAATCTAGCGTGCACACTTTTTTTTTTTTTTTTTTAAAGCTTTACAATAGTCAAAGGTTAACAGCCCACATCTTAAGGCTTTCTCAGACTCTACTCCCACTTCTGACTTCATCCACGCCGTTCTCCACGTCTCTCGTCTTCTCTTTCGCTGATAAAAACATTACCCACACTTCCTGACAGGAGGAGCAGACGGGAGCGGCGCATCCAGGGGAAAAAAAAACAAACAAATAAATAAAAAAATCACGCCGCGCAACAACCCCACAATGAGCGATGAAAAGATGAGATGTAACAAGGGGAAAACGCTACTTCTGCAGGCGTTTCGCTCCAGCCAATCGCGGCGCGCCATATCGCCTCTTTGGTCCGGAAGGTCAGCCGTTGCTCCTGGCCAAGTCGAGCCAGAGAAACATTTTTTTTTCTCCTTTTTTTCGAGGGATAAAAGTGCGTTTGGTGTGTGCGTGGGTTGCCCTGGGTTACCATGCGTGTCCGGCCGAGCCAGCTAGACCTTTGGCTATTGGTCTTTCCGCCGTTTTCCCCGTTCTTCTTCTACTTCAGCGGTTCGGCGAGGGTTTGTCAGCAGCGACGCCGACCTCGAGGTTGGTTTAAGTCGTAGCATTGCAACATGGCCGACTTTGTGCGGTTGGATTTGTTCTAGAAGGTTCCTGAGTACAAATTAGTGAGAGTTTGAAATGGAATGTAAAGTTTGGTGGGAGAGAATTAGCATAAATAACAGACAAATGTTATTCAGTTTTGACCTGTGACATTTCCGCTGGGTTAAACATGTATATGAGCACGAGCAAAAAATATGTTTTTCTAAAGTTGCTGAAAACAATTTGAGGAGGGTTGTGGACAGCAAAAGAATGTAAAAAATCAGAAGTTTGAGTTTTTTGTATTATTATTTTGTACTTTTCATATATACATGGTGTCCCCAAACAATCATTTTAAAACTACTAAATCTAGCTCAATGATAATGTTGATGCTGGTCCACCAGATCCTTTAGCCCTGCATAAACAGCCTTCCTCTTTACATTTTTGGTACCAAGTCCAAATTTTGCATTGAAGGCCGCACAGTCTTGGGTGAGTGTGTGCGAGCACATTCCAAAACGATTTGGGAGTGAACGGCTCAAAATGAAAACAGAACAAAAATAAAACATTCAATATCAAATCTTCATCTGCTTCTGTACATTCTGTGAAAATTTGAGGTTATTTCAACATGAATTGCCAAAAATTACTGGCCTGTGAAATGATGTACAATTTTTTGGGGATACCCTGTGTGTATTTTTTGTTAAACTGAACTTTATGTGTCATTAAAAAAAATCTGCAGCGCATAAGGACCTAAAGTAATATTATAATTTATTGATACCTAAATTTATTTGAGCAGCACAAAGGAATGTGAGGTTGTGTTTTCAAGGTAATGCTATGTTCTGGTTCAGTCCTGTCCAGTCTTGGTTTAGTCATGGGTTAGTCCTGGTTCAGTCCTGTCCAGTCCTGGTTTAGTCATGGGTTAGTTCTGGTTCAGTCCTGTCCAGTCCTGGTTTAGTCATGGGTTAGTCCTGGTTCAGTCCTGTCCAGTCCTGGTTTAGTTATGGGTTAGTCCTGGTTCAGTCCTGTCCAGTCCTGGTTTAGTTATGGGTTAGTCCTGGTTCAGTCCTGTCCAGTCCTGGTTTAGTTATGGGTTAGTCCTGGTTCAGTCCTGTCCAGTCCTGGTTCTCGCCTCGGCGTTTGCGATGTGTATATATTTATTTGCGCTAATGACACAGTGTACATTTTCTTGTTCTGGTGTTTGTGGCTCCGCCCCTGTATGGCTCTAAACTAGTGCTGTGAAACGATTATTTTTTAAAATCAGATGAATCACACTTTAGAACTTTGATTAATCACGATTAATCGCAGTTAATTATTCTTCAAAAACAGACCAAAATATTTTGACAAAAATGCGCTCCGCCAACGTTTTGTCGTGCTCGGCTTCTTGTTGGTACAAGTAGCGTCGTTGCTGCTGCTGAATCAAACCCATGTTATGCTTTAAGATGGTGTTTTAAACTTGTTGTGCTTCTGTGGAAAGAGAGTTCATCGCTGCGATATCTGCAAACCACCTTAGTTTGATCTAAAGTCGTGTATGGACAGACCTGATCACTGACCTAATAACCTGCGCCGCCTTTCAGGTCAACATCAGCGCTTTCCATAGAGGAGCGTGTGCGTTCAGAATAAACTGTGATTAATCTGCGTTAAAAAAACATTTTTTTGATGATTTTTTTTTTCACACTCCGAATGTACGAACGGTTTATCCTCAGCACGTTACAAGTCGTCCCTGCATCTCCACTGTGTATGGTCAGACCAATGGGATCTCTACTCACTGGCCCATTTTCGAACTATTGATCTGTCGGACCAATGGGCTGACCCCAAATAAAGCCGGTGGTGGAGGGGGCGGAGCTTTACGCATAGCATCTTATGGCACTCCGCTGCTTCGAAATTGAAATTTACTTTTAAAATCTTGGCGTTTACCGTGATCAGCGTGTAAATACGGTAAATCCAAGCCTGTTCTGCTGTTTAGTTTCACTTTAGACCTGATACAAGCGGCTAAACGAGCCCAGTGTTACCTTATCACACCTTTTATCCGAAATCCTGCATCAACCATAACCTCCAAACAACTAAACCCCATTCAGATCCTCCCTACACTCCACCCCTCTCATTCAAAATCAATACATTAAACATACCTTATTATTTTATCTCATTACATCATTTTTACCCAGCAGCTCCACCCCACCCCGGTCGCGTACCAGCGTAGCCCAAACCTCCCGTCTGGGCCCTGTCTGATGAGTAGACAGAGTTGCAGGCGGAGCTGAGGGGCTGGCGGTGGTGGTTTGATTAATAATGGCGGTGCTGCTCGGAGCTTCTCAGTCCAGTGGTCTGTGGCTTCTGAGGGCCTCATTAGGGGCCCCTCTTGGGACCCGGGAGAAACTGTTAGTGGGACACAAAACCGAGCTGTACTGTACCTTAAAGGGGCGATACTGCGCTGTTTTTCCGAGCTGCGTAATGTTGTTTCCTCGTCAAAAAGAGCTGGAGTTGTGTTTTGTTTTTTGGTTTACGCATTTAACACTCAAATCCTGCATATTTACACTTAGTTCTTCCCTCAGACTTTTTATTTTAACTTAAAGCTAACTTAAACAATACATTTAAAAGATAATTATACATGTAAAGAAATCAAGACAAGAAACTGAGAAAAAATCTGTAATATTGAGTTTTGGATAGATTTATTGTTAGAAATACTGTTTAGTGTGTGAAGATAATTAATGTTAGGATACTGGCTTTAAATAGGGTCTGGAATTGGCAAATTTGGATTTATGGATATGAAAATTTACCAACAGATTGCACAGGTTTACTAAATATTCGTTTTGAAATTGTTTATGATGGAAGTGGGTTATTAATTTTGAGCTGTCCAAATGAATTCTGATGGATGTTTTTTGCAGAATAAGTTTTTCAAGATTAGACTTTTTTTTTTTTAAACTTTTAATTAGGGATGTCCTGGCCCACTATTCAGTATCAGCTCCCAATCCAGCTCTTTTATGAGTATCGAACAGTATTGGATTTGGTCACATGATCAGACCGATCCAGTTTCACATGTTTTTGCGGCATTGACGCGCTTTACGGCGACCGTAAATCAAAACGCCACCATGTCCATGTGTGGGACTTTTCACTACTGTGGTCCCTTGTTACGGGGTTTACGTTTTAAAAATAACCCGCGATAGGCAAAATCCACAGAGTAGAAAAACCCTGTAAAAACCGTAAAACCCGTCCACGATATGAGCGGGGAGGGGGATCGCTCCGCTTAAATCGGCCGCGATCTAAACTGAGGAGCGTGGAGGCTGAAAAATATATTTCTGGGGAGTTGTTGGCGCTGTTTTTTATTCTTAAACAGACATACCACCTTTGATTTAGCAGAAAACAATGCGCAGGTTTTCCCTTAGCCAATCAGAACACAGAACACAATGTGCGTTCATGCACTGAAAAAAAAGCATGCAAAATTGCACCCAAAAAAATCCACGAAAGGTGAACCGCGTTAAAATGACGGACGACTGTACAACAAAACGAGAGTCAAACAGCGACACAATCGCTCGTGGAGAAACCAGCAGAGCCACTTTAACACAACCAATTTGATTCAGCACTTACAAAAGAATCATCCAGACCAGTTTGAGATTTACAAGCGCAATGTTCTAAAGCCACAGCAGCAAACACTGGCGGAGGTATTGGATTGGTATCGGAAAGAACAGTCCTTAAAAAAATCATATCGGAAGCCAAAAAATCTTGATCGGGACATCTCTACTTTTAATGTCCCCAAGGATTAGACCAGAGTTCCTTTGAGTATTAACAAAATTAAAAGAGATACAGGATGGTTTCTACTTCACTATGGCAAACGGTGCAATATGTTTCAGTTTCCTTGGAAGTAAATCGGTAGATTTTGTGAATTATTTTCCAATGTATTTCTTCGATCTTGTTCTTAATGCAGTATTTAAAGGGATGTAGCCACGTTTTCATTGACTTTTATAGTTATTGAGAGTTTGAAATCAGTTTCCAAGTTCTTCTCTCAAACTAAAAACGCTCTATTCCACCTTGTGATGTCATGTGGTGATAGAGGAAGTGCTCCATGGTGTTTTTAAACTCCACGCACCTTCACCGGAACCATTCTGATCATTTCAGCCAATCTGGAATCGCCGATCTCTACTGAAGTAAAGGTAAAAGGTACTTGAAAACTACCACTATGTGACATCACGAGGTGGAACAGAGCAATTTTGAGCTTTGGAGATGAAAAATCAACTTGTTAAACTGCAGCTGACCACTGTCTATTTATATTTTATTCACACATTTCAAGACTATTTATAATTTCCTGGTAGAACATTTGTATTCTTATGTGGGCTCTGTGCTGACAACACTGAATATGAAAACATTTAAACGAAATAAATAATTACAATGAACAAAAAGTGAGCATTCTAATGAGCCCCGACGCTTTGTTCGCGAATCCAGCTCATAACCGCGCTGCTAATGAACCATTTCGACATGCTTCACTCCCCGCGACCGCCTGCAGAGGGAGACGCGCAAGAATCCCAAATGAAAGTGGTGCAAATGAACACTATTTGTCCGTACACGTTTTATCGGGCGGCGTTTTCGTGGGCGTGTCCGTTTAGAGACGCTCTTATTGGTCAGTTCCCGGTCTGTAATTGGAACGGACATCAACCAGTGCGCGGAGAGTGGAGTTTTGACACGGGCGTTGCATTCCAAATGGAAGCCCCCGCTCGCGCCCTCCCCGCTTGGCTCGCATGTCCGTAAAGAGATAGAGAGAGAGGAAAGTGCGGAGCTGGGGGAACGCCTGAGTGAACGGGCTCGCTCTCCCGCAGATGGAGCTACTCTAGGGTGACCAGATTTTCAAAATAAAAAAACTGAGACAGCGCTGGTTTGGGGTGGTTGGTAATAATTTAATATATTATGTGAAACGAGCGCGTGATTAAGGAAAATTGTTCCGTAATCGACAATAATGTGAGTCAATTTAGTCACGTTTTCTTTGCGTTTTGGTCATTTTACGCAGCTTTTCTGTATTTTATCTAAACATATTACAACGTAAGCCCCTTTTTTACTGTTTACTATTGATATTTCTTGTATAAAACTGGGACAAATCACTGTTCTTTGGATAAATCTGCTGGGACAGGGGACACAGGGCTCAAAACTGGGGCTGTCCCGGGTAGCGATGGGCTTGATTAGTCGACTAATCGATAATTGATCATTAAGAATTTCGTCCATCATGTTCATTTTTAATCGACAAACCGAATGTAGGTTGCTGTGCGTAACGTAAGGAGACGAGGCTGCGTCTAACAGCACAAACACTATGGCGCACCTCCTTGGAGATCACTATATCCCTCAGAGTGTGTTTACCTGCACATCAGTATCCCGGGTATGATCAGGTTTTTAGAGTATCCCGGTTTGGTCATGGTGCATGTTTAAGCAGTATCCCGGTTACTGCGACAGTTGAGTGCGCATGGGTCCAAAAGACAAACACTTTTCAGTCTTTTCGTCACAACAGAAGCCAAAAATAAATAAAGTGAGTGAAAGGACTGTTGAATAAAGAGCTGCGCTAAACCTGCACATGTACACTGCACTTTTATGATCTCTGAAAACATGAACCATCTCCAACGTGACATACACACAGAACAGACTCACCATCAGCAGAATATCCCTCTGTCACAGAAAGAACACTCATATTCCACTGAGTCGTGTCCTTTAGTCCCACAGAAGCTGACCACATAAGGCAGGGGTGTCAAACTCATTTTGGTCCGGGGGCCGTATGCAACCTACTTTGATCCCAAAAGGGCCGGATCAGAAAACTCAGTTCTCTCTTCAAGTTATTGTATTTTTCTCCGTGTCTCGTAGTGGTGTTTAAGATTATATTCCTCGAGCAACGCCACTTGTTCCAAACACACTGAGCACAGATTTCCCATTCACCTCTGTCAACAAATAAGAATTAGACTATTTTTCTTGGGAAATCCTGAACTCAGCATCTGCTTTTCTCATTTTTTGACATTTTGCTGATGAGGGTCACGGTCGACAGTCAAAACGATCGTCCTTTAAGAGCGTTTGGAAAGAGGAAAGTCTTCATTTGTGCTGCTCTGGTGGGAGTTGCAACATACAGAAACGCCAGAGACGCTGCTATGCTAAACGGTGCAGAAAATTAACAGAAAAATCAGAAAATTTTAAGTATTTTAATAGAAAAATCAGCCGAGGGCCAGATTAAAGGTCTTGGAGGGCCGGATCTGGCCCCCGGGCCGCATGTTTGACACATGTGTGTCATTATGTCATAAGGGCACAAGGAAAGAGCTTATACTGTATGCAAATGAGCCGTGTGGTTTTAAGTTTTGTTTTTGTAAGACGTAAACAAATGTGCCAAAGCTGCATTAAACACATTCTGATCTCACACGGACTGATGTGGCTCTATAGTGGTGATGTTTATATGTTGTAAAGTTGAGTTTATTTATGCAGATTAGTAATAGTAATAATAATGATGATAATTTTAATATAAACGTTGATTCTCCCGGCGATCGATTAAGAAAATGTAATCAAATGCCCATCCGTAGTTCCGGGTAAATAGGGACGTCTGGTCACCCTAATCTAGTCCAGACTTTGACATTAAGTGTCCAACGATATTAGGCAGGTCCCTCAGTTGCTGCTACCTTGGCCAGGTCTATCTTGAATCTCAAAGGGACCTCCTGGTTAAATAAAGGTAAAATAAATTAAAAATGAATAAGGTACAAGTTAAAGTTTTTGTTATTTAAACCATCTCCATCTCTAAATAAGACTATGAAAGGCCTTTTTTGTGTTACTATACCTTAATGATGCACTATAACCTGTAACTTTTCTGGTTGCTGTCTCCATGGAGTTATAGTACTAGCTTTTTCTAGAATGTTCCACGGTACGGCATTAAACTAAACATGCATTTCATTGCCGTTTTTAACACAAACTCGAAAAAAACAACAGCTTTCTTCCTGCCTCCTCGCCACGTCTGACCTGTATTTGGGCCTTGAAAAGTTTAAAAATGTCATACCGTGGAACATTCCAGGCAAACATCTCCATGGAGACAAGACAATGCCAGAACGTTCGCCCTTTTAAAGTCAAATAAAGCTTCAATGTGTGGGCCCTAGTACGACTGAACGTGGTTTTGCTCATGTTTTGCGGTATTCGAAGTAAACGAACGGCTCCAAAGTTCGCCGAAGTTAACTTTAAATCGCTTCGAAGCAAAAACCGAAGTTAAAACGTTCGCATAATTCGACTCAACGCAATTCTGTGAGCACTCAAGCTCCTAAGCATTCTAATGATGCTTAATAATGCTAACAAGTGACTGCTATGATAAATCCTCTGTCGTTTTACATTGGACAAAGCAGCTATAGTGTTCCCGCCAATGCCATCTAATAGACTCACGTAAATGAAAAGATTAATTATGATTTATGCATTGAACGTTCGGTCCGCTCCAGCACCCGCCGAGCAAAGTTTCCACCGAAAAACTTCTCTTTCTTAACTCTTTCTTTTTTGCTGAGATGCTCAAGTAAAAGTAAAAGTGTCACAGGGAAAAACAACGCTACATTTGGAGCTTCGTTACATCTCAAAACCTGCGCAAAATGCTTCAACTTTTCAGTCTTTAAGTACATTTTTAAACAGGAACTTTAATACTTTTACCTAAGCTGATTTTTCGATGTCATACTTTTTTTTTGCTTCTGTTTCTCTACTATTAATACAGGAGATCTCAAACAAGTGTGAATGAACCAAAACACAGCTCCAGGTCGGTTTTGAGGAGGAAACAACATTCAACAACACATAATGTATCTTAAAGCTCACAAGAGTCCATTTTGCGTAATATAGGACCTTTAGCTTTCAGTTCAAGTTTCAGTTATTTTACCATGTTTGTGGTAACATCCTGAATCCATTTTTTAATTCAAGCTTCAGCTTTGAGCAAACAAATAAATACATAAAATCCATGAGAAAAATTAAGAAATTGATTAGTTGCTACACATGTACAGTATATATATGTTTTTAATCAATACCACTAAATTTTGACAAATTAACAGCACTTTTGCGTTTTTAAACATGTAATTGTGTACTTTTACTTAAGTGTTGTTGTGATACTTTTTACCTTTATATCTGTACTTTTACTAAAGTAACAAAAATTGAGTACTTAATACATCCATTCATTTCCTTCCGCTTAGCCGGGGCTGGGCCGCGGGAGCAGCAGTCTTAAGCAGGGACTCCCAGACTTCCTTCATCCCAGACACTTCCTTCAACTCCTCCAGAGGGACCCCGAGGCGTTCCCAGGCCCAGAGCCATAGTCCCTCCAGCGTGTCCTGGGTCTCTCCTTCTGGTGGGACATGCCCGGAACACCACACATTAGTACTTCATCCACCACTGTCTAAAAGTTCCCTAGACCAGTGGTTCTTAACCTGTGTTCAGTCAAACCCCAGGGGTTTGAGGGGAGTCAGTCTCAGGGGTTCAGGAGTCAGACACACATCCAACATTCGTGATGACATGACCCGTTTGGCCGTTATTGGCTGCAGGAAATTTAATGCGTGCAATAGTCTTGTGACTGTCGTGATGGTGTCGTGTAATTTCTTTCTTAATATTTTCCCTTCATACTAACCATGTGGAGCAAAAAAAAAAAAAGTGGTTGGATGAATATGTGTAATATGGATTCACATAAAATATATATACCTGTGTTTTGAATTTGAAAAAAACATTTTTTATTTTTCCAATTAAGAAGGGTTCAGTGAATGTGCAGATGAAACTAGTGGGGTTCAGCTAGAGTTAATTTTGCATAATATTGGCCCTTTAACTTTCTATTCCTACTGCTGACCACCTCCAGAAAGTTCCACACTGTACCTTTAAGATTCATTTCAGTTGGCGCCTTTTCCATTTATGTGTGAATGAAACAAAACACAACTCCAGGTATATTTTTGATAAGGTAATAACACGACTAAAAGAGTCAATGTCAAAGAGACCTTTAACTTTGGCCTTTAACTTTCTATTTCTACACAAGCTGAACCACCTCCAGAAAGTTCCATACTGCACCTTTAAGATTCATTTCGGCTGGCATCCACCGAGCAAACTTTCAACCACAAAAACTTCTCGTTCTTCGCAAAAGTACAAGATTTAACACAAGTTTTTTTTTTCATTTTTCATGTTTTTGTTCGCGTTGTTACCCAGGCGGCGATCGGGCGCATACACTTAAACGCTGCGAACTTAGCACCAAAAGGACTCTCCACTCTTGACACCTCCTCTCCCCCGTCCGAGAACAAAAAGGGATGAAGAATTAATAAGTTTAACTCTCGCGTTATGAATACAAATGCGCCTGAACTCGGAGTAATCAGACGATGACCCCGGCTAGCTTGTTCGCGCGCTATTTAGCCATTTGTGTGGGAGTGAGGGGGGGGAGGTATGCTAATGGCTACGCAACCGCAAAGAGCAAGCTGACCTCAAAGTTCAGGTGGAAAAACGCCGGATTTTTTTATTATTTATTTTTTATTATTAGTTTTGCTCTTTTTTTTCCTCATTTTTGGAAATAAACCAAATGAATTTTATTTGCGAAAGAGCAGGGAGCGCGAGCTGAGCGTCGACAGGTGCTAGCGGGTGAGTCTGACTGTTCCGTCTTGGTGCTGAATATGCGATTATTTTCAAAGTTTGGATGGTGTTTTGGGTTTGACCTCACGGATAGGCTGTTTAGTGTTATTTCTCTGAGTTTTTAGCATAATTTTTCATGCGTGTACGTGGGAGGGGTTGGCGTGTCCATTCCGTGTTCGCATCTTTCAACGCAAACCTTTTAAAATACTGTTTAGTTTTTTCGACTAAAGTGCTTGTAATAATGTATGTTGAGTAAGTAGTAAGTAGTTGTTGCTTCTATACAAAAAGATCGAAATATAAAAGAAATACAGACCTAGAAATGTCTGGGAGCAATGTTTAAAAAGAGTCCACACTTCAGCGAGTGCAAAATACTCCATCACTACGATTTTACTCAGGTTAGGTTCGAGTTTTATGCTGATATTGATCCAAACTTCAGTTTCCAGTGACATCTTCATATATTATGGTCATGTTCATTTCATTAATATTATGTAATATTAATATTATGTACAAATTGTGATGGTTAAAATGGGTCTTTCTGTAATTCCTGCTCTGTTTGGTGTTATACAGGGTTCCTACAGTGTCCTAAAAAGTCTTAAAAGCATTGAAAATATGAATTTTGATATAATACCTGGAAAAGTGTTGAATTTTTATATCTGGGTCTTAAAACTTGTGCAGTATGTAACTTCTCCATATCACATTTTTCCTCAAAAGTTGAATTTGTCAAAAAGCATTAGTCGGTTAAATAACGTAGCATAAAAAAGAGCAGCAGAACCAATAAGGCACCAAAAACCCTCCGAACACGTCACTGAAGATCACGAGCTACAAGTAACAAGCTGAGCATAAAATCTAAGAAAATCTCACGCACAAAGTGTTTTTTAACATTGGTTTTACGTTACTGAGCGACACATTTCATGCTGGAGTCATGAGGAAGAATCTCTACTTCCCAGATTCCTTTGTTTGAGAAATAAATGAACACAAATTCAAGAATTTTGTTTTTCTTTGCTGGTAAGTCTATGAAATAGTCTGTGAAATTGGTATTAAGTGTTTATATTGTATTTACTCAAATTTAAGAACACAACAACCGTATGCATTCAGAGCCATAGTTGTAACACTGATGTACCCAATGGTTTCCCATCCAAGGCCCAACCCAGATTCACTTCTAAACTCAGATTAGGTCCAGATTTACCTGAGACAGTCCCAGTTTTGAGCCCTGTGTCCCCTGTCCCAGCAGATTCATCCAAAACCACTGATTTGTCCCAGTTTTATACAAGAAATCACCCAGGTGTCCCTATTTTTTTGCTGCATACTTTAATACTGTGAACTTAGCATTGGTGGAAGAAGTACTTGATTTTGTTGCTTAAGTAAAAGAACAGATACCGGAGCAAAGAAATGCTCAAATAAAAGTAAAAGTGCCGTGTGAAAAACTGCACTACGTTTGAAGCTTCAGGACATCTCAAAATCTTTAACTTTTTCACTCTTTTAGTACATTTTTAAACAGGTACTTTAATACTTTTACCTAAGTTGAATTTTTCATGTGATACTTTTACTTGAGTTTTTTTTTGTTTGTCTTCGGTTTCTGTTCTTTTTTTAGTAGCACAATTAGCACAATTGAGTACTTCTTCCACCACTTCACTTCGCTTCAGCTTTGAGCAAATAAATACACAAAATCCATGAGAAAATTAAGAAATTCATTGGTTGCTACACATATATGCATTTTTAATCAATTCCACTACATTTTCACACATTAACAACACTTGGGTGAAATACTTTTACATAGTTGTTCTAAACCAGGTCTACATCAGGTCTAAACCAGGACTAAAACAGGACTATCTTTTTTATCTTATCAGGACCATTTTTGACTAATCTGATCCCCGCCAACAGTAAAGAGGAGCATAAATTGTCATTTGTTTTGCCAAAATACAGAAAACCATGTTTGCAAATGACCATAAAGCAAAGAAAAGCAGCGACAGGAGCCCCACAGATTATGACTGATACAAGAATGCACAATGTTACACACTCTTTATACGATTTTATTCATCCCAACCATCCCAACCCATTCTCAAGGTGTGACCATTAGAAAACTTCAGGTTTAATTATCATATGGGGAAAGTAGATAGAAAACGACTTTTAAAGCTGAACGATCCTGCCAAACACAGCCAATATTAGCTTATGTTATCAAAGTGAACCAGAATAAATAATTCAAGACCCTGTACCTTTTTTCTTTTCTTTTTTTTTGTATAAGCAGCTCTTGAGGTCAAAATAAGTCCACTGTGTTCTGTCTGTGTTGAATTATACTACAAATTTCTCTGATCTGACCACGATTTTTAAGCTTATATCAGGTTATTCATCTTGTTTTCAGATTTATGATCCGCTTACTAGTTCTGAGACTGCTTCATTCTAGTCTAGAGGTCGTTTATTTGAAGAGAACTTGTCAAGTTAAATGATCTTGCTGCATGGACAGATCATTTCACTACTTTTAAGTCATTTTCTGATAGATTTAAGTGTTTTCGGACAGTGTATAACGTGTTTTATTGTGTAATTGTGCGTGATTAGAATGCTAGTTGTTACTACAATCCTTATAAACTCATCGAGTACTTAGCAATCTTGGAACGCATAAGGTTGAGTGAAGAATAATTTTGGTCCACTGCAAACTGTTTCAAATGGACTCTCACGTTGACTTTTCACATTTTGAAAAGTCAGAAACGTCACTTTTAACATGACGGTAATTGCAAGTCGAAAGAAAAAAAGTTTGCGTTCGCAGTTTTTCTTCTTCCGAGACGGGCGCTCGCGGCTTTGAACCGCAGAGGGCGGCGGTCTGAGGAGGCGGGCCTGCTACAGCGGATTAAAGTGAGTGAAGAGGAGGAAGAGGGAGGAAGAGGCAGGGGCTTTTGAAGTGCGCCGAGGCCTACAGAAGTCGAGGAGAAGTTGGCTCCAGATCCAGTCCGGGAACATCAAACGCAACGCCACACCTGTTGACACGAGAGGAGGAGTGGGATGGAGGTTCACCACAACGACAGGGAAATATGGAGCCAAGATATGTTAGACGATGGGAAATTGTATATACGGTTGCTATAGAAATACTGGATAAGTCACAGAACACACGTCGATAAAAAAGTCACATAAATATTTTAGATACGTGTTAGTTTCAGAGTAGTTTCAGTGTAGTTAGCTTCTCTCTTCAGGCAAAATTATAAAGCAGTGTCCAGCAATCTGACCAGAACTGAAGAAGTCACTCAAAAAACAGAACAAAAAACTTTTCATCCAGTTGACAAAATTCAGTTTTTCTTTTAATTTTTTCTGGACGACTTCGAGATTACACCCGTCCGTCTCAAATAGTGTGACCTCAGAGAACATACTTTTTTTTCATTTTCAAGATGAGATTAAACCGTTTGCTCTCGTATGTCGGCGACTGAAGGTGATGGCACGATTAGTCCACGTTTGGTAGTGGTTCTGTGGAGTAGCAGAAAATAACTGA
The DNA here is from genome assembly GCA_030686955.1 of Odontamblyopus rebecca. Classification (NCBI taxonomy): domain Eukaryota; kingdom Metazoa; phylum Chordata; class Actinopteri; order Gobiiformes; family Gobiidae; genus Odontamblyopus; species Odontamblyopus rebecca. The sequence continues at coordinate 16,859,122 of CM060675.1, read as the reverse complement.
GAAACACTGGATTACACAGTTATTTCAAAGGTGCAAATGGACAGGGCACCACTCTCCACTCTGCTTGTCACCATGGAGATGTGGCTTCGCAGGGAAAGCTCCACAGTATAGCATTATGACCTGAAACTTGGCCGAGTTGAATCACCTGCTTGTCTTAATTGAGTTTAATGCCATAATCTCCATGGAGATTAGATGATTATTTTATCAAAAATAATTATGTCAAAAGAGGTGACTATTTTTTGCGTTTTTTTTGTTTGTTTTGTTTTGTTTTGGTTTTTGTTGTTGTTTTTTTTCAAACTTGTCACTTTGCCCCTCTCTACCCTTTCTCACATTGTACTGTCCTTTTCAGTAAAAAAAATTAAGTCTAAAAGGACAAGAACAGAACAGATACTTCACAGACAGGGACAGGGCGAGCATGCAAACTTAAAAAATTAAAGCTGCACTGAGCTACTTTTCGCGACACCCCCTGCTTGTCTCCATGGAGATCTTATTGCTCAGTTTTGAATTTTTCAGTTTTTATACGCCCGTTTTGAAGACGGGACGTATTATGGTATGGCGCTGTCCGTCCGTCCGTCTGTCCGTCCGTCCGTCTGTGGACACTTCAAAGCTTTGAAGTTTAAAGTTCAAAGTTGACACACAGTTCCAGCTGCAGCGGTCGCTAGGCAACGGGAGAGAGAGAATACAAGACAACTACACATTACCTTGTCCGCGCTCTAGCTCGACAACCGTCTCACCTAGGAATGTCAAACTTCATGGCTGGACACCCCATGGGTCAAGGATGTTCCCTATTGATTTCAAGGTCACAGGGTCAAAGGTCAAGGTCACGGCCCGACCCTTTGCGAAAACCTTGTCAGTATTGGAATCTTCCAAACTGCACCAACAATTCATCTTTAACTAGGTTTGACAAATTCTAACTTAATTCTATATACAATAATTCAAAGTACGGGCGTATTTTGCCCCGCTGGCGGAGCTCTTGTTACTTTTAAAGAACGCCTCAAACTGGATTCACAGCGCGGTTTTGTGGACTGGAGTTATTATTTGCGAAGGACTAATTCTACGGATGGGAAAGACGGGAAAGAAAAAGTATAAATAAAACAAAGCGCTGGTCAGGGGGTCGGGGATTACAGTTTGTACTTTTCAAATACAAAGCCCCCAAAAAACATAAAAACGTACAGTTTTTATGGTTTTTGAGTGCTTTTAGCTCTGGGTGGATTGTTTGCAGTGTTGGGGAGTAACGGATTATATGTACCGGCGTTATGTAATTATAATACAAATTATGAGTAATTATGTATTCCTTTACGTTACTGTTTCAGTGAATGGTAATTAGATTACATTTACTTTGTTGAAGCAAATGGATTACACGGCGGTATTTTCCTGTTTTCACATTTTGGGCTACAACACTTTATTTCGGCAATTCCACTCATTGCCTGAAACAAAACACGCAATAAGAGCTTTGTAAACGTTCTGTTAACGCTGGTGACGCCGCGTCAGTCACACAATGGACGAAGTCGAAGAGTCAGTAGAACAGATCCAGCAGTGCACGGGCAAAAACACATTTGTGTCCTGGAAAGTCAGCATCGCTTTGTATTTAAAGAAGAGGGGGACGAGCGGGATCTGATCGTGCAACGCAAACTCTGCTGCAGCAACCGAGCGGCTTTGGACGTCGAGATTTTGCAATCTAATGTTATACTGCAACTATGTGGGTGGTGCCAGTGCCACTTCAGGAACTTAAATGTACTATTTGCTATGTGCTTTTAATACGTGGACCGCGCCTCCTCCCGTGCGCCTTATCTTCTCGCATACGCTGCGTGAACCCATAGACCATGTGCGCCTCCTCCGTACGGCGCGCACTATTTCAATTCCTCCTGTACGGCGCCCACTCCGTGTCTCCTCCCGTACGCCGCGCACACCCCATCTCCCCCCGTACGCCGCGCACACCCCATCTCCTCCCGTACGCCGCGCACACCCCATCTCCTCCCGTACGCCGCGCACACCCCATCTCCTCCCGTACGCCGCGCACACCCCATCTCCTCCCGTACGCCGCGCACACCCCATCTCCTCCCGTACGCCGCGCACACCCCATCTCCTCCCGTACGCCGCGCACACCCCATCTCCTCCCGCACGCCGCGCACACCCCATCTCCACCGTACGCCGCGCACACCCCATCTCCCCCCATACGCTGGCCACACGCGGAGCTCGTCTGCTGGGGTCATGCACGGTTCGGTTGCGCTCGCGCTGGGTGTGCCGCGCTTTAGGTGCGATCCAGGCTTGGCCACGATTCTAAAGTCCTAGTGTGAGTTTGCCCCTAATGTTTGACACATGTAGAACGTTTAACTCGTCACGTTACGTCTGTGCGCAGTTCTCCTTATTGTGGCTGCAGAAGCACTCGCACATGTGCGCCTGTTTTGTTTACCACGTTCGCACGACAAAATATTTACTCGCAAATGCGAGTGAAATGGGCGCACTGTAGAGCCCTGCTTAAAGAGGGGGGAATTTTACTTCTGTGGGGTAATAACTACTACCACAGTTCACTCAGGCACAGTTCACATTTAGTGTAGTTCAAAGTCGGGGCTGCGAGTCCATCTTATTCCTCCGAGGGGTTCTAATACAGTTCTAATACAGGACTAATACAGATTTAAACCAGGTCTAAACCAGGACTAATATAGGGCTAAGCCAGATCTGAACTAGGTCTATACCAAAACTAAATCAGGTCTAAACTAGGTCTAAACCCGATCTGAACCAGGTCTAAAACAGGACCACTAGAGGACAAAACCATTGTTTAAGTCTTAACCAGGACTAAATCAGGTCTAATATACTGTACAGGACTAAACCTGGAGAAATACAGTGACAAAATCAGGTCTAAGCCAGGACTAAACCAGGACTAATCCAGGTCTAAACCAGGACTAATATAGGGCTAAACCATGTCTAATTACTAAAAGTCTGACCCAGATCTAAACCAAAAGTAAACCAGGACTAAACTAGGTCTAAACCAGGTCTACACCAGTTTTAAATAAGGTCTAAATCAAGACTAATTGAGGTCTAATACACATGTGACCTCAAAGTCGTGAACTGCGTCTGGACCTCAGTGAATGAGGTTCTATAGAGTTCACTAAAGAGTGCAGGTCAGTGTAGTGTTTGGGGTTTAGGGCCTAGGATGGACATTCAGACACTTCCAATGTAATTATTGACATTCAGCATTGTGTAACTATGGCAACGCACTCATGTCCATATAAGGAAAGATTCACCTGGCGTCACCTGGCAACACGTTCCGTCAGACATTCTGTTTCTTTGTGACATCATCAAGAGTCTCTTATAAAGGGTTCTATAAGTATATAAGGGCGACACAGGTCCTGGGAAACTCACTTCAACTCAGACCTTCGACTGATACACAACTACGCAACTCGCAGAAACAAAGATTACACGTCTGAAGACGACGAACTCCTCTACAGCCAGGAGTTCAACACACAGCGTTTCAGGGTACGTAGTCCACACACACCTTTAATGATGCATGTCCATGTGTACTCAGATGTATTTGAATATTTTTCTCATCTTCAACAGAGAAAAAACAAAGTTGCACTGTCTCCAGTGTCGTGCAGCAGCAGCACCGGTGCAAAGTCGAGGTAATGACCAATTCTCAGTTCATTAAAGGTGCACTATGTCACTTTTATGGTCAAATCAAATGTAGTTAAAGATCATGCAAAATTTACTTTTCAGACTTTTAACCATGTTACAGTTGTTTCCCCTTCTCATTTACCCGCTTGAAGTTGTGTACCAAAAAGTTACATAGTGCTGCTTTAAGAATATCTCATGTGACCTTAGGTGTAAACAAGAGCTCCGCCAGCGGGGCAAAATACGCCCGTACTTTGAATTATTATACGCCCGTTGTAAGACGGGACGTATTATGGTATGGCGCTGTCCGTCCGTCCGTCCGTCCGTCTGTGGACACTTCAAAGCTTTGAAGTCTTTGAAGCTTTGTCTTCATGAAGAGGCAAATTCCGATTCTAGAATGTGATGATGTCATACTCATACTCCTACTGCAAGAGCCAGATTTCCCTATTGATTATCCGTCCGTCCGTCCGTCCATCTGTCCGTCTGTCTGTCTGTCCGTCTGTCCGTCTGTCTGTGGACAATTTCTTGTCCGCGCTCTAACTCGACAACCGTCTCACCTAGGAATGTCAAACTTCCAAACTGCACCAACAATTCATCTTTAACTAGGTTTGACAAATTCTAACTTAATTCTATATACAATAATTCAAAGTACGGGTGTATTTTGCCCCACTGGCGGAGCTGTTGTTTCTAATGTCATGCAGATGTCAGTAGGTTACAGTGTAAAGCATGTACTTATTTGTAATCTACTCCAACAATAACAGTTTTCTCTCAAACATTGTTAAATGACTGATGGTCTTCTCCTTCTGTTTTCTAGTCAGTTCTAGGTTGTAAACTTGGACTCCTGGAATCATGATAGCCGAGGAAACCATCAATATTAAAGAGGCCGAGGTCATCAAACTCATCCTGGACTTTCTGAACTCCAGGGGGCTGCACATCAGTATGTTGGCCCTGGAGAAGGAGAGTGGCGTCATCAATGGACTCTATTCAGATGATATGCTTTTCCTCCGGTATGACATGACAACATTATTATTATTATTATTATTATTACTAGTAGTAGTAGTAGTAGTAGTAGTAGTAGTATTAGTATTAGTATTAGTATTAGTATTATTGAGGACACAAGAAATACACAATATAAATATATACTAGCATTGTATATTATTGACAGGAAACAATATTACATAAATATAGAGAGATCCATTGAAGGAATATTATAATCTCTATTCCCTTACAGTATACAGACTTCAGGACTGACTAAAGCATAAATAATAGCAGAGTTTACAAGTGCAGACATAAAACTGTACTGCAGATGTCAAAGTGCAGCAGAACACAAGTGTGCACCAAAGTTTTATTTTGGGTTTACATTTAATTCTTCTAATATCTTGATAACTTTTAGGGAATAACTTAATGTCTGCAGAACCGTTCTAAACTTGACTTTTTCCCCCTTTATCAGGCAACTGATTTTCGATGGCCAGTGGGATGAGGTTATGCAGTTTATCCAACCTCTAGAATTAATGGAGAAATTTGACAAGAAACGGTGAAGTATTCAAATGAAATCTACTTTAATCTGGCCTTTTGGCATCACTTGAGTTTTGATGTCTTTTTTTATTGTGTGTTTTACAGGTTTCGGTATATAATTTACAAACAGAAGTTTCTGGAAGCGTTGTGTGTAAATAATGCCATGTCTGCTGCAGACGATCCCCTTAATGTACGTATACATATTTATAATACTTAACATTTTTGACTAGATTCAGATGACATGATAATAGCAAAGATGGATATCGGATGGAAAAAATGACATAATAATTTATATTAATATTTGAAACAATGTCAAATAGACCAAAATAAAACACATTTTCATCTCTTAAGGATGTGACCATATAAAATTTCTGTTTAACAGTTATTGTGAGAAGAAAGATCACAGTTTATGTAATCATGCACAATGATTGACAAAAGAACCAAAGGACAGTGAAATCCTTAATCCCCTTTCATTCACACTGTCTAATAGATAACCATTAATCTGCTATGTAACCAATTTTATGAAATCAAATTTCCTGAATGATACCGTAAAGTTACATCACATTACATTTTGGTTGATTTTTTTTGAGTGTCTTGTGACTTACTTTTTGCTTTTAAAATGGTCACAAATTATTATTTTAAAGTTTTTGCAAGAGTAATCTTGATATCCCTCCCATGTCCCAGAAACGTAAGCCTTTATGGACGTTTGTAACGTGCTCCACACGATACAGAATATTTACACTGATTTGATTGTGCAGCTGGAGCTCACCATGCAGGAGGCAGTGAAGTGTCTGCACAGTCTGGAGGAGTTCTGTCCCACTAAAGAAGATTACAGTAAACTGTGCCTGCTGCTGACCCTCCCTCGCCTCACCCACCACGCTGAGTTCAAAAAGTGGAACCCCAGCACAGGCCGGGTGCACTGCTTCGAGGAGGCCTGTACCATGGTGGCCGAGTTCATTCCCGCAGACAGAAAACTGAGTGAGGCCGGACACCAGGACTAAACCAGGAGAGAGACAGCTAGAAGTGAGGAAGAATACAGAGAGAAGGAGAGACGGACAGACGGACGGACAGACGGATGGACGGACAGCGCCATACCATAATCCGTCCCGTTTTATCACGGGCGTATAATAATAAACAAATCTCGCATTTGATTACATTGCGTCTGATTTTACGACCAAAAACTACCAAGGAAAAACATGCATTCTTACTGTGAGCTTCTGCCGCTCCACAGATCTGACCTGTAACTTGGGCTAGTGGTGACGCCTGCTTGTCACCATGGAGATATGTAAGTTTATTGCCATACTGTGATCAGAACACAGGGTTCCTGCAGTGTCTTTGAAAAGTCTTAAAACCACTGAATTTATGAATTTGGAAATAATACCTTAAAAACACTCGAAAAAGTCCTTGAATTTTTATATCTGGGTCTTAAATTTTGTGCAGTATGCAACTTCTCTGTATCGCATTTTTCCTCAAAAGTTTAATTTGTCAACCGCCATTATTTGGTTCAATAACGTTGCCTAAATAAATCTTGAACGCAGCGCAATCCCTGGGTCAAAATCCAGGAACAAGCTGAACAGAAACACATAAAATCCAAGAAAATCTCAGTATTGATTAATGCTGTTATGTTTTTTAATGTCAGTTTTACGTTACCAAGCGACACATTTCACGCTGGAGTTATTATGAATCACTCTACTCCCCATATTCCTTTGTTTGGGAAATAAATGACCACAAATTCAAGAATTTTGTTTTTCTTTGCCGGTAAGTCTGTTAAATAGGTATTATGTTTTATATAAATAGTCTTAAAAAGGTCTTAAAAATACTAAACAGAACATAAACATAACAACACTAGGAAAAAACTATCTAGGTAAGTTAAAATTTCTTAAATTAAGAATGTTTGAGTGAAATATACGCGACTCTTTGTCAAACTTTTTTAATTCAAGTCATTTTAACTTGACGAGATTTTGTTTGAGCTCGGTAACGCACACTTCTGTAAACTTCTGACTCCTTGAGGCACCTTAAAACAAACACGTGGAAGTCGTAGAGCAGTTTTAAGAAGATCTTTATTTTAGCCACAACAGGATTCGACAGGATATCGGCCTTTATGATGGGTCTTTGCTCCCCCGTCTCTGCAAAGCCCTTTCTGCGAGACCTTTTTATAGCAGGACTCGCTGATTACAACACTTGCTGATGCAGGTGTAATTCTATCGTTGTTGCTTACGTAAAATTCACGAAATTGAGCGTCTAGCCCAACGTCTAGGCCATGTTTAAAGCAGGCCCTTGCACAGACGGCACATCTATTTAAATAGACAAGGGTCACAAGGTTAACATGCTCCTATGGCATTTGAAGTTGAGCATAGGTTATACAGTCAGAATAAGAAAGAAGCATATACGTACTTGTTTAATCATTCCTTAATATTAACACAAAGAGAATAATTCACACTTCCACCGGAAAAGTTACACCGTGCGCTTGCAAATCGCTCCTAATATTTGCTCAAAAATAAATTCCGCATTCCAAAACGGTCCAATATTTCCGCCATCCAAATGAGACGCCCTCGCACAAAAGACCTTTAATCACCCGAACGGTGCAAAAAATCAAACCCACGCTCGGGGAAAACGTGATTGTCCGACACCTCTTATTCCATTTGCGCTTTTGTAGATTCCGGAGCCGTCTTAGGCGTCGATAAGCTCACCTGACGAAGCATGAATTTTTCACATAATCCATGGCTTTGAAGAGGTCTGATTGAGGGCCTGAAATTCATTTGCGGACACTCGGGTCGATACGCGCTGAAATATTAAAGCGGAGGCGGCTTGTTTGTTGGTTGCTTGAGGTGAGACTAATGAAGGTGCGAGAAGGAGAAGTGCTTGTTTTTCTTCAAGAAGGTTGGAAAATGGGGAAAAAAAACGCAGGTATGGCGGTGATACGGGTTCTGTCAATTAAAAGGTTTCAGAAGATGTGGAAAGAGCCGAAAGACCTATAATATTTAAAGGTCCTATGTTACACAAAATTGACTCCTCTTCTTCTTTTGAGCTTCAGGCCTCGCTATAATGTTAATACCGCCTCAAAAACAGACCTGGAATTGTGTTTTTTTCATTCGCATGTTTGAGTAACCCTTTTTTTATTAGTTTGTCTACATTTCCAAAGCTCAAAATGCTCTGTTCCACCTTGAGATGTCATGAGGCTGCAGTTTTTCACCTTCTTTTTTACCTTTTTAGTTCAGTTTGAGATCGGCAATTCCAGAGCTCAGATGATCCAAATGATCCTAGTGAAGGTGGAGTTTAAAAACACAGTGGAGCTTTTTTTAATAAATCAATAATATAAAACTGCTAAATGAATATGATAAAAAAAAAATACAAATATGGTAATTTTAAGTAATGAAAATTTAAACCAATATTAAATGTGATAAATTAATTAAAAAAAGACATACACTGAAAAAACAATATCTAGGTAAGTTAAAATGACTTAAATTAAGAACATTTTACTTTATTTGAGTAAATTCAACTTGACAAGTGAAATAATCTGCCAGTGAATAAGTATTTTTTTTTTTTTTTTTTTTAATTCAAACAACATTTGATTTTATTTCTTATTTTACATGTAGCAAGATGTATTTTCATATTTTAAGTACAAAAATCTTAATAATTTTACTGGTCAAGTGAAATTTAAACAAATCATGGTCAAATTTTCTTAATCCAACTCATTTTAGCTTGACTAGATTTTGTTTTTTGCAGTGTAAGAATTATGTATGATCCAAAGAATAAAAAGGGGGTCAAAAAATTATATGTAAAATAAAATACTTTGAGGAAGAAAATTATTGCTATTCAGACATTTTCGAGTTTAATGTTTTCCAAAAATGACACCAAAGTCTCATCCAAAGGGAACAGCTCGAAACTATTTGGAACTCAATAACAAAAGAGACTTTGCAAAACGACACATATTCACATTTTTGGTTATTATTTGTCAAAGAGGACGATTTCGTTATTCCAATTGGTCATTTTCTTAATGAATAACACTGAATTTGTTGATTTGAAACAAGTTTTTGATATACTTATGTGTTCTTGTTCATGACAGGTGCTCTAATGCATTTGTTAACCCTTTTAGCCCAATTATTTCCATGCATCAAAATCCCGCCTGGATTTTTTTGTGTTCCTTTGACTTAAAAAATGTCAGAAAATGTCCCAGGAGTAAGTGCTTTTGCCCCTTTGACCAGGATGAGTTCAGCTTTCAATACCTGGCAGTTGTTCAACATTACTGTACGTGTTTTAATGTGGAATAACAGTTGAACGAGCAGAAAAACACAAAAACACACACACAAAAAATGAAAAAGTGCCGAAAAACCACTTATAAACCGGCGTTTTCTCCAAATCTCCGCCACTCTGCACTCGATACTACAGGCTCCGTGTTGGGTGCTGCAGAAATTTACCGTAATAACCCTATATGGGTAGAAAACGCAACTTCTCTGCTTTCAGGAACTGTTGGAATTTTTTCGATAGCACATTTAGTTCCGGAGATACGGTAATGAGAAGTCGCCCATGGAAACTTGGTCTGTGGGGGTTAAGCACTGTATATGGACATGAAAACAAGAGTATTTTGGGAAACACATTATAACGTCGATCAGAAAACGGCGTAACAGGAGCTCTTTAAAGGTAAATGGTCACACTGGGAACGAGACGGGTTAAGCGTCTTTCCCAAGGACACAACAAAAGTTTTCGTCTGTGGGAGAAACGACATTTTGTCGTGGCTAAAAACGAAATGGATTCCAAGCATTGAGACTTTTTCTTTATTATCCGCCATAAATGTCACTGCACCACTCACGATAATCAAAACAGTCAATCCGATGGTTTAACACGGCGTTCGTGGCAATCCATCTCCAGGCCCTTCTAACTTCCAATGCGTACGTAGATTTATACACATTTCAAAACTCTCCCTCGTGTCAAATCCAAACGCGATCGCTAACCAGAATCACATGCCCCTCTGCGGATCGTGTTTCTCCGTCGTCGCCTCGTAAGTGCCCCAAAGCGCTGGCAGGTGTGAAAAAAAAAACGTAAATTTATTTAAATATCCGAACCTCAAGGGCACGTCCGCTGACCCGCGAAGTCTCCGGGTCTGCGCTGAGGTCCGGACCCTTCGCTCGCCCAGATGTTTCGCCGATTTGAACATTTCAGCCGGCTTGTTTTTCTACCATTCATCACCCGCACGTCAAAAACCATTACCCTCTCGCCGTTTACTCCGATCGGGGATTAATGACACCTCCTGATTGGCTGCGATCCTTACTTCCTGTAGCCTGTGTGGTCAGAGATTTGAGTTTGTTTGCTTTTCCGAGACATTGGCGCGATTGGGTTATTTGTACGCGCTAATGTCGTGCACCGGTGAAGATCTACGCCGGCTTCCTCCAGGATAATTTGCTCCTCGGGGACGGACTTTAAAGCCATTAAGAAAGTTCCTCGCTCGCTATTTCGACGAGCTGTGATTGTAGGAAAAACCAACACGCTAAAAAGTTAAGGCCGGCCTGATTAGCAGACTGCTAATTCCCCTCCCCGGTGCAATTAATCATATTGACACCTGTACCTCGGGCTTTGCGGGTTCTTCTGTCGAACTCTTCGCAAATGCACAAGTGTTATTTCTGTCATCCTGTTAGGGAAAAAAAAATACGGCGACTACTTTGATTTGCGGCTTTTTATAGGATTTGTCTTGGAGCGAAAATCTGTTCGGATCAACACGCGGTGGTAAATATATTTATTCTGTTGAGGAGATAGAAGAGAGCACTGAATCAACACTGAGACACTTCTCCCCTGGGAACAGATCCATTAAGGCTTTTTAGAGTCGCTTTTCTAAATGACGTTCAGAGTGCGCGTTCCTCTCATTAGGAAATTAAAAAGTGAAAAGTTACTGTGACAGAACCTTTGGAACTACGAGTATATGGCTGATCAGTGGTGGGAAGATAAGAAATAAAAGTAGTAACGGGTTACACGGCCACAAAGCTTGGCCAAAATATCAGATATAAACACTTAAATCTATCAGAAAATGACTTAAAAGTAGTGAAATTATCTGTCCATCCAACAAGATCATTTTATTAGTCAAGTCAAACGACCTCTAGACTAGAACAGGGCTCTACAGTGCGCCCATTTCACTCGCATTTGCGAGTAAATATTTAGTCGTGCGAACGTTGAAAACAAAACAGGCACATCTCTGCGAGTGCTTCTGCAGCACAATAAGGAGCTGTGCACAGACGTAACGTGACGAGTTAAACTTTCTACATGTGTCAAACATTAGGGGCAAACTCACACTAGGGCTTTAAAATCGTGCCCAAGCCTGGATCGCCCCTAAAGCGCGGCACATGCCCAGCGCGAGCGCAACCGAACCGAGCCCGGGCAGAACACCTCCGACCGCAGCAGGACCCACACCTGTTCCACCACTCACAGACACCCCCTTCCTCCACCGCTAAAGTGATGGTTTTGTCTTGGTCTTGTCTCGGACTCGGGGTCTGAATACTGAGTTCGATCATATTTCATTACTGCCACTGCTGTCTGCACTAAATTTGTACCGGTGTGCGGGACCTGTGCACTGGAGCCCGCGGACACTGCGGTTAAACATCCCACCTGTCCATCCGCCTCGTCAAATACGCCAATAGTAATTTTATGTCCGTGTCCGCACAGAGCAGATCTACAGCACAGAGCAGGCGATATGTGGGCTGATGTTTGACTAAGAAAATGCCAAATAAATCTGTTTGTCACAATGTGCGTTTGGTTCGGTAAATGTTCAGAGGCTAAAAACCATTTTAAAACCACGAAGAGAAAGTAACTCCAGTTAGGAATTTGAAAAAACAGGTTTAAAAATCCTACCTACGTTTTACACTTTGAAACAATTTTGTGTAAAGTGCCAGTGGAAGTTCTCTTAAAGAAGAGGTTTTCAAACTGTGGGTGAGGGTCCAAAAAGGGCCACAGAGTGTTTCAGTGCAGTACAGTTTGGCTTATTTTAAGTCTAAATATTAATCAGTTAAAATGAAGATATATTTATAAAAACATTGCAATAATGCAGGAAAAGTACAGTCATAATTCTTTTCTTTTCTGTATTAAATTTATTCAGTGTTGGTGTTGGTATGTGCAAGTTCTGCACTGTAATAATCGTTCAAAACGAAAACCTACTTGTGCCCCCATTTTTTTCTGTGCTCCTAAAATTTTTGACTTAGGGGCACATGTGCTCCTGAGAAAAAACTTAGTGTAGAGCCCTGGACTAGAATGAGTAAGTGTTCATGGGCTGGAAGTAAGTTTAAAGCCCTGTTTGCGCGGGATTAGTTTTACCTGTGGACCTTTGGTGATTTGTAACAATTGTGGAGAATGTCTGAGATCTCAATCCCGTGCGAATGCACCATTTCTGTCATTTGTAAAGTAAAAATTCTGCTGCAAATGACCGACTATATTTCACCAAACACAGATGTCCAGTGATAATACTCGTCCCGTGCGAATCTGCATCTCAGTGTTTGTTGTTGTAATTGCATCTTTTCTGTCTATTCCTTTTATTTCCGTGGTCTTTTCTCTATATATTGCACATATTTTATATCGCTTTGCGCGCCTTTTATATCTCCTTCCAGCTTGAGTAATGGAGGCTGCAGTAGAAATTTTGATTTGCAGTTTTGAGCTTTTTAGGGGCAAATTATAATACAGCCTCATAGCCTCCACATGGAAACCGATCCGCAAAAAGGGCAAGAGATCCAAGAGGAGAGACAATCCTCACAGGATGTTGACCTGGATGACGTGTGTAGCATGCGGTAAGGAACATTTACAATTTTTTTTAGCATACTTTATTAATTTACTTACTTAGCAGTGCGAAAGAGATAGAAACGGATGTGATGTTACGACATATCCTGTCGTAATTTCAGTAAAATAGAGTAATTTATGGACTTCGCTTATCCGTGTGAATGCGCTGCAAGTAACACAGAGGTGGGGCAGTAATTTGCAAATTACCAGACGTCCCCAGGTTGTACTTATCCTGTGTGAATAGGGCTTATGGATGCTAAGTTTTAGACAAACATACTTAAAACCAGTTTATGATTAGTGTTCATGGCCTGATGATAAGTTCTCAGATGCTAAATTCTAGATAAAATGCTTCAAAATCTGCTGAATTCTAGATAAACAGATAAAAAGACCAGTTTATGATGCGTATGAATGGGCTGATAATAAATAAAAAGATGTTGAATTCTAGATATAAGCACTTAAAATCAGTCTTACATGATCGTAGTCAGTACACTTCAGATTTCATAAAACTAACCAAGATTTATTCTCTTAAATCTAGACAAAAAAATTGTATTTATCTTGTTTTAAGGGATATATAAACTAGTTACAATGCACAAAATGAGCAAAGTGAAGTGTTAAGATGGTGTTTAAGACATTTTTATGGATGTAAATTAGTCGATCTTGGACTGAAATTGTACAGTATCATCTCTGTGTCTTCTGTTTGTAACATGGAAAGATTAAAAGATTTAAAAGTTTTAGGAGAGCGCTGCAATTTGTCAACATGTTACCAAGCGGTAATTAGTCTTAAAATAAGGAAATAAAGAATTTCATTAAGATTCATTCACCAAAAGCAAGAATAAAACAGTCAGTAACAAATTTTATATTCTAGTTTTAAGATTCTCTTGCCTAATTTATTGCTTTTATGCACAATAAGTCGGGATGTTTTGTCGTCAGCAGCTTAAAATAATTGCAGCCCTTCCAATTTGAACATACACTTCTATACTCGTCACCCAGCACTAACCAGGCAACTTCGTGTTTTTTTTTTTTGTAACAAGAACAAAGTTTGAACATCTACTGCAGCGTTCTTTTCCATTTTTAGTCTTCCACAACAGCTTGTGTCATCACGCGAACACAAAGTTGGGATGGACCCCATGCTAATCGAGTCATTGTGGGAACAAGAAGTTAGCTGCTACCCAATGATGGTGAGAATATGTCAGAATTTAAATAGGACTTGTTTTGTTTGCCAGGAGGTCAGAAGCAGGCGAGTTTGTGAGGATTTGAAGTCTACGATGTACGCTAGAACATAGAGAGATGGATGTTGGAAACTTTAGACGAAATCGTGGAATTAAAACCGGCCTTTTCCTCCGTTACTACGGACAGCGCCGATTTTATACCAATATGAATGGACGTTTTAGAGCGTTCTACTATGTTCTAATATCCCCTCATCAAAAACGAGCCTGAAGTGGTTTTATGTCATCCATGCAGGTTTGAATAATCTAGCGATCTCTCACGAGCCCTATTCCAACCCTTCCTACAGTTAGTACATCACCCATGCTTCCGCACAACCATTTTTCAGAAAGATACTGTATTTTTCGGACTATAAGGCGTGTTTAAAATCCTTTATTTTTCTCAAAAATCGACAGTGCACCTTTTGTATTAATTCTGGTTGTGCTTACTGACCTCGAACCGATTTTATGTGGTGGTACATATTGTGGATTTTTAAATCTGAGAAGAATAAAAACTGGAGAGAAGTTGTCTTCAATCAAAGAGTCTGGATTTATTAAAGCCATTGTGCACACAATTACAGAGAAAATTAAAAAGAAAGAAGAAAAAAGAAAAAGAAACCTTCTGTCCCTCACGCAAGGTCTGTCTCTCCCTAATCTGACACATGGCAAAACAAAAACAGGCTCTTATACAATTGACAAACGTCATAACATCAACATGAGGTAAAACATACTACAGTATCTAAACAGTTCTCAAAAGGAGACGATTTATCTGGGTTAAACTGGGGCATCGATTAGATGAACTCAAGTGTGCCAATAATTCTAAATGATGAGAATGAATAAAACAACAACCTGGTGTTTTAACCCCAATAGATAATGACTGAACATAATGTCCTGTCTTAAAAAGCCCAGACACAGCAGGTCACACCACTGCAGTGACCATGAATACAGAGATACTTTAGCACTTTGTGAGTTATTAGTTCTCTAAACCCGAACAATACATTCTTTAGCTTGACAAAGTAAGAAATTTCCAGCACAGTACACGGCACTCAAAAATCGAAAATGTTTCAGTTAGGGCCCGACTGATAAATCAGCTGCCCGATATTATCGGCCGATATGGGCTCTTGGAAACATTTCAGCTATCGGCCAAAATCTTGCCGATATGGGCCGATATTCCACGTGGACATGTTTTACCTTGTTATAAAGCTTAGACTCTATATTCTGCCCGTTAACAGACAGATAAATGTCCTCATATGTGGCGCCGCATCAGTATTTATCTGCGGAGTCATTTGTCTGTGTCCATCCCGCCCCTGAACGTATCGCCATGTGCACTTGTTTACACCCACAGCCGTAGATCCATGTGTGCACAACACTGAGATTCTCTTCTTTTTCCGGACGATCAGTTTGAGTCTGAATTAAAAGTTCAGTTCTTAGTGCAGACTTGTGATCTGAGAGGAGCCTGTGTGAGGCTGAGTGTTGAAATGTGTCGTTTTGAAGCTCGTTTTGGTTCTTTCTCATTGGTTAGCGATTAGCTGCTGTAGCTCGCACACATAAACAGGCTGTTTTCTCTTCTATTAGCGACTGTAAAGTGACTATAGTGGCCGTATATATGTTACTGGACACGCACTGATATGTAAATGAGCTGTGGATAGAAGTGTGAATTATCAGCATTTAGCAGATCATTAATTACTGCAGCTTGGATTTACCGCTAAAGGCTAAAAGCGGTAGTTTACTTTCAGCACTTTCTTTACTGGCTAGAATATCATACAAAAATGCCATTAGGTTGACCTACTGTATTTAAATATGACGTAAAGAGGCAGAATAACAATAAATGTTTCCTAAATAAACCCAATTGAAAATCCAATAGAGACAAACCTAAGTTTTATAAACAATTGAAGATTTACAGTGAATTTTTACGTCATAAATATATCGGCAACTCCAACTCCCATTGTATCGGTATCATATCGGCTGCAACAAAATCCATATTGGTCGGGCCCTAGTTTCGATGGATTGTCGGAGCGTCATGGCGACCATAATCAGGAGCCTCGCCACTATCTGCCAATGGATCGTGGATGTCTGGCCTAAGGTATCAGTCTCAAGTGTCGTCCGAGCTTTCACGACGGCTGGAATCATCACTGAACAGCTAAGTAACAGCGACAAGATGAAGATAATGATGAGAGAGATCCAGGCGTGCTTGATATAGAAACTGCATAACTGTTAAACTCTTCTAAATAGGTCTGCAAATAAAATTAATAATTCATCACATGTTTTTAGATCACCTCTATTTACGTGATTTTTTTGGTCTTAAAAATTTGGGAAACCCCCCCCCCCAAAAAAAACAGACTTAATTCATTTTAAACCATTTGCAGTGGTCCTCACTTACTTTACGCCATCAGATCATCCTAATTATTCACCACGATGAGTTTCTAAGCTCTCTTCACAAGTTTTGCTTTCTTCACAACTAGCATGCTAACACACACTTCTTGATTATTACGCTCAGCAAGCGGCGGACTTGTTTTGACCTCGAGCTGCTTATACAACATGTCCGTACAGGGGAAACACACATTTTGCTCAAATACAACTAGAATATAGCCGAGAAATAGAGCATATGTGACCATTTTTAAGATTATACAACCAATTCAGAACTAGTAGGTACATCTGAAAACAAGATGAAGCCTGATATAAGTTTGAAAGTCTTGGAAATCGTGAAAAAAGACACTGAAGATGAAGAGTTTGATGGATTTGTGGAAGACGAATGAAGTGGAAAAGTGAGTGTATAGTTTTGTATTTAACATCCATCCATCTTCTTCTGCTTTATGTGGCTCAAGCACCGTGGTGGAACGTAACAAAGTAAAAGTAGTAGTAGTAGTACATTTTAAAGTGGATACTTTTTACTTTTACTACGTTTGAGAGAAGGTAACTTGCATTTCATTTTCAGAATTGAGCAGGACTGAGAAGTAAAAGCATTTTTTATTATAAACAAGAAATAGCCTTTACTGAGAAGTGTAAAAATGGGCAAGGTACAAACCTGAGGCACAGACTGCATATATTAAAAGTCTTTTATTACATCGAGGGACGCCAACGCTTTTCGACCAGTGAGATGGTCTTTGTCAGGGCATAAGTTTGAAACAGGACCCACTGGCGTTCTTAAGTACAATTATATCACACGACAACAGCACATGACTTAGGAAAAAAACACAGAAAAGGTTGGCCAACCATGAGGAAAGTAGGTGCTGGGCAGACCCACAGAACTCTAACAAGTTACTAAAACATATAAAACATACAAAAAACATATAACAATACAACACTCTACACCACAGATCAAAACATCGAGTCCATTAGGAAAATGGCAAAAAAGTTCAAGTAGTGAAATTGTCAGAGTAACATGGAATAGTCCAGATCATCATTAAGGCTCGGATGTTGTGTATCCTTTATTTTTTATTATAGTTTGAGATCTGCGGAAAAGCCAGATCTTTATTTTTAACTTTAAGTTTGAGCAAACAGAAATGAACACATAAAAACAGCTAAAATTTAATCGATTCAGTTGTTTCTGTGGAAGAAAATTCAGCACAAACCTTGATCAAAATCACTGTATTTGACACCTTATATTTATATAGTTTGAATTTCTTTGATGGGTTTTATTTATTTATCACTATTCTATGGTTTTACTCTTAGTTTATTTCACTGGCTTTATTGTTTTGAGACTAGTATGATTAAATCTATTGGTTAAACGTATTTGTGAAGCACTTTGCAAAATGTTTGTTCACTAAATGTGCTATAGAAATAAAGTGGATTGGATTGGATAAAGTCTCTATACGACTGATACTTTGAGGCTTTTATTGAAGTAGATTTTATCAAGTGATAGTTTTACTTCGACTGGAGTATTTTTTTGCTTTGGTATTTGTACTTCTACCCTTTAAAGTTTCCAACCACATCTTACTTCTCGCAGAAAGTGACTCGAGGCCTCTTCTCTAATTCTCCTAAAGTTTGAGCAACTATCAACTCCTGCAGAGTTCAAAGTGCGACCACAGTTGACCACTTTGCATTTTCGCCGACAAAACCGAGTGTCATCGCGCTACGTTGGCGATTGACTACGGGAACAACGAGCTAACCGCAAGTGCCGCGCGAGATTCTGGTGCCCAAAGAACATGCCCAAAGTTTAGACTCCAGAGAGAAAAAAAACAACAACATAATGCCGCACCTGCTGTCGTACGGGGGGTCAGAAGGCGTCAGATTGTTTTCGTAACGTGACGGGGCACCTGTTTTAATGCGATCCAAAAAAAAAAAAAGGGAAAAAAAACATTCTCACACCAGACTTAGGCGTCAAAGAGCCTGCCCCGCATTGCCTCACAAGCCACAGAAGCCAGGACATCTGTGGAGTCCTGGCAGCCGACGCTCGCCCGTGTGTGTGTAGCCGCGCGTGCTAGCTAGCTCGCTCGCTCGAAAACTCGCGTCCAAAACTCGAGCGCGTTTGGCCGGCGAGCTGCGAGCGGAGCCATGCTGTGTGTTACAAGCGGCCGCCATGTCGGGAGGGAAGAGAAGGGCCGCGTTGTTTGTCTGCTGGTGACTCACTTTTTAGCCCGGTGAAGCGCCAAGTTGCGACAGCGGCGCTAAGCTAATAATGGTGCGGAATGGCAGGCGCGGATCTGGCAGGGCCGGCGCCGAAAGGGTTGCGTAGGCCGGGTGTCAAGAGCCGCAGGAGGTACGTGATTAGCATGGCGTAATACAGTCAACAAGAGCGCGCAGGGGTAACAGGAAATCCGAGTATTCGTGTCGCTGCGTATTATTTAATCGTGTAAATATGTTAGCATTAGATAAAACCTAAAATGTACGCTTTTTATAGCACACAATCTGTTGAAGAAAATCATTTTAACCTCTACAAAATTAAACAACAAAAAAAAGTCTGCAAATAAAATTAATAATACAGCTCATGTTTTTAAATCTCCTGTATTTACGTGATTTTTGGGTCTGGAAAAATTTGGAAAAAAAATAAAAACTGAATTAATTCATTTTAAACCGGTTGCAGTGGTCCAAAGTTATTCCTCACTTACTTTACGCATTAATTTCATCCTAATTATTCACCAGGAAGAGTTTGCGAGCGCGCTTCGCAAGTTTTGCTCTCGTCACAACTAGCATGTTAACACACACTTCGTGATTAGGGGAAAGACACATTTTGCACAATCACAACTACAATATAGCTAAGAAATATAGTATACAAAGTCAAAATGAAGTCATTTTTAGTGTGGATTTAAATTTTAAACAAAAGAACGTATTTTAATTTGGCTAACAATGCTATCTATGTTATCTCAACAGAATTAAAATAAATTTCAAAACGACAGACACTTGCAATTGTTTCATCTTCAAGCTATGTACACCTTAACTAATTCGTGGCTCTATTTTAAGCAGTGCTGGAAGAAGTTTTGTTATTTAAGTAAAAGTACAGATACCGGAACAACAAATTCTCAAGGAAAAGTATGAAAATGCTTTATTAAAAATGTACTTAAAGAATAAAATTTTACAAAAAGTAATTCACACAGATTTTGAGATGTAATAAAGCCTCAAATGTAGTGATTTTGATAAAAGTTTGTAGTCAATTTTGTTCAACAGAAACAATCGAATTGACCTTTTTGGTGTTTTTTTCTCCAGCGGTTTTTATTTCTTGTATATTTTTGTTTGCTCAAACTCTGAACATCAGCAGGTCTCACACTGTAATAAAACATATTTTTACTTTTCTGTCTAGTCCAAAAAAGCAGAGTGGAGTCGAAAGTACAAATACATGCTCTAAAATGTATTTACGTCAAAGTAAAACGTACCCACTTTAAAATCAACTTAAGTAAAGTCCAGAAACCTAAAAATTTAGCTTAAGCACAGGCGCCTATACTTTACTTTTACTTCATTATGTTCCTCCACTGGTTTTAAGCCCCTGAAGTCAAATTTCTCTGGCCAAGATTTTTCAAACGTTATTCGTCTTGTTTTCAGATTTATTATTGACTTTCTCGTTCTGAAACTGCTTCATTTTCATCTAGAGGTTGTTTATTTTAAGAGAACTTATCAAGTAAAATTATCTGTCCATGCAGCAAGATAATTTCACTACATTTTACTACTTTTATTTCATTTTCTGATAGATTTAAGTGTTTATATCTTAAGCTTTTTTGAGTACTGCACCGTTCCTAACCGACTTTTTACTCTCGTCATGAAATCAGACCCTATTTAAGCCACTATCGACTTCATTTTCAGGGTACGCTCACTACTCCGCACTACGACAACTCCTTCCGCTGTGAATACTTGCAAAGAGACTCCGCTCGCTCTCCGCCTCATGCATATTCATTCGCAACTGTGATGAGCGCTGACACACTTGGCTGGCAGGGCGCGGGACCACATGGCGAACCACAGAGGCCATACTCCGAACCGCCTCCTTCCATCGCGGCCAAACGCCATCAACAGTTTCTCAATCAAACATGGAGCCGGCGCGCTGGCTCCCGGACGCTCCTCCTATTTTCTTCAACCTGCAATTCGGGGAAGGAAAAAGTCGGTGGGAAGCTAAGTTTGCTTGGATGTAGTGTGGAATTACGTGTATGTTCTGTTGGACGTTTTTGTCGACGTAAGATTTTTGCAGACAAAAACAGATGAAGATAAGATGGATAAATGACGATAAATAAAAAAGTTGCAATCGTGGATTTGTGTTGATCAGATGCAATAACGCCAGTATTTTTGACTGTCTTAAAATTGTAAAAAACAAAAAACAAAACAAAAAAACAATAACAAAACGAAACAAAAAAAACAAGTTCATTTTAAACACTTTAAATTTGCCGTGGTGCAAAGTTGTTCCTCACTTACATTAGGCATTGTGAGCTTCCTAATTATTCATCACAGTGAGTTCATAAGTGCTTTTCCCAGCTTTCAGAGACCGGAGCAGATTTTGCCGTCACTGTAAAGCTATCAAATACCATGCTAACCACACACTTCCCGATTAAACGGCAGAACAAGTTCATTTTGCAGTTCACAGCTACAGTTTGCAGCAGTCCAAAGTTATTCCTCACTTGCCTTATCCATTCCGAGCATCCTAATTATTCACAAGGAGTTTAAAGCGCGGTAAAGCTAACGACAACTAGCATGCTAATGACACGCTTCCTGATTAAAGGTCAGAACAAGTTCATTTTAAATGGTTTGCAGCAGTCCAAAGTTGTTTCTCACTCAAACTGTGCATTCTGAGCACCCTAATTACTCACTACGAGTTTATAAGTGTTTTTTTGCAACTTTCGGATTTTGCCGTCACGATAAAGCTAACAACAAATACCATGCTAACCACAGACTTCCTGATTGAAGGACAGAACTAGTTCATTTTACAGTTTACAGTTACACTTTGCAGTGGTCCAAAATTATTCCTCACTTACCTTATCCATTGCGAGCATCCTAATTATTCACCAGGATGAGTTTATAAGCACCGTAAAGCTAACAACAACTAGCATGCTAATGACATGCTTCCTGATTAAAGGGCAGAACGAGTTCATTTTAAAAGGTTTGCAGCGGTCCAAACTCAACTTATGCATTCCGAGCGTCCTAATTATTCACTGTGATGCTTTACGCGCTTTATGCAACTTTCAGAGTTTGCTGTCACGGTAAAGCTAACAACAAATACCATGCTAACCACACACTTCCTGTTTAAAGGTCAGAACAGGTTAATTTTAAACACTTTGTAGCGGAACAAAGTTAATCCTCCCGTACTTTATGCATTCCGAGCATCCTAATTATGAGTTTATAAGCAAATGACAGCGAGCATGCTAACCACACACTTCCTGATTGAAGGTCAGAACTAGTTCATTTTAAACGGTTTACAGCGATCCGAAGTTATTCCTCACTCACCTTAGGCATTTACAGCATCATAATCATTTACCACAATGAGTTTATAAAGTAACAGCAACTAGCATGCTAATCACACACTTCCCAGTAATAAGACAATGAAGTGCTTTCTTGCAAATGCAAAAATATGGAAATATCGATATATGGCGATACTAAATTTGACTATACAGTATTAGTAATGTGGGCTGCAGTATCGATATAACGGCAACAGTATTTTTTGGTATCTTTAAGCAGTTTTTTTGACAATTTAGTTATTTAGTGGAAGGAAACGTGTTTACGCAATTACACTTGAGATATTGACTGTTTTGATGATTAAAACAGATGTATTACATATTAACTTTGCAGGAAATAGTTTAAGTAAAAGCGTGTGAGCCATTTATTTTGATTTATTTTGACGTTAAGAGCTGCTTTATCCTCTTGAGACCCTGTGGCCCCACACGAGGACATTACATTTTTGCCTCTTAGCACCATGATTTTCAATTATTTTAAACTTTCACCTGTAATCAACTAAAAACCTCTACAGCAGCTCCCGAAAGTAAAAAAAAACTGCATGGTAAAGTTTAGATGCAAAATGTATGAATAAAACCAATGTATTTATGTACAATAATGTCTCTTCATGTATCTTAATGTCTCTTCATTTGGCATTAAAATTTGACACATTTTATTGACCACAGCAGACGAGAGCATCAGGAAATGTCATGTCCTCGTTTGAAGACATTGGGACTGTGTTATATTATTGATTGTACATGTTGTTAGGTAAACTTGGGAATATTTAGATGAGTTTACAGTTATAAATTGCTGGACGTTTCTGCTGCTATAGGGAAACTGCTGCCTGTCTCCACTTTTTGCACCTCTACTTTTTTTGTAACGATTGAAAACCAGAAAAAATTTAAACTGTGGACCACATTTTCAGGCCTTTTTGTGTGTTTTTAACCTCACTCACTGAACCCCAACCCGCTCACGGTCGACCTACGTCACATTTGGCAGGTTTAGGGCTTGAAATAAACAGCTAATTGCTGTTTGTTTGTTTTTTGTAATTTATTTATACATTTTAATGTTTTTACATTTTTTAACCAATGGTGTCATACAGAAGACTTACTTAGTAGGTCCTACTTATCCCAAATAGCAAGAAGAAATGAAAAATGCACAGCAGACAAAAGCTCGGGTCTCAGGAGGTTAAACGATATATCTGTACTGGCATAATTTGGTCAAATACCTTTACCTAAGTTCTTACCTTACCTAAACTCATACAGATTTATACAAGAAAAATACATATATAAAGAATGGCAAAAATGCTATAATTAATTTCTTTTCCCAGTCACATTCTCAAGTGGACAACGTTACCCCGGAAACAATACGAGAACATTCAACCGTGGTGGAAAAAGTCGAGAACTCGAGGACATGTCAAGTCTAGTTTGTGGCAAAATTGGAATACAGCAAAGGCTTGTGGGTAATCACTTGGAATGTCACTTTTTGAGTTGTAGTTTTTGGAGAGTACAATGGCAGCCGTGCAGGAGCTCCATTGTTTGCCGGTGATTGGATGTGCCAGCGTCTCCGAGCCGGCCACAGAAGCAGGGGCCCGATACAGAGTCGGAAATGGACCCCAACCTAATTTCAATTTCTTTTTCCTGCTTTTGAAATTCTCGTCCGGAAATTCAACAGTGTCAAATGCAGCCAAGTTATGATGATTTTTTTTCAGTGGGTATATGTAAGTAATGTTCCACAGTGTAGCATTAAATTTATCCATCCACAAAGAGCAATGGTGGAGCGTAACAAAGTAAGAGTAGTATTAGTACACAGAAGTATTAGTAGTACCATACTTAGAGAATTTTAGGTGTCTGTCCTTTACTTAAGTAGATTTTAGAGTGGATACTTTTTATATTTTTGCTTTTACTTCAGTACATTTGAGAGAAAGTATCTGTACTTTCGACTCCACTACATTTTTAACTTTACTGAAAAATAAAATATACAAAAATGGTTGATTTGAATTGCTTCTGTTTGCAAATCTGTATCAAAATCTGTGCGAAATCTAAAATTTGTACTTTAGTAGATTTCTTCATGTGATACTTTTACTTTTACGCCAGTAGTTTGTCTGTACTTTTACTTAAGTAACAAAACTGAGTACTTCAACCACCACTGTCAAAGAGATTATGACGTCAGGCCACGTTACAGGTCAGATCTGTGGAGAGGGGACCCCGCTCTGAGTAAGAATACATGATTTTCAAAGTACTTTTCAAGACGACGTAGATTTCAATCCGAGATAGTTTAGAGGTTTAAAGCTATACTGTGAAACTTTCTGGGTAAAGCAATCACACGGCAACCTGAAAAGGCTACGTTACAGGTCAAATCTGTGGAGAGGCGGCCCCACTCAGAGTTAGTATACGTGCTTTTCGAGATACTTGTCAGATTATATACAGTAAATCTAAGCAATAACATGGCGACTCTTCCTTTAATGCTACAGTATGTAACTTTCTGAAGGCGGCGCGTTACCTGTTCTCCATGGAGATGAGCTTTACACCATATTATCCTTTGTATTTAGTTACAGAATACTGCAAAACCCAAATTAAAATGTATTTTGTAACGTATTCTCGTATATGGGCCAATCAAAGTACTGTTTTCTGAATATTCTGAATACTTTTACACTAAATTACATTTAAATTATAGTTAAAACATGATATATAATTACAAACAGCTTGATTTTTTTGTTTTGCATTAACATTTTGCGATGTCTAATTCGAGAAGGAAAAATTGCGCACAAACACATTATAAGAGCTTTTTTTGCTGCTTTTTCGCAGTCCAAAGCCAAAATTGCGTGGTTAATTATCACCATTTAATTTAGAAAAGTAACTGTATTCTGAATACCACCAAATGAAAGAGTAAATGTACCGGAATACAGTTACTTATGAGTATTCAGAATGTGTATTTTCGGTATATTTATACAGTTACTTCTCAATACTGTCCATGGAAACAAACGGAAGGAGGCCTTATTACTGGTAAGAGTCAGGTTTGTGGAGATGCAAGCCTGCTCAGAGTACACACAACCAAAATGAAAATATTCTTTTAATTTAGTCTATTCTTGGCTCTAAAATTACATATTGTGGTTGGTATCTCTTAGTAGATAGAGATTGCAGTGTATACTTAAGAATCCGAGAGTCGTGCATTCAATTTCGGAGTCTAAATTTGCTGTTTTCATCCACGTTATCTGTATTTGCTAAGATTAATTTTGCTCTACAGACTCTCTCGTATCAGAATCGGCATCTCGTGCAAAAAGAGCAAGAGAAACCGCTTTTCAGTTCCACTCGCCAAATTTTTCTGGGTAAAATTTCAGCCGCACTTAACAAGCTCCGGCGCTTTTGTCCGCGGCTGGCA
Organism: Odontamblyopus rebecca; assembly: GCA_030686955.1. Taxonomy (NCBI): domain Eukaryota; kingdom Metazoa; phylum Chordata; class Actinopteri; order Gobiiformes; family Gobiidae; genus Odontamblyopus; species Odontamblyopus rebecca. The sequence continues at coordinate 16,833,818 of CM060675.1, read as the reverse complement.
CGACCCATCACTTCCCAACAATACCGCTTCTCCGCGCTAGCGCCGGACACTTTTTTTTCCCCTTTCTTTTTTAGCATTGTCGCTAACCCCCCTTTAGCCACTCGTAACGGGCCAGCTGGCACCGACGTGGCCAGGCACCCCCAGTACTCCCTGTTTTCACAATGGAGAGGACACGGACGTGAGGTTTTTAGAGGTTGGGGGAGGGCAGGGGCAGGTGGTGTTGCCGACGTCTGCGATCCGGACTTCACGAGGGCCCGGCGCAAAAGGGTGTAAACACGGCGTTGGATTTGAGGGCCCCTGTGGGTTCACGTGATATGCTGGGACAGTGATACTCAAGTTTTAATTGGTCACTCGCAAGCATACACCAAAAATAGTAACACCGCCAATATATTTTTTTGTGCTACATAAACATAGGCTATAGTGAAGACTGCAATACAAACATTACACTAAGTTTTAGGGATAGACGTGATTCGTCAATGAATTCATAATTGATTGTTAAGAATTTTGTTTATCACGTTCATTTTTAATCAACAAACCAAATGCAGGTTCTTGTGCGTAGCGTAAGGAGTCGAGGCTGCGTCTCACAGCACAAACATTGGAGTTTTGGCCCCACAGTTGAGTTTATTTATGCGGGTTAGTAATAGTAATAATAATGATGATCATTTTAATATAAAATGTTAATTATTTGAAAATTGATCGTTAATTCTCCCAACAATCAATTAAGAAAATGTAATAAATAGGGTATAAGTGGCTCTCTTGAGTTTGCTCTTCCAGTGTGACTCTTGTGAAAAGAATAGTGCTGGGACGTAGTACACAGGTTTACAGTACATGGTCTCATTGGTGTAATCCCAAGATATGTTAGTGTGTGTTTCAGAAGGGTTTGTGATTTTGGGCTGTTCACCATGGGTCATTCTGTTGCCACTTTACTGATTTTGTATTGATACTTAAATAATGAATAACAGAGGTGGGCTCTTGTAAGTGATTTGGACTTGAGTCAGACTTGAGTCACTACTTTTAGGACTTGAGACGACTTGATAAAATAGACAATGACTGGGGACTCGACTTGGACTTGAGAAAAGTTGATGCTAAAATAATATATGGTTTTAGAAAATGCTTTTCTCTTTACAGTTGATATATGCGGTGCTGAATTTTAAAGGAACAAACTTGACAAAATGTCAGATGTTACTGTAGTACTTTGATCGGGTACCCTAAATATACTACAGTAATATACAGTACAATACAGTATAAATAATTATTAATTAATTATTAAGCATTTTTAAATCTTAATTCTTTCTATTCTGACCGTAATGATTCACACTCTTGTCAAGGCATTTAAAAAGGAAAAATCAGCATTTCTACAACTCTTATATAAATATAATGACTTTTTAAGTACACATTAGTTTAAAATTCATATAAATAGCAAAAATCTAAGCTATATTTGGTACTTTTTTGGTTTAAATACTTGAAATGACTTGACGCTCAAAGTGACTTGGACTTGACTTAAACAACGTAATAATTGAAACAGGTCCATTGACTTCATGTTCAAAAACTGCAGAAGTCACTCTCTGCTGCTGGTCCTGCCTCTGCATAAAAAAACATTTCACTGTAACAAGTAACAGACTTTCATTTACTCTGTTTTTATTGTTCAGAATGTTAAAGCTCTTTGAATGACTGTACAAACTGTGCTCTAGAAATGAACCATAGTGCTGCTTGTATTGCATTGGAAGGAAAGTTCTGAGAAAGTTCTATTGTTAAATAATTAAATAAAAACAAACATATAAAATTAAACAAGAGCTCCTCCAGCGGGGCAAAATACGCCCGTACTTTGAATTATTGTATATAGAATTAAGTTAGAATTTGTCAAACCTAGTTAAAGATGAATTGTTGGTGCAGTTTGGAAGATTCCAATACTGACGTTCTATGGCACATACCGATGAGCAAGTTAAGAGTGCGGGTTCACATTCCTAGGCTACACGGTTGTCGAGCTAGAGCGCGGACAAGGTTTTCGCAAAGGGTCGGGCCGTGACCTTGACCTTTGACCCTGTGACCTTGAAATCAATAGGGAACATCCTTGACCCATGGGGTGTCCAGCCATGAAGTTTGACATTCCTAGGTGAGACGGTTGTCGAGTTAGAGCGCGGACAAGGTAATGTGTAGTTGTCTTGTATTCTTGTTAGAATAAAATGCTTATAATGATGAAGTTATTTAAAAATGTACATCAAACAGTCTCATGGTATAAGGCAGGCTCAGAGGATGAAAGAACCTGTGTTAACGCTATCTCTGCTAAAACCAGATGTGTGACCTCTTGTGACCTCTTGCTTCGTACCCAGCTAGGTTCCCAGATCGTAATTTGTACTTATCTGATCAAATGTAAAACAAAGTCATGATATACTTCACTAAATGTTATCTGTTGTAAGCTTATGACCATGCTTTGTACTGACATGATGGATTGTTGGAACCAAATAAAGGTGTGCTGGAAGCGGCTGAGCTTTGGAAGAGCAGCGTGGACGAGCCTAGAGTAAGCGCACGTATACGGCCGAGCTCTCCCCGTGCAAGGGCACGTAAAAGAGAACTGACTCAGTGGTTTGATTTAATCCCAATTGGTAGGAGACTGGCGTTTAAATGTCACAAATACATTCACTGGTTTGTGATTGTATAAAAATTATGACAATTCTCTCTCTCCCGTTGCCTAGCAACCGCTGCAGCTGGAACTGTGTGTCACCTTTGAACTTTAAACTTCAAAGCTTTGAAGTCTTCAAAGCTTTGAAGTGTCCACAGACAGACGGACGGACGGACAGACAGACGGACGGACGGACAGACAGACGGACGGACAGACAGACGGATGGACAGCGCCATACCATAATACGTCCCGTCTTCAAAACGGGCGTATAAAAAAACAAATATATCATTGCATCATCATAATTCCGTGCGCTCCTATTGGCCGTTGCCACGTTAGCGGCAAAGCTCTAAATCACACTGTATGTCCAAGAGTTCTGGAGTCTTTTCACTTCACTTTTGAATAAACAGCACAGGAGAAACACGCATCTCAACACGTCGTGCGTCTTTTCTTCAATTTATCACATTTTTTGACGGCAAAACGATGGCAGCACGAAGATATTACGTTTTAAACGGCAGCCGAATCATTTTGCAAGGTTTGTGGAAGAAATTTTTAAGAATATCAAACAATTTCAGCCAAGAGTGAAGTAGCCAAAGTTGTACTGTCCTTAAGAGTATTGTGTCTTTGTTTGGATGCTACGAAAGTACAAGTTTTGAATGTTTTTTTTTTTTTTTACTTTTTATTTAGAATTTTTCTAAGTTTTGAATGTTTTGATCCAAAAAGTAGACAGCTAAGAGTAAAAAGTCAGAAAACTAAGTAAAAGTTGAGAAGTTACTGGAGCAAATGTAAATGAAACCCATCATCTCTGGTTTGGACTGTGCTTACATGAGTTTAATTTGGATACATGCACAGAAACATGTAGCAACTAAGTAATAACACTGACATAATGTGTTTACAGATTCCAGGCAGGTCTCAAGCACCTGTACAACTGAACCAAACCTTTTCGAGAGCAAGAAAAGGAAACGCAGCGATCTGCTCAGCTGTTCTGATCCTGAGCCCAAAAGGTCCTGTTTGCAAAACTGGAGTGTTTGGTTGGAAGGAGAGACTCTGCAGAGGCCCCAGGAAGGTATGAGATTCAGATAAACCAGGACTAAAACGTACGATAGCAGGAATAAAATGTAAATCAGTTACCGACTAGGGCTAAACCAGGACGAAACAGGACTAAAATACGACTGAAACACCAAAACTAAACCAGGACAGCACATCAGGACTAAACCAGGACTTGAACGACTAAATTACGTTGATACTTATTGTTTTCCTTCATAAGCTCATTGTATAAAATAATCTATATTTGATTTCATTCATTTTTAGGGCCCAGTTGCTCCATTTCCATCATCGGCGACACTAAACGGAGCGGTTTCCGAAAGCGCCAAAGGAAATCAAGCGATGGGTCTAGAGGTGAGACGGTACTGAACCCTGCCACGACAGAAAGCACCAAAAGGAAAGCCACCGACGAAGGGTCAGAATCTGAACCCAAAAGATTTCGTCGTGGGGCAGAAAGAGAAACAAACTCGGATGACAAGATGAGGCGGAAAGAGAAAAGGCTGAGGAAAGCGCTGAAGAGACTGGCCAGAGCTAGAGGTACGTTACAGAGTCAGTTTAGACTAGACTAGGACTAAACCAGGACCAAACCAGGGCTACACCAAGTAGGACTAGACCAGGGCCAAACCAGGACTAGACCAGGACCAAACCAGGACGATACCGACTAGGACTAGACCAGGACCAAACCAGGACTAGACCAGGGCCAAACCAGGACTAGACCAAGACCAAAAGAAACAAACATAGGACTAAACCAGGTCTAATCCAGGACTGAAACCAAGAAATCTAAACCAAACACTCTTAACCGAAGTCTTCGTGTGAATGAGTGCTGTCACTAAAGGATGATCGTACTAATCCTTTTTTTTTTTCCTCTAAAACAAACGCAGTAAACGACTTTGAGCAGAAGTACGAGCAGCATGAGGCGCTCGGACATGGCGGATTTAGCTCTGTGTTCGCCGGGGTCCGGATCTCAGACCAACAACCGGTAAGATATACACTTTTTATCTTTTACAAAACCTCAAACGCAAAGTTAATATCAGTTAAAGTGACTTGAGGTGCAGGAAGTCATTTTTCATGTAGAGAATCTGTCTCCATGGAGATGTTTTTTTTTCTGAAGACCGTTAAATACAGAATATTTCATGTTGTCAAAGAAAATGAGAGAAAAACAATCTATGAATTGACCTATAATTTCACATTTTCAGTCTACTCCATTATATAATCATGTCCTAATTTGTGATTTTCAGGTGGCCATTAAACATATTAAAAGAGAGGACGTGGATTTTGCTCCCGTGGTAAATGAAATAGTTTTTGTTGTTATATTTTCACAGTTTTGTATAGTTTTGCGATATAATTTTCCTCTGGTTTTGTTTCCATTTTCCACTGTTAGACCGTTAAAAAGGAGGAGTATTCTGTCCCCGCTGAGGTGCTGCTCATGACCAAAGCAGCTCCGGATGTCAACTCTGTGGGAAAGAACCCCTCTGTGAGCCTCCTGGACTGGTACCTCCAGGACCAAGAGCAGGAGGTGGTTCTGGTCATGGAGAGGCCCACCCCTTCTGAAAGCTTATTCAACTACTGCATGAAGAATGCACCTCTGCCAGAAGAGCAAGCAAAGGTACGGCAAAAAAACAAAAAAGTAATGAAAAAATATACAGTTAGTGCTAAATATTTACATTTGCATGGACGGTAAACATGAAATAACTAGAATAACCACATAGTCCAATATATATTTTAAGAGTAACTGTTGTATTTGGAAAACAATCGATTTTAAAATAACTCTTTCAATCTTTTCTCTTTCATTGTTGTCTTGTCTCATTCATTTGCCCCTTTTTTGTGTAAATTCTTTGAAGAATGTGGAAGAATAATGGCCCCAAAAAGGTATTTGTTTCTTTTGTTTTGTTGTGCATTTAGTTTTAGCTCCCTTTTCTTGGACAAGAAATAGCTTGGCTGTTCAAACATCTACGTCAGCGTTTGTCAGACTGTGGCATGCTTCAGCTCCTTTGCTTTTCCATTTGTATTCTGATTGTCCTATAGTTTCACTTTAGACCAGCTCCTGCTTGAGTCCTCTGGTCCTGATTTCGACCTCGTTTAGACCTCATCTTCATTTCCAGTACGTTTTGTTCCTTTTCTAATCCACATTCTTCTTCTTGTCCGGCAGGTGCTGATGCGTCAGGTTGTGGACGCTCTGGTGGACCTACATTCTAAAGGGGTTTTCCACCGAGATATCAAAATGGAAAACATCCTGGTCCAGACCACAAAGTCCGGTCCCAGGATCAGGATTATAGACTTTGGCAGTGGCTGCGACATCCAGGCCGAGCCCTACCATGATTACGACGGTAAAATCTCTAACCAGCGGAGTAGTAGTAGTAATAGTCGCAATATTAGTTTAAATACAATATCATTAAAGGTGCACTATGCAATCTATCCACCTCCCGACTTATTTCTATGAGTTTCTCCTTGTTTTCCAGGGACAGAAGAGTACACTCCTCCTGAGGCCTTTAGTAAAAAAGAATACCATGCTGGTCCGACCTCAGTGTGGCAGATCGGAGCTCTACTCTACGAGCTGCTGCGCTCCGACGACCACAAAGAGTTTACCACCAAACTGTGGGTCAGGAGAAAACTTCATCTGAGCGGCCTGTCGCCAGGTACGAGCCAAGAAATAGACATTTAGATCTGATTTAGTGTTCGTGACCCTTAAACAATGCACAAAACACAGGATCTAAAGAATGGGCCATGTGAATTGGGAAATGCACAAATAACACAGATCTTTAGTATTATCAACATGAGTTTTTGTCACTTAAGTACTTCACTCACAGCGGAAAGAGCAGCTATGAAATGCACACTCTAAAACTCCTCATTTGTTTGCTTTTGCAGAGTGCCTTCACTTCCTCTCGTCCTGTCTGGCCCAGGACCCAAATCAGAGGATAAATTTGGACCAGCTGAGCCACCATCCCTGGTTCAGCCTGGAGTAACAAATAAAACAATACTGTCAACACTGGAAAAGAAATATTTGCTTATATTTACTATGTATGTGTATGTTTATGAAATGTGCTATATAAATAAAGTGGATTGGATTGGATGTATTTACTAATATTTACTAAGAAACACCCAACCCAACTTAAAAACCCCAATTCTAAGTGCCCCACCACCAATAAGTATAAATAAGGTCCCTCTAAAGTGCCCCCCTCCACACCCACATCTACAGCCCACATTCACTGCAGAGCTACATTGTGTCTGTAAGAGTAGAATCCAAACTCCAACTGTTAGGACCTTTCACACTGGAATGCGATGCAAAACCGATGCAAAACCAATGCAAAACCGACGCGGTCGCGAACTGTCTTTTTGGGGAAATCGCCGGGGTTCGCCATGGTTTGCAAGATATCGCTATATGAACACAAATGGTCTGAAAGGGGCTTAAGGACCCTTTAAAATTATATTTACAAAAGGTACAAATGAGTCTTTTAACAGCTAGATTAAAATATTGAAGAAATATTGTCCTCTTTCTCCAATCTTAAACTCAAACAAATACAATCAGAAGGTGTCGCTGTTCAAAACTGAAATAGGGGACTCCAATTACTCGATGTCGTAACAAGATCTCCCTAGATGCATTTTAGCACATACCAGATTGAAGACCAGGATTCGTGAAGTTCAATTCAAGCCAATTTATTCACCTCACAATATTTCTGATACAGGATGCTGGGTTGCTAGGTTCCCTGGGAAACAGTCTAAGCGTGGATTCCTCGCAGGGCAAACCGAGTGACCACAAACATTTCTCTAACCCAGCTATTTAAAACATTTCATCATGAATATGCAAATATTGTAAACGCCTCTTGGTCCGCCTCCTCTTCAATCCTAGTACATTTCCATTTAATAACTTCTGTTTTGAAGCTCTCTTATCGACATCCAGTTTCGGGGAGTACGTTTCCCATCAGTCTTATCTGTAAGGGAGCACATAACTTCGCCAGGTGGACGAAGGTCAGCCATATGTGTGTATGCTGTCTGCTTTTTAATGAGACAGGATGAAAGAAACAGAAAAATGTGTGCGAGAAGAGACAGGAGTAACTTCATAAGCCATTGTGAGACATTTGTTAAAAACAACTTCATAATTTCAATATTGCAACAGCATATAAGGCACACTTGAAATAAAGTTATAACTCTTCAATATACAAACACATTTATGTGGCTCAGCAGAAATAACCATGTGTTAGTGGTGCTCAGGAAGAGGCAGTGAGTCGTGCACCTCTGACCTGCTGTTTTAGAGCCTCGGTGTGTGGAGAGTCACTGAGGGCCACCTGCACTTTCACTACATCACTGTTGTTGTATGACAGAGTTTGGTAAGTGGTGGGGTTATGATGTTGGCCTGATGTAGTTCATTGGAACCAGCATAACCCTACAGCTGGAGGGTCACTGGTTTTACTGATGTTATACACACTGCACAACTGCTGGATTAATTTAGCTTCAAAACAATGTCCCTGATCAGAACGGAACCGGCGTGGCACACGGAAAATGTAAAACCAATTATTAACTAGGGCTTGGGTTACTGCGTTACGGTGTTGGAATAACTTGTGTGTACTTAGCAAATAAATATATGTATATATGTCAAAGTTTACCCCTCCTCGAACCGCCACCTTAACGTGGTGGAGGGGTTTGAGTACCCGAATGATCCCAGGAGCTATGTTGTCGGGGGCTTTATGCCCCTGGTAGGGTCACCCAAGGCAAACAGGTCCGGGGGGACGGGTCAGACAAAGAGCGGTTCAGAAACCCCTATGTTGATATTAAAAACGAGGTCAGTGACGTCGCCCGGAAAGGCGGTACCGGGGCCCCACCCTGGAGCCAGGCCTGGGGTGGGTGCACGTGGGCGAGCGCCTGGTGGCCGGGCCTTTCCCCACGGGGCCCGGCCGGGCACAGCCCGAAGGAGCGACGTCACTGACCTCGTTTTTAATATCAACATAGGGGTTTCTGAACCGCTCTTTACCAGGAGCTGTCGGGAGGAGAGAGTCGTGCCAGGGCGGTCACAAGACCTCAGCGGTTGCCTGGCATGGGCGTGCCCACCGGGGCGAGGGCCATCATTGCCGCGAGCGGCTTTAATTATTATTATACGCCCGTTCTAAGACGGGACGTATTATGGTACGGCGCTGTCCATCCGTCCGTCCGTCCGTCCGTCTGTCCGTCTGTCCGTCCGTCCGTCTGTGGACACTTCAAAGCTTTGAAGTCTTTGAAGCTTTGTCCACGCTCTAACTCGACAACCGTCTCACCTAGGAATGTCAAACTTCATGGCTGGACACCCCATGGGTCAAGGATGTTCCCTATTGATTTCAAGGTCACATGGTCAAGGTCACAGCCCGACCCTTTACGAAAACCTGCCCGTCGCTCTTGCTAACTGTGATCGTTTCCATCTCTGTCTTTTTATCTTCCATCTCTGTCCTTTTATGTTACGTGCCGTAGATCTGAACTCTCTTCTCAAATGTTCTGCTGCTGAAAGCGAGAACAACCCACATTCTCTGCTTCTTTGAGCTTTGACACATTAAAGCTCAGTCTGTGGACACTTCAAAGCTTTGAAGTCTTTGAAGCTTTGTCTTCATGAAGAGGCAAAACATGTGGGGCATGCGCCGATATATATATAAGGTATACTGTATTTGTGTATTTTATTGTATATTTTTGTATCGATCCATGCTGTAGGTCAGTGGTATCAATTTTATGTGACTTCAGGTTTTTTCACACTTGTTTTCCTTGAAAAAGAAAAAGTCTTAGACCTGCCCTATCGACCTATTAAATTACGTGTATTTAAAATTAACACCAGTATCCTAACGCTATGAGTATTGGGCAGCAAGCTGCCCCCGCGACCCAGCTGGATTAAGCGGGAGATGATGGATGGATGGATGGATGGATGGATGGATCCTAACACTTTAGCCAGCAACATTTTACAGTCAAGCTGCATTTTGGTTTGGGTGTGAATTAATACAATTATAAACACAGAGCCATGATATTTGTTTGGACTCGTTTAATCAGTTTGGACACTGCTTAGGAATGGAACAGGAACAGTTAGGAACAGTTCAGCTTTATTTGCAGACACACATGTTTTAATACTCTTCTCCCTCCTGGTCTCCGTCGACGCTGTCCAAGCCCACCTCTTCATAATCCTTTTCCAGAGCGGCCATGTCCTCTCTGGCCTCGGAGAACTCTCCCTCCTCCATGCCCTCTCCCACGTACCAGTGCACGAAGGCCCTCTTGGCGTACATCAGGTCAAACTTGTGGTCCAGCCGAGCCCAGGCCTCAGCGATGGCCGTGGTGTTGCTCATCATGCAGACCGCACGCTGCACCTTGGCCAGGTCTCCTCCTGGCACCACTGTGGGCGGCTGGTAGTTTATGCCAACCTTGAAGCCTGTGGGACACCAGTCCACGAACTGGATGGAGCGCTTGGTTTTGATGGTGGCGATGGCAGAGTTAACATCTTTGGGAACAACATCTCCACGATACAAAAGGCAGCAGGCCATGTATTTACCGTGACGGGGATCACACTTGACCATCTGATTGGCTGGTTCAAAGCAGGCGTTGGTGATGTCAGCAACGGTTAGCTGCTCGTGGTAGGCCTTCTCTGCAGAGATGACCGGTGCGTAGGTGGCTAGAGGGAAGTGGATGCGCGGGTAGGGCACCAGGTTGGTCTGAAACTCTGTCAGATCCACGTGCAGAGCTCCATCGAAGCGCAGAGAGGCAGTGATGGAGGACACGATCTGCCCGATCAGCCTGTTGAGGTTGGTGTAAGTGGGACGCTCGATGTCCAGGTTCCTGCGGCAGATGTCGTAGATGGCCTCATTGTCCACCATGAAGGCACAGTCGGAGTGCTCCAGAGTGGCGTGGGTGGTCAGGATGGAGTTGTAGGGCTCCACCACAGCAGTGGACACCTGGCAAAACAACAGACTGGTTAGGAAGAACTAGCATCATGGTCCAAGGATGACACAAGTATCCAGTTATGCATTCTTTTTAGACCAGATTTGGTCTCATTACTTTAAAATTAAGATTTTCCTTCAAGGCTTCTCACCTGTGGAGCTGGATAAACTGCAAACTCCAGTTTGGACTTTTTGCCGTAGTCGACTGAGAGACGCTCCATGAGCAGAGAGGTGAAGCCAGAGCCGGTGCCTCCTCCAAACGAGTGGAAGATCAGGAAGCCCTGCAGCCCTGTGCACTGGTCAGCCTGGGGAAAGAGGAAGTTGATGTTAATGAAGGCACTTTTTAATACAATGGACGGTTTGAGTCACTCACGAGTTTGCGAGTTCTGTCGAGAACGACATCAATGATCTCTTTGCCAACTGTGTAGTGCCCGCGGGCGTAGTTATTGGCAGCGTCCTCCTTCCCAGAGATCAGCTGTTCAGGGTGGAATAACTGCCGGTATATCCCTGTGCGCACCTCATCTGAAGAAAAACACACACCATTAAACTACTGGTTTGTGTGTGTGTGTGTGTGTGTATATATATGTATGTATATATGTGTGTGTATATATGTATATATATATGTGTATGTGTATGTGTGTATATATGTGTATGTATGTATGCACACATACACATACACATATATATACACATATACACATACATACATACACACACACACACATCTATCTATATCTCTCCATCTCTATATAGTTGCGCATTTACCTATGACAGTTGGCTCCAGATCCACAAACACAGCTCTGGGCACATGCTTCCCGGCTCCAGTCTCACTGAAAAATGTGTTGAAAGAGTCATCTCCTCCTCCGTGCACCTTGTCACTGGGTATCTGACCGTCAGGCTGGATGCCATGCTCCAGGCAATACAACTCCCAGCATGCATTGCCCATCTGGACTCCGGCCTGGCCGACATGCATTGAAATACACTCACGCTGCAGAGACAGGGGCAACGGTCAGTAATATTCAAAACACTATTGCGTCTGATACAGGAAATACTCAAACCACTGGCCATGAACCACCTTCATATGCTCTTCAGGTGTCGTGAATAAAGTGAAATCAGGGTTTGCGTCTCAAAGAAAGTCTTTGATAATCCACCCAAGTATGGCGGATTTGGCGGGAAGTTTCCCGCCAGTTTCCTTTATGCTGTGTAGTCAAGTCTGTATGCGCCATTACGGTTTCGCAGACCGGTTTGAGCCTGTAGTAACTGCCCTCCCCAAACAGAGGCCCAGCAAATCCGTACCACACCACCAGGGAGGGGAGCCGCCGACACAGGCCGGAAAAAGGTGCCTCCCTCCCCCATAGCAGCAAACGGCATGGCCTCTTTATCTGATGGCGCCTCTGGTTTAGACTTAAACCTTTGAGCCCAAATACTCCAGGGGATTTTAAGACTTCTGGGACTAAAGCAGTGAACATGGCCAGCTAAGGCCACCCTGAGGCTCTGAACAACAACCAACGACATTTTAAAAACTAGTTTTAACAAAGCCTGACTTGTCCAGTCAACCTTGAGTCCCTGACACCATTTTATGGAAAGTTGCACAATGTGCATTAGAAGTCCATTGTTTTTCTAGGCTAAACAACAAGTTAAAATACTTGGACATATGAAACTAGACATTTGCAGAAGACTATGCCTGGTTAGAACCACAGATGTACAAAAGAACGTGAACAGTAGCAGTATTCACGGATTACCGCGCACTTCCTGAACTGCGTCAGCCCAAGCTTGCGCAACAATGCTCCGGATAAATACGTAGGTTAAATCAAAGTTATCTGGACACTATGCGGGTAATTATGAGAAAAGCACCGTGCTCACATTTCAGTCGTAAATGCGTCATTAGTACTTACCATTTTTCTGACTGTTCTCCTCTACACCGACGGTAAAGAGTCTCTGGTAAAGGCAGCTCACTTTGCCAAAGCGGGGCGGCGGGTCCCTTTTATATCTGAGCAGCAGTGGGCGGGGCCAGTGCGTCACTCTACGTGCCTCGGCGGGAGAAAAGGCGATGACGTCATAATGTAGTAAAGAGATAATAATAATGACTGTTTAAGGTTTCTTTGTTTTTTATACGCCCGTTGTGTAAGACGTCCCATCTATGGTATGGCGCTGTCCGTCCGTCCGTCTGTGGACACTTCAAAGCTTTGAAGTCTTTGAAGCTTTGTCTTCATGAAAGATCTGAACTCTCTTCTCAAATGTTCTGCTGCTGAAAGCGAGAACAACCCACATTCTCTGCTTCTTTGAGCTTTGACACATTAAAGCTTTGTAGTGTCTTTAAGTTCTGTTGCTGCAATCTGATTGGTGGAATTCCGATTCTAGAATTCTATATACAATAATTCAAAGTACGGGCGTATTTTGCCCCGCTGGAGGAGCTCTTGTTCTTTTTCTATGTGTGCCTCCCCCTGGCATTCTATGTTTTATAACTTGTGTTTTGTGTTATCATTTTCTATTTTATCAATTATCTTCATCTCGCGGCTCATACACATGGAACTGCTAATAAAAACATATATAATAAAAAAATATATAAATATAAAAATATAAACTATTATTTTATTATAGTACAGTATATTATAGTATAGTATAGACATCACAGCATTTTATGGGCCAATGTTATTTAATACAGATGGAGGCAACTAAAATTAATGTTGTTCAGCTGCAGATTTTTGTTGTAATATAACATGGTCTTGGGTCTAGTCAATAATAGAAATTATCAAGTTGCATATTTACCTTTTTATACGCCCGTGATAAAACGGGACGTATTATGGTATGGCGCTGTCCGTCCGTCTGTCTGTCCGTCTGTGGACACTTCAAAGCTTTGGTCTTTGAAGCTTTGTCTTCATGAAGAGGCAAAATATCAATGTGCTTTTCTGTTGTTTACAATGTATAGGATTATTGTTTCCCTCTTGCCGTAGATCTGAACTCTCTTCTCAAATGTTCTGCTGCTGAAAGCGAGAACAACCCACATTCTCTGCTTCTTTGAGCTTTGACACATTAAAGCTTTGTAGTGTCTTTAAGTTCTGTTGCTGCAATCTGATTGGTGGAATTCCGATTCTAGAATGTGATGATGTCATACTCATACTCCTACTGCAAGAGCCAGATTTCCCTATTGATTATCCGTCCGTCTGTCTGTCCGTCTGTCCGTCTGTCCGTCTGTCTGTGGACAATTTCTTGTCCGCGCTCTAACTCGACAACCGTCTCACCTAGGAATGTCAAACTTCCAAACTGCACCAACAATTCATCTTTAACTAGGTTTGACAAATTCTAACTTAATTCTATATACAATAATTCAAAGTACGGGCGTATTTTGCCCCGCTGGCGGAGCTCTTGTTAAAGATGAATTGTTGGTGCAGTTTGGAAGATTCCAATACTGGCGTTCTATGGCACATACCGGTAAGCACAATAAGGCAGTTCACTACCAATATAATAATAACAAGTGTGAACAAGTCACACGCCCGTACTTTGAATTATTGTATATAGAATTAAGTTAGAATTTGTCAAACCTAGTTAAAGATGAATTGTTGGTGCAGTTTGGAAGTTTGACATTCCTAGGTGAGACGGTTGTCGAGTTAGAGCGCGGACAAGAAATTGTCCACAGACAGACGGGCCGACGGACAGACGGACAGACAGACGGACGGATAATCAATAGGGAAATCTGGCTCTTGCAGTAGGAGTATGAGTATGACATCATCACATTCTAGAATCGGAATTTGCCTCTTCATGAAGACAAAGCTTCAAAGACTTCAAAGCTTTGAAGTGTCCACAGACGGACGGACGGACGGACAGACAGCGCCATACCATAATATGTCCCGTCTTACAACGGGCGTATAATAATTCAAAGTACGGGCGTATTTTGCCCCGCTGGCGGAGCTCTTGTTTACACCTAAGGTCACATGAGATATTCTTAAAGCAGCACTATGTAACTTTTTTGGTACACAACTTCAAGCGGGTAAATGAGAAGGGGAAACAACTGTAACATGGTTAAAAGTCTGAAAAGTAAATTTTGCATGATCTTTAACTACATTTGATTTGACCATAAAAGTGACATAGTGCACCTTTAATGAACTGAGAATTGGTCATTACCTCGACTTTGCACCGGTGCTGCTGCTGCACGACACTGGAGACAGTGCAACTTTGTTTTTTCTCTGTTGAAGATGAGAAAAATATTCAAATACATCTGAGTACACATGGACATGCATCATTAAAGGTGTGTGTGGACTACGTACCCTGAAACGCTGTGTGTTGAACTCCTGGCTGTAGAGGAGTTCGTCGTCTTCAGACGTGTAATCTTTGTTTCTGCGAGTTGCGTAGTTGTGTATCAGTCGAAGGTCTGAGTTGAAGTGAGTTTCTCAGGACCTGTGTCGCCCTTATATACTTATAGAACCCTTTATAAGAGACTCTTGATGATGTCACAAAGAAATAGAATGTCTGACGGAACGTGTTGCCAGGTGACGCCAGGTGAATCTTTCCTTATATGGACATGAGTGCGTTGCCATAGTTACACAATGCTGAATGTCAATAATTACATTGGAAGTGTCTGAATGTCCATCCTAGGCCCTAAACCCCAAACACTACACTGACCTGCACTCTTTAGTGAACTCTATAGAACCTCATTCACTGAGGTCCAGACGCAGTTCACGACTTTGAGGTCACATGTGTATTAGACCTCAATTAGTCTTGATTTAGACCTTATTTAAAACTGGTGTAGACCTGGTTTAGACCTAGTTTAGTCCTGGTTTACTTTTGGTTTAGATCTGGGTCAGACTTTTAGTAATTAGACATGGTTTAGCCCTATATTAGTCCTGGTTTAGACCTGGATTAGTCCTGGTTTAGTCCTGGCTTAGACCTGATTTTGTCACTGTATTTCTCCAGGTTTAGTCCTGTACAGTATATTAGACCTGATTTAGTCCTGGTTAAGACTTAAACAATGGTTTTGTCCTCTAGTGGTCCTGTTTTAGACCTGGTTCAGATCGGGTTTAGACCTAGTTTAGACCTGATTTAGTTTTGGTATAGACCTAGTTCAGATCTGGCTTAGCCCTATATTAGTCCTGGTTTAAACCTGTATTAGTCCTGTATTAGAACTGTATTAGAACCCCTCGGAGGAATAAGATGGACTCGCAGCCCCGACTTTGAACTACACTAAATGTGAACTGTGCCTGAGTGAACTGTGGTAGTAGTTATTACCCCACAGAAGTAAAATTCCCCCCTCTTTAAGCAGGGCTCTACAGTGCGCCCATTTCACTCGCATCTCTCGCTCACGGCACTCGAGTATCAAAGTACGTCTTCCTCTTCCAAAACCAAATAAACTAAAGTCTGAAATAAGCTCACTCAAAATACTATGAAACTGGTCTAACAAGACACATAAGCAACTCCAGGTATGTTTGTGATGAGGAATCATAATTTGTGATGATATAACATTTATCTCCAAGGAGACAAGCAGGTGTTGCCAAACTTACAAATCGCCAAAGTTATCTGTAGAGAAGTGACACAGCTCCGAGCATTTTTATGTAATAAAAACATTTATTTGAATAAATGCAAGACAGGTTTAATGCCTTACTGAGAAACATTACAGGCAAAGCATTTAAATCTCCATGGTGACAGAACCCCCATAGAAAAGTACTATGAAAATTTTCACCAATAATTTTTGTGAGACATCAGTCATAGAACACATGCAAAGTTCACTGGTTCTTTATTTAGTCATTTATTTTATTCAGAGGAAGTAAAACCACTGTTATTTTTTGTGATTAGGTAAAAAAAAAACACTGAAAAATGTTAAATGATTAATGGTACGAGATGATGGTTTTACAAACCATAATGAATCTCTTTACAATGTGGAGGATTATCCCTTCAGTCAGTTTGTTAAAAATATGACTCTGCGATTCTGTTTGTTATTTATATACTGAATAGAAGCAATAACAATGAGATAAGAGACTGAAATATGAACTGGTTAATTTAATAGAAGAGCTTCAAAGCTTTAAAGTGTCCACAGACCTACGGACGGACAGACAGACGGACGGACGGACGGAAGCTTTGTCTTCATGAAGACAAAGCTTTGAAGTCTTTGAAGATTTGTCTTCATGAAGAGGCAAAACATGTGGGGCATGCGCCGATATATATATAAGGTATACTTTGATTTTATCTACCAGATACCAAATGCTCCGGAGGAGCTGGAGGAAATGGCTGGGGAGAAGGAAGCTTGGGAGCCCCTGCTTAGACTGCTGCCCCTGCGACCCGGCCCCGGATAAGCGGAAGAAGATGGATGGATGGATGGAGATACCAAATACAGAAATTGTTCTGCGATCTATGCCCTGTGTCTCACCGGGTCCTTCCACTAGCACACCCATGCCAGGTGTTTCACCTCTGGTGGTTTCCTGTACATCATCCACAGCTACATGCACAGATGCGACAACCTGCAGTCCTGCTGCATCCTATGAATATGCAGGAATACAGGTAAGATTTGATTATTGTGAGTCATCCACTTGATCTTATATTATGTAATATGTATACGCCCGTTGTAAGACGAGACGTATTATGGTATGGCGCTGTCCGTCCGTCTGTCTGTCTGTCTGTGGACAATTTCAAACTTCAAAGCTTTGAAGTCTTTGAAGCTTTGTCTTCATGAAGAGGCAAAACATGTGGGGCATGCGCCGATATATATATAAGGTATACTGTATTTGTGTACTTTATTGTATATTTTTGTATCGATCCATGCTGTAGGTCAGTGGTATCAATTTTATGTGACTTCAGGTTTTTTCACACTTGTTTCCCTCTAAAACGAACGCAGTGAACGACTTTGAGCAGAAGTACGAGCAGCATGAGGCGCTCGGACAGGGCGGATTTGGCTCTGTGTTCGCCGGGGTCCGGATCTCAGACCAACAACCGGTAAGATATACACTTTTTATCTTTTACAAAACCTCAAACGCAAAGTTAATATCAGTTAAAGTGACTTGAGGTGCAGGAAGTCATTTTTCATGTAGAGAATCTGTCTCCATGGAGATGTTTTTTTTTCTGAAGACCGTTAAATACAGAATATTTCATGTTGTCAAAGAAAATGAGAGAAAAACAATCTATGAATTGACCTATAATTTCACATTTTCAGTCTACTCCATTATATAATCATGTCCTAATTTGTGATTTTCAGGTGGCCATTAAACATATTAAAAGAGAGGACGTGGCTTTTGCTCCTGTGGTAAATGAAATAGTTTTTGTTGTTATATTTTCACAGTTTTGTATAGTTTTGCGATATAATTTTCCTCTGGTTTTGTTTCCATTTTCCACTGTTAGACCATTAAAAAGGAGGAGTATTCTGTCCCCGCTGAGGTGCTGCTCATGACCAAAGCAGCTCCGGATGTCAACTCTGTGGGAAAGAACCCCTCTGTGAGTCTCCTGGACTGGTACCTCCAGGACCAAGAGCAGGAGGTGGTTCTGGTCATGGAGAGGCCCACCCCTTCTGAAAGCTTATTCAACTACTGCATGAAGAATGCACCTCTGCCAGAAGAGCAAGCAAAGGTACGGCAAAAAAACAAAAAAGTAATGAAAAAATATACAGTTAGTGCTAAATATTTACATTTGCATGGACGGTAAACATGAAATAACTAGAATAACCACATAGTCCAATATATATTTTAAGAGTAACTGTTGTATTTGGAAAACAATCGATTTTAAAATAACTCTTTCAATCTTTTCTCTTTCATTGTTGTCTTGTCTCATTCATTTGCCCCTTTTTTGTGTAAATTCTTTGAAGAATCTTGAAGAATGTTGAAGAATAATGGCCCCAAAAAAGTATTTGTTTCTTTTCTTTTGTTGTGCATTTAGTTTTAGCTCCCTTTTCTTGGACAAGAAATAGCTTGGCTGTTTAAACATCTACGTCAGCGTTTGTCAGACTGTGCCATGCTTCAGCTCCTTTGCTTTTCCATTTGTATTCTGATTGTCCTATAGTTTCACTTTAGACCAGCTCCTGCTTGAGTCCTCTGGTCCTGATTTCGACCTCGTTTAGACCTCATCTTCATTTCCAGCACGTTTTGTTCCTTTTCTAATCCACGTTCTTCTTCTTGTCCGGCAGGTGCTGATGCGTCAGGTTGTGGATGCTCTGGTGGACCTACATTCTAAAGGGGTTTTCCACCGAGATATCAAAATGGAAAACATCCTGGTCCAGACCACAAAGTCCGGTCCCAGGATCAGGATTATAGACTTTGGCTGTAGCTGCGACATCCAGGCCGAGCCCTACCATGATTACGACGGTAAAATCTCTAACCAGCGGAGTAGTAGTAGTAATAGTCGCAATATTAGTTTAAATACAATATCATTAAAGGTGCACTATGCAATCTATCCACCTCCCGACTTATTTCTATGAGTTTCTCCTTGTTTTCCAGGGACAGAAGAGTACATTCCTCCTGAGGCCTTTACTGAAAAAGAATACCATGCTGGTCCGACCTCAGTGTGGCAGATCGGAGCTCTACTCTACGAGCTGCTGCGCTCCGACGACCACAAAGAGTTTACCACCAAACTGTGGGTCAGGAGAAAACTTCATCTGAGCGGCCTGTCGCCAGGTACGAGCCAAGAAATAGACATTTAGATCTGATTTAGTGTTCGTGACCCTTAAACAATGCACAAAACACAGGATCTAAAGAATGGGCCATGTGAATTGGGAAATGCACAAATAACACAGATCTTTAGTATTATCAACATGAGTTTTTGTCACTTAAGTACTTCACTCACAGCGGAAAGAGCAGCTATGAAATGCACACTCTAAAACTCCTCATTTGTTTGCTTTTGCAGAGTGCCTTCACTTCCTCTCGTCCTGTCTGGCCCGGGACCCAAATCAGAGGATAAGTTTGGACCAGCTGAGCCACCATCCCTGGTTCAGCCTGGAGTAACAAATAAAATACTGTGAAATATTTGCTTATATTTACTATGTATGTGTATGTTTATGAAATGTGCTATATAAATAAAGTGGATTGGATTGGATTGGATGTATTTACTAATATTTACTAAGAAACACCCGACCCAACTTAAAAACCCCAATTCTAAGTGCCCCACCACCAATAAGTATAAATAAGGTCCCTCTAAAGTGCCCCCCTCCACACCCACATCTACAGCCCACATTCACTGCAGAGCTACATTGTGTCTGTAAGAGTAGAATCCAAACTCCAACTGTTAGGACCTTTCACACGGGAATGCGATGCAAAACCGATGCAAAACCAATGCAAAACCGATGCAAAACCGATGCAAAACCAATGCAAAATCGACGCGGTCGAGAACTGTCTTTTTGGGGAAATCGCCGGGGTTCGCCATGGTTTGCAAGATATCGCTATATCAGTGGTTCTTAACCTGGGTTCGATCGAACCCCAGGGGTTCGGTGAGTCAATCTCAGGGGTTCGGCAGGGCTCAAGACTCACATCCAACTCATATGATTGGTGATGACACGCCCCGTTTGGCCGTTATTGGCTGCAGGAAATTTTGTGCACACAATAGTCTTGTGACTGTTGTGATGGTGTTGTGCAATTTCTTTCTTAATATTTTCCCTTCATACTAACTATGTCGAGCAAAAAAAGAAAGTGTGAATATGTGTAAATGGATTCACATGTGTGCACCAATAAAATATATATAACTATGTTTTGAATGTGAAAAAAACATTTTATTTTTCCAATTAAGAAGGGTTCGGTGAATGCGCATATGAAACTAGTGGGGTTCAGTACCTCCAACAAGGTTAAGAACCACTGCGCTATATGAACACAAATGGTCTGAAAGGGGCTTAAGAACCCTTTAAAATTATATTTACAAAAGGTACAAATGAGTCTTTTAACAGCTAGATTAAAATATACAAACACATTTATGTGGCTCAGCAGAAATAACCATGTGTTAGTGGTGCTCAGGAAGAGGCAGTGAGTCGTGCACCTCTGACCTGCTGTTTTAGAGCCTCGGTGTGTGGAGAGTCACTGAGGGCCACCTGCACTTTCACTACATCACTGTTGTTGTATGACAGAGTTTGGTAAGTGGTGGGGTTATGATGTTGGCCTGATGTAGTTCATTGGAACCAGCATAACCCTACAGCTGGAGGGTCACTGGTTTTACTGATGTTATACACACTGCACAACTGCTGGATTAATTTAGCTTCAAAACAACGTCCCTGATCAGAACGGAACCGGCGTGGCACACGGAAAATGTAAAACCAATTATTAACTAGGGATTGGGTTACTGTGTTACAGTGTTGGAATAACTTGCGTGTACTTAGCAAATAAATATATGTATATATGTCATAGTTTAGCCCTCCTCGAACCGCCACCTTAACGTGGTGGAGGGGTTTGAGTACCCGAATGATCCTAGGAGCTATTGAAGAAATATTGTCCTCTTTCTCCAATCTTAAACTCAAACAAATACAATCAGAAGGTGTCGCTGTTCAAAACTGAAATAGGGGACTCCAATTACTCGACGTCGTAACAAGATCTCCCTAGACGCATTTTAGCACATACCAGATTGATGACCAGGATTCGTGAAGTTCAATTCAAGCCAATTTATTCCCCTAACAATATTTCTAATACAGCATGCTGGGTTACTAGGTTCCCTGGGAAACAATCTAAGCGTGGATTCCTCGCAGAGCAAACCGAGCAACCACACAAATCCTTTCACCCAGCTATTTTAAACATTTCATCATGAATATGCAAATATTGTAAACGCCTCGTGTTCCGCCTCCTCTTCAACCCAGTATAATTCCATTTCATAACTTCTGCTTTGAAGCTGCTCTTATCGACATCCAGTATCGGGGAGTACTCTACTGTTGGTTTCCCATCAGTCTTATCTGCAATCAAGCACATAACTTCGCCAGGTGGACGAAGGTCAACCGTGTGTGTGTATGCTGTCTGCTTTTTAATGAGACAGGATGAAAGAAACAGAAAAATGTGTGCGAGAAGAGAAAGAATTAACTTCATAAGCCATTGTAAGACATTTGTTACAAACAACTTCATTTCAATATTGCAACAGCATATATGGCACAATGAAATCAAAGTTATAACTCTTCACTATGTTGTCGGGGGCTTTATGCCCCTGGTAGGGTCACCCAAGGCAAACAAGTCCGGGGGGACGGGTCAGACAAAGAGCGGTTCAGAAACCCCTATGTTGATATTAAAAACGAGGTCAGTGACGTCGCCTGGAAAGGCGGTACCGGGGCCCCACCCTGGAGCCAGGCCTGGGGTGGGTGTACGTGGGCGAGCGCCTAGTGGCCGGGCCTTTCCGCATGGGGCCCGGCCGGGCACAGCCCGAAGGAGCGACGTGGGACCGCCCTCCCCTGGACCCACCATCCGCGGGAGGAACCATAGGGGCCGGGTGCAGAGAGATCTGGGCGGCAGTCGAAGGCGGGGGCCTCGGCGACCAGATCTCTGGACATGGAGACTAGCTCTGGGGACATGGAATGTCACCTCGCTGGGGGGGAAGGAGCCTGAGCTTGTGCGGGAGGTCGAGCGTTACCGGCTAGATATAGTCGGCCTCACCTCCACGCACAGCTTGGGCTCTGGAACCCAACTCCTTGAGAGGGGTTGGACTCTCCATTTCTCTGGCGTTGGCTGTGGGGAGCGGCGGCGAGCTGGTGTGGGCCTCCTCATCGCCCCTCAGCTCAGCCGCTGCGTGTTGGAGTTTACCCCGGTGAACGAGAGGGTCGCGTCCCTGCGCCTTCGGGTCGGGGACAGGTCTCTCACTGTGGTGTCGGCCTATGGGCCGAACAGCAGTGCAGAGTACCCGGCCTTCTTGGAGTCTCTGGGAGGGGTACTGGATAGTGCGCCGACCGGGGACTCCGTTCGCCCATGTGGGCAATGACAGTGACACTTGGAGAGGGGTGATTGGGAGGAACGGCCTCCCTGATCTGAACCCGTGCGGTGTTCTGTTATTGGACTTCTGTACTCATCACAGTTTGTCC
Source organism: Odontamblyopus rebecca (assembly GCA_030686955.1). Lineage (NCBI taxonomy): Eukaryota > Metazoa > Chordata > Actinopteri > Gobiiformes > Gobiidae > Odontamblyopus > Odontamblyopus rebecca. Next base: position 16,811,332 of record CM060675.1, on the reverse strand, counting down.
ATAACGAACACCATGTTCAAGCACAAGGGGGTCCATCGGTGCACGTGGCACCAGGACTCCCTAGGCCGGAGGTCGATTATCGACTTTGTTGTCGTGTCATCTGACCTCCGGCCGTGTGTCTTGGAAGAGAGGGGCAGAGCTGTCAACTCACCACCTGGTGGTGAGTTGGGTCCGCTGGCGGAGGAGGAAGCCGGAAAGACCTGGCAGGCCCAAGCATATCGTGAGGGTCTGCTGGGAACGTCTGGCGGAACCTTCTGTCACTGAGGCCTTCAACTCACACCTCCGGGAGAGCTTCTCCCAGATCCCGGGGGAGGCTGGGGACATGGAGCCCGAGTGGGCTTCGTTCTTGGCCTCCATTGTCGATGCGGCCGTTCGTAGCTGTGGCCATAAGGTCTGCGGTGCCTGTCGCGGCGGCAATCCCCGAACCCGGTGGTGGACACCAGAAGTAAGGGATGCCGTCAAGCTGAAGAAGGAGTCCTACCGGGCCTTACTGGCCCGGTGGACTCCTGAGGCAGCTGACGGGTACCGGCGGGCCAAGCGTGCTGCAGAGTTGCAGGCGGTTGCAGAGGCAAAAACTCGGGTCTGGGAGGAGTTCGGGGAGGCCATGGAGGAGGACTATCGGACGGCCCCAAGGAAATTCTGGCAAACCTTCTGGCGCCTCAGGAGGGGGAAGCGGTCCTTCACCAACACTGTTTACAGTGTGGGGGGAGAGCTGCTGACCTCGACTGGGGATGTTGTCGGGCGGTGGAAGGAATACTTTGGGGATCTCCTCAATCCCACCGTCACGTCCTCCGAAGAGGAGGCCGGGGCTGGGGACCCAGAGGCGGACTCATCCACCACCCTGGCTGAAGTCACTGAGTTGGTTGGAAAGCTCCTCGGTGGCAAGGCTCCGGGGGTGGATGAGATCCGTCCTGAGTACCTTAAGTCTCTGGGTGTTGTGGGGCTGTCTTGGCTGACACGCCTCTGCAACATCGCGTGGCGGTCGGGAACAGTACCTTTGGACTGGCAGACCGGAGTGGTGGTCCCTCTGTATAAAAAGGGGTCCAGTTCGGGGACCACAGGATTTCATCGCTGCTTTTTGCGGATGATGTTGTCCTGTTGGCTCCATCGAACCAGGACCTGCAGCGTGCACTGGGGCGGTTTGCAGCCGAGTGTGAAGCGGCTGGGATGAATCAGCTGTTCCAAATCCGAGGCCATGGTTCTCGACCGGAAAAAGGTGGATTGCCCTCTCCGGGTGGGTGGGGAGTCTCTGCCTCAAGTGGAGGAGTTCAAGTATCTCGGGGTCTTGTTCAGGAGTGAGGGGAGGATGGAGCGTGAGATTGACAGGCGGATCGGTGCAGCGTCGGCAGTGATGCAGTCGCTGTATCGGACCGTTGTGGTGAAGAGGGAGCTGAGCCGAAAGGCGAAGCTCTCGATTTACTGGTCAATCTACGTTCCTCCCCTCACCTATGGTCATGAGCTCTGGGTAATGACCGAAAAGACAAGATCGCGGATACAAGCGGCCGAAATGAGTTTCCTCCGCAGAGTGGCCGGGCGCTCCCTTAGAGATAGGGTGAGGAGCTCGGTCACACGGGAGGAGCTCGGAGTAGAGTCGCTGCTCCGCCAGCTGAGGTGGCTCGGGCATCTGGTCCGGATGCCTCCTGGACGCCTCCCTCGGGAGGTGTTCCGGGCATGTCCCACTGGTAGGAGGCCCCGGGGAAGACCCAGGACACGCTGGAGGGACTATGTCGCTCGGCTGGCCTGGGAACGCCTCGGCATCTGTCCAGAGCAGCTGGAGGAAGTGGCTGGGGAGAAGGAAGCTTGGGAGCCCCTGCTTAGACTGCTGCCCCCGCGACCCGGCCCCGGATGAGCGGAAGAAGATGGATGGATGTCATAGTTTAGTTTAGTTTATTATTTATTTGTCAGGAAAATGTACAAAAACATTAATCCCCCAAAGAGAAAAGACGCTTTGGACCAGATTTAGCTAAAGCTACTTTCCATCTGCAGCCCCGGGTAAATGTGCACGACAGGAAAACAAATCATAACAAATTAGCTTATATATAAAAATACCCCACATGAGAGACACTTTTACCCCACATGAGAGACACTTTTACCCCACATGAGGGACACTTTTACCCCACATGAGATACACTTTTACCCCACATGCGGGACACTTTCACTCCAAATGTGGGTCACTTTTACTCCAAATGTGGGTCACTTTTACCCCACATGAGAGACACTTTTACCCCACATGAGAGACACTTTTACCCCACATGAGAGACACTTTTACCCCACATGAGGGACACTTTCACTCCAAATGTGGGTCACTTTTACTCCAAATGTGGGTCACTTTTACCCCACATGAGAGACACTTTTACACCACATGAGAGACACTTTTACCCCACATGAGAGACACTTTTACCCCACATGAGAGACACTTTTACCCCACATGAGAGACACTTTTACCCCACATGAGAGACACTTTTACCCCACATGAGAGACACTTTTACCCCACATGAGGGACACTTTTACCCCACATGAGAGACACTTTTACCCCACATGAGAGACACTTTTACCCCACATGAGAGACACTTTTACCCCACATGAGAGACACTTTTACCCCACATGAGAGACACTTTTACCCCACATGAGAGACACTTTTACCCCACATGAGAGACACTTTTACCCCACATGAGAGACACTTTTACCCCACATTAGAGACACTTTTACCCCACATGAGAGACACTTTTACCCCACATTAGAGACACTTTTACCCCACATGAGGGACACTTTTACCCCACATGAGAGACACTTTTACCCCACATGAGAGACACTTTTACCCCACATGAGGGACACTTTTACCCCACATGAGGGACTCTTTCGCCCCTAATGAGGGACACCTTTTTGTCCAGGTGTCGTACATACATGTTTGTGCCTTTGTGCGCTGACCAACAATAATAGAAATCAAGTTTTCATTCGGCAGGCGATAATCCTACTAATTTCAGTATCATTTTGGTAAACTGCTACTGTACTTGCTTGGATGTGTTTGGCCCGATCTTGCCCCCAGTCTTAGCAGTAGCACAAGCGCTAAGGAGGGGGCGTGTCCAGGCCGGGCTGTGCTTCACTGCTGGAGGCTGGACTGGGACAGTACATATATATAAGTACATATACGGTGATGGCATCTGAACCAATCTGTGCCCGCTGTGGCATTTAAAAGCACTGCCCCTGTGGGTAATGTGTCTCATGTCACGTCCATGAGAAGAGTACATGTGTGCAGAGTGCCACCTCTGTTGGCAAATGCAAAATTCTGTATTCCTGGTGCCTCTACTGGTGCGTACTTGCACTGTGGGGCTGTTTTATTGTCCTCATATATTATTTTTCCCCATACCCCTCTGTGCTGCTGCAATGAGGCAAAGACATTACAGACATTACCCATATTCTGTCTTGACAATCTAGCCGCCATTAGATCGTCCTGGTTTGCATTTAAAGTCAAAGCGTGCTCGTTCTGAAGCCCGTTTCTCTTCTACAACTGTGACCCGCTAGATATTCAAAAAAGTTTTATGTTACTGCCCATTTAAGCACTTTGAAAATGTACACTTCAAATTTCAGCAGCTAAAATTAAAAATAATTCATGTTTTTCAGAGTTAAGTGAAAAATTCAGCAGCATTTAAAATTTAAAATCTGACGAAACAAATGATCTTCCGTGAAAATCCACTGCCCATTTCCGTGAACTACTATGCCTCGCTAGTACTAGTAGTCCTAATTTGCAGTACTACTCCACAGTACCAACTCCTGTGTGGCGGTTTGCTCAGGGACTTACTACAGCGATACGAGTTGTCAGGAGTTATCGCTGACAAGGGAGCGTGGATTCTTGTGTATTATATTCTTGGGTGGAAGTTTTACCGGCACAGACTGACAGGTTCTCTCTGCTGTTCACTAAGTCACTCTGAGCTTCTGACATGTTTACTCAAAGATTTTCCTCCAGACTTGATGTCATATTTTTGGAGGCTTCGGAGTTACAAAATATGTTACGGTACTGTACGAGTTATTCAGAATTTGTTGTGTTGTGTTGCCATCCTGGCCACGTTTACATGATGTTTTTTGATTCCGAAATCATTATTCTGAATTAAATAGTTCGGATTTAAAATATTCTCCTTTGAGTTTACTTGGAAATGATAATTCTGATTTGAGGTTTCCATGGAAAACACGTTAATCATCTTTATTTCATTCCGCTTAACGTCTGGGGGTGGGGAAGGGTGCTGATCGGACAGCGACACAAGCATATTTACGTCTTTGGGAATTAAGTTTCATTCCGAATAATCATTTTCATCAGTGTTTACATGGTCTTTTTTAAAGCGGAATGAATTTTTATTCAGGATCAAAGCTCTTATGTAAACGTGGCAAAACATTGTCACATTAATGTAGTGGATTTTTACTTTACATAAGCAAAAAAAGAGTGATGGAACCGCTAGATTAGATTAGATTTAGATTCAACTTTATTGTCATTACACATTATGTATAAACACAAGATAATGAAATGTGGTTTAGCGTCTAATCAAAAGTGCGACATATACAGAATGTGGAGTATATACAGTATAGACTATATAAAGTATATTACAGTGTAGAGTGTAGTTTGTAGTGAATATATACAAATAAATAAATATGTCCCTATGAACAAGAGGGAATTAGGTCTGTTATACATGAGGGATGGTTAGCAGATGTATGATAAACAATATATATATAAAGAAATGTAAAAAATATTAGGGTCAATGTTAACGCATGGGATTACACAAAAATACTGCACTAATGTTTTTTTTTAACGCAGATTAATTTATTCTGAAGGCTCGTCTAAGGAAAGTGTGGATGTTGACCTGAAAGGCGGCGCAGGTTATTAGGTCAGTGATCAGGTCTGTCCATACGGGACTTTAGATCAAACTAAGGTAGTTTGCAGATATCGCAGTGATGAACTCTCTTTCCACAGAAGCACAACAAGTTTAAAATAGCATCTTAAAGCAAAACACGGGTTTGATTCAGCGGCAGCAACAATGATGCTACTTGTACCAACAACAAGCCGAGCACGAGAACCCGCGGCAATGATGTCACCAAAACTACCAGCGATAGAAAAATGTGATTAATCTGATTAAAAAAATGAATCGTTTGACAGCACTAAAACATATACACTATATATTTTATTTATTGCCGCCAACATTATGAAATTTGAAAGGTGAATCTTTAAGCTTCACTGTGTGACTTTTTTGGTGGAGGATTTGTCATCTGTTTGTCTCCATGGAGATGTTAATGTTTTGCCAGCAAAAGTAGCATTTCTACAATACCCATTATATTGCAGTAAATATCGTACTATGAGTTGAATACGGTGGCGATAACATAAAGATTTGGATTGTCTGTAAACAGATATGAACACGAAACGGATATGGACACGTTTGAAAATTGCGCCCACGACTTTGAAAAGTGTGAAAGTGCTAAAAAACAAATCAAAATTTAAATTTGAATGCACGTGAGTATTATAATTTCCTCCACAAACAACAAAATCTCCTGTCTTATTCTGCGTAAACTCAACCTGTAGTTTACATCTGCACAAACATGCTCGGAAACGTGATTCTTGTATTGTTTTCTCAGTTCAAATTTCAGTATTTTTGTCATTTCTTTAAAAAAATTCTGAACTTTGAACAGAAACCTATTATTAAACCAAATCACAAATCAAATCACTATCGCAATTTCAGCAACTCTGCACTCTTTTTCCACTCTCCCCCTTCACAAACGTGCTAACAAGTGGAGCCCCAGTCTGCTGCTCCGGTCGGGGGTGCTCTCGCTTGTGCTTGGCCCCCGTGTGGGATGGGGAGAGCTGGGTCCCCTGGTGCTCCGTGGCCCCCCGCTGCTGGACCCTGCCAAGTGTAATTAAACATTTGGCCCCTACAATTACTCAGCAGCCTCACATGCCAACGCCAGGCCGCTCCCATCTGCATTTCAAAGAGCTCGGTTTTTTGTCTTTAAGAAGTTGGGGAACTGACAGAAGAGAAGACGGGACCAACTTTGAGTCTGGAGAGAGTTTGAGAGGGAGGTGGGGGGTCTTCCAAATAAACTGTGAAGTTGAAGAGGTAGATTTGTCGTGCAAAATGGACTTTTCAGAGCTTCTTACCATTTTATAGTTGTTTTTTTTCTTCACGTTGTATTCGGAACGATTCGTATATGTTTGAGTCATCTTTAATCGCTTATTTTCAAGACGCCATTTCGTTCTCCAATTTTACTTTTTTAATTCAGTCACACACGTAGGATTTGGCAGCGTTGCGTCGTCATTTTGGTACAGATGGCTAAAAAAACTCTGCTGTCGAAGGTGCTGACAACTTCACGGCTCTTTGTTGTGATGACATTTATGGCGACGTCGGCTCGGGCTCTGCAGTTTTCCTAACACCAAAGTCATCAGAAGTCGTTTTAGATGAATATTGTGATTTAAAATGTCCAATTTATAACTTAATGATCGGTGGATGTCATAGATTATAACTATAGAGCAGACAGAAGCTCAGCAGGTCTTCTTCAAGGTATACTTTAGGGATATTTGTTGGCTGTGCTGCAACTAACAATTGTTTTAGTATTCCACTATCGTCAGATTATTATTTCTGTTGTACATTGAGACTTTTTACATACATTTTAAATTAAACAAAGGTTGAAATATGGTCACTGAAGGCTTTGAAACAGAGAATAACAGTTGCAACAAAGTGTAGTATGGATGAACATCAGAAATGCTCTTGGTTCTAACAGTGCAGTAAAGTCCAGATAATGATTCTGAATATCAAAATACAACACTGCGCCGGTGAACACTCATATTCCACTGACTCGTGTTCTTCGTCGTGCATCGTGTATGTAAATGAGCCATGCAGCTTTAAGTTTTGTTTCTGTAAAACGTAAACAAATGTGCACAAATTTGCATTAAACACGTTATTACTCGGTGTATATACTGAGTGGAGTACCGGAGATGTGTGTAGAGTGGTGGGTGAGCACCTGAAAAGAAAACACACAGGAGTTATTGGAGGCGCTTCAGAAAAGGAAAAGACAACATAAGTATGATTATTAAACGCCGAGCGAGCTCTTGTTTCGTTTAAGACGATTATGACTGTCTTTGAACGCTAAGCAAGCTCCACCTCCACCCTTTGGTGATTTGTTAACGATGTAGAACAGCGATATGCACCCATGATTTAATGTTACATGCGCGAGCAGCATATTGTAACGGTGTTGAGACAGCACTGAACTCGAGACAGGCTTTTCCGAATAACTGGTTTATCGAATGAGCACAGAGAAAACAGCAGTAACCTCTGCAACTCACAGCACACACAGGGTAATCTCCCAGGAAAATCTAGCGCACACACACACACAGTGTAGGAGCCTAAAATAAATATAAGGAACACATGAAAATTGCAACCACTTGATTTTTTTTTCTTTAATTAGTCATTTAGGTTTGTCGACTAATTGAAAAATTAGTCAAGTGGTTAATCGTATAAACATGTTGTATACCTTTACCTCATTGCATTGCTTTTTAGTTCTTTTTTAATGACATTTTTTGTAAGGTAACCTCACTTTTTCATTGCGTAGTCATAACATAAACTTTTACCAGTCTGAACAGCGCATCAAAACATTGCTATTTACTGCTTTTTATAAAGAAATACATGTGGCCCCATGGAAAAAAATAATTACCCACCCCTCAGCAGAACAATGCTTTGTACTCTCGTTTAAATAACCCAGAAAAAAAGCTAATTCAATAAAACACAAGTATAATTTTGATCATTATAATACCTTCTGTAACTGTTTAGTAGCTTTGAAATGCACTTTTGAAATTCCCACTATTCCACATCATAGAAAAAGCTGACGACAACTTACCCTTTCCTTGACTTCAAATGTTAAAAGTCCATGTACCTTTCTGAGCATGCATAGTTAGTACAAGGTATGGTATCACTTCATTGCACTTTAGCTTAGCATTAGCCCTTTGGTGGTCTTCATCACAGCTGGCTACGTCGTGCTAATAGATTGTGACTGGCGCTGGAGCTGACCCGGGGTGGGGGCGAGGGGGTGGGTAGACTCCGGGGCCCCAACACGCCTGACCTCGGGCTCGGCGTGGCCCGGCGGAGGAAGCGCGTCGCGGGTTTTTTTTTTGACTCTGAAGGGCACCTGCGTCGCTCGGTGGCAGCCCTTGTCAAGCTTAACTAATTTTGAAATTGACCTCTTGACTCGGTTTCCCACGGTGCACTTGGGTTCCGCCTGCCAACGCGCTCCCCGGCTTGACTTCTGCTTCTAATTACCGGGCGACGTGGAAAAAGTTGTTATCCGATTAGGGCGCTCTTTATAAAACCGTATCATTGATTGTATCCTTGGGTACAAATTAGCCCATTAGCACACAACAGGACGTAGCCGCGTGCTAGCGAAATGGAGCTAAAGCCGATAATGGTCGCAGTAGCTAAAGTGGTTGACCTACTGTGAGGGATTAGGAAGGCCTGGCAATTTAACAAGCTTGGACGGAGAAGTCAGAGGAGCCGGGTCCATGCTGGTCCAGTTTTAAAATGGTGAACAAGCCTGAATTATACGTCGCAAACCCACACATCGATGGTACGGAACATCTGGAGGCTGATTCCACGGAAATGGGTAGTTGAAGAAAATGAAAAGTGGTTCTATAAATAAAGTTGGATTGATTGAAGAAGTTTTATGTCATACTGTGGACAATTATAGCCAAAAAACAGCATTTCCATGGAAACCCTCCTCCAGACCAGGAGGTTTAGAAAGGTTTATAGACATACAGCGGGCCCTCGTTTATCATGGAGGTTACGTTCTAAAAATAACCCGCAATAGGAGAAATCTGTGAAGTAGTCAGCTTTTTTTTATTTTTTATTTTTTACAATTATTGTATTTGTTTTAAGGCTGTAAAACTCCTCCGTGATCTAAGATGAGGAGCGAGCGGGGGCTGAAAAACATAGTTATAGGGACTTGTTGCCGCTGTTTTTTATTCTTCTAAACAGACATGCCACCTTTGATTACGCAGAAGACAATGCGCAGGTTCTCCCTTAGCCAATCAGAACGCAGAACACAATGTGCGTAAAAAAAACATGCAAAATTGCACCAAAAAAAATCCGTGAAACAGTGAGACCGCGAAAGGTGAACCACATTATAGTGAGCGACGACTGTATAAGTAAAGGTATCATGTTTTTCAGGGTTTTTTCAATGATTTTACTCATACATTGTTGCCACATTTACATGAGAGCTTTAATGCCGAATATAATTTAATTCGGAATAAATATTAATTCTGCTCTAAAAAGTCCATGTAAACACTTAATTCCTAATGAAAATAATTATTCGGGTTAGGGTTACTTAATTTTGGGTTAGTTGGTGGTTTATTCCGATTTTAAAGCCAAATGAATTTATTCTTCGATCATGTAAACGTTTATTCTTCAAAATAATCCCAGTCGTTTATGCTCGTTGGGTCGCTCTTCTGATCCGGCTCCTCCAGTCGTCTCTTGGGACTTTCCTCCACGTCTCTTTGGATTTGTGAGCGGGATGTGGGAGTGGGCTGAGGTGTCACAGCCTCAGACTCAGTTTGTCTTCTTCCTCCTTCTCCGACACTCTTCCCTTCTCCTCCTCAGCTCACAGACGTAAAGCGTGAGGAGAGAATTCTCCAGCTGCTGCTTCATTATCATCGGAACGACCGCGGAAAAAGTTCGGATCTCGTTTGTGTCGGCGGCATAACGACAAACCGAGATGACAGAAAAGCCAGCAGCAGCTGAAGTGTGTGTTTTCTTCACAAAGACGTAAATATGTTCGTGTCGCTGTCCAATCAGAACCCTTCCCCACCCCCAGACGCTGAGCGGAATTAAATAAAGCCGATTTAACGTGTTTTCCATGGAAACCTCAATTCAGAATTATTATTTCCAGAATAGAACATTTTAATTACAACAGTTTAATAAATGTGAAAACAGTTTTGAACATGAATATCTTACTTCTTGTAGGTCTAAGATGGACTTAAAATGTAAGAACCTGGACTAAACCATGATTGAAGTGGCTCAGTTTGGGTCTAGTCCTTATGGCTTTGGGAAAACCATCTTTCTAGCATCCAATTCTTAGTTTTGTTGACAGTGAATTTATACCACACACTTTCTACACATAATATATTTCACAATGTGGCTTTAGATTCTGGTTCATGTTGCGGTTTACCTGGATAAGTTTGTTATTTTTCATTCTAATTATCAAAAAGTTTGTCATTCTTGACACTGTGCCAACTCTAACAATGCCTCCCCCTCTTTCCTAACACCCCTGTCGGCTCCGGCGGTACCCCCCGTGTTTGTGGTTGCCACGGTGACTGGAAGAATGCCAGGCCGGTTTGGTTGTTGACGTAGCATCTGTTGAGCAGTGCTGTAAAGACGAGGCCTGTTGACATATGGAGGAAAAGGAGGTTATAGAGACGTGGTGACGACCTGTGAACGCTGACATTGTTTTTGATTGAGTATTTGTTTATCTCTGTGCATGAACAAACTTACTTGGTTTGATATAGATATGTTATGAAAAAAGGGTGTTTTATATCTTTAATGTCCTTTATTATGTAAAAGTGGCTCTCTAATGTTGTTAAATCCTCAAACAGACCTGGAGTTGTGTTTTGTTTCATTCACACAGGTTAAGAAAACAGAATTACTCTACAGTCCACATCTCCAAAGCCCAAAATGCTTTGTTCCACTTTGTGATGTCATGAAGCAGTAGTTTTAAGTTAACAGCTCCTTTTACCTTTTATTCAGTAGAGATGTTTCAATACTGTAACAGGTAAATGTTTAAATACTAGAGCCGTACAGGACAATAATGATGAGAAATGTATATTACTACAGCTGACAATGTGGAATGTGTGAGAATATGGAGCAGGAGTAAATAAGTTTATACTTCCACCTGCTCCATTTTGAGCAAAAGGAACTGCAGAATTATGTGACATAAGTTTGTATTTGTAGAACTCATGAGTTTGTATTTGTGAAATTTTGTTTAAATGGAACCTGCAAGTTGCTCAAATAAACCTAAAAGAAAAAAAAAGAAAAAGAGATTAGTAATTCCAGGGCTGAAATGATCCAAATAATTCTAGTCAATGATGGTGTATGGAGTTCAAAAACACAGTAAAGCGCTTCATGACATCACAAAGTGGAACAGAGCATTTTGGGCTTTGGAGATGTAGTGTTTTCTGTTGGAGAGAAGAACACCACTCCAGATATGTGATGTGAAGAGGAAACAACACATGGCAGAATATGGGCCCTTTGGAAACTGTAAATCTTTGTTAGATTTGCAAAAGGAGAAATTCAATTTGTCAACTGGACAAAAGTTTATTTTGGTCAAATACTCATCCAAGCTGCTTCGTCAGTTCAAACAGGGTATTTTATATCTTAAATGTTCTATATTATGTGAACTGTCTCTTGTGAGTTTTACATAACTGAAGAAGCAGCCTGAATGAAACGTATTCAAGCAAAATAAACTTTTGTCCAGTTGACAAATTGAATTTTTCCTTTTGCTGTGGATTCTACCTGGATGACAGGAATTTTTTATTTATTTATATATATTTTTTTCATTTATTTGTAAAGGCACAGCACATATTAATGGACATTTCAAATATAAATATGCAAAGATTAGAGCCAGTGTGGCTAATTTCCATTTTCAGTCCCTTGGCAGGTTGATGTCAAAGAATCTACAAGTCAGGGAAAAGTACAGCGACAATCACACAAAAGTACAGCAAGAGTCACACAAAAGTACAGCAACAATCACACAAAAGTACAGCAACAATTACACAAAAGTACAGCAACAATCACACAAAAGTACAGCAACAATTACACAAAAGTACAGCAACAATCACACAAAAGTACAGCAACAATCACACAAAAGTACAGCAACAATCACACAAAAGTACAGCAACAATCACACAAAAGTACAGCAACAATCACACAAAAGTACAGCAACAATCACACAAAAGTACAGCAACAATCACACAAAAGTACAGCAACAATTACACAAAAGTACAGCAACAATCACACAAAAGTACAGCAACAATCACACAAAAGTACAGCAACAATCACACAAAAGTACAGCAACAATCACACAAAAGTACAGCAACAATTACACAAAAGTACAGCAACAATTACACAAAAGTACAGCAACAATCACACAAAAGTAAAGCAACAATCACACAAAAGTACAGTAACAATTACACAAAAGTACAGCAACAATCACACAAAAGTACAGCAACAATCACACAAAAGTACAGCAACAATTACACAAAAGTACAGCAACAATCACACAAAAGTACAGCAACAATCACACAAAAGTTCAGCAACAATTACACAAAAGTACAGCAACAATCACACAAAAGTACAGCAACAATCACACAAAAGTACAGCAACAATTACACAAAAGTACAGCAACAATCACACCAAAGTACAGCAACAATCACACAAAAGTACAGCAACAATCACACCAAAGTACAGCAACAATTACACAAAAGTACAGCAACAATCACACCAAAGTACAGCAACAATCACACAAAAGTACAGCAACAATTACACAAAAGTACAGCAACAATTACACAAAAGTACAGCAACAATCACACAAAAGTACAGCAACAATCACACAAAAGTACAGCAACAATTACACAAAAGTACAGCAACAATCACACAAAAGTACAGCAACAATCACACAAAAGTACAGCAACAATCACACAAAAGTACAGCAACAATCACACAAAAGTACAGCAACAATTACACAAAAGTACAGCAACAATCACACAAAAGTACAGCAACAATCACACAAAAGTACAGCAACAATCACACAAAAGTACAGCAACAATCACACAAAAGTACAGCAACAATCACACAAAAGTACAGCAACAATCACACAAAAGTACAGCAACAATCACACAAAAGTACAGCAACAATTAAACTAAAGTACAGCAACAATTACACAAAAGTACAGCAACAATCACACAAAAGTACAAATTCAACTTCATAGTACAGAAATTCATATAAATCTGCTCCTGCTTTTTTGTCAATTATTTTATTAGAAATTACAATTAAAATAAACAAAAAACTTTAACCAGCTTGAAAACTGTTAAACAAACCAAACAGAAGCATAAAATAGCTCGAGACTTATATGGCGCTGCAGATCAAATCATATCATCCTCCGCTCTTATGCATTTTAATGGCTACTCCAAGATGACTTTTAAAAATCCCACCTATCGCCACCGCCTCCATTTCCCATAAGCCCCTTCCCTGGCACTCCGTTGCCATTGTCGCCGCCCTGCTCCACATTAGCATGACAAAGCCTGCCAGGACACGCATGGTTTCATTCACAAAATCATCTCCCGATCGAATCTACTACCACCACACACACACACACACACACACACACACAGACACACACACACAGACGAGTTAAAAAAAGGGGGAAAATCCATGGCCCCGGGATCGGCGCTAAATGAGACCAGGCGAGTGCACCCAAAGCGTGCTCGCTGAAGCAGGAAGCGGCCGTACAAAGGCGCAGTTGTGCGTCGGGGATACGGGGGTCGTGACCTCTGCAGCGCCCGACCCCTGACCTTTGGGAGGGGGTCGTGTTTATTTGGAAATGACACATTACACCTCATGTGTCGAGCCACAAAGAGCCTGTCAGTCAAATATCTGGGAGCGGGGCCAAAGCGACTGCTCGGTTCCAGGCGGTTTGAGGAGTGCAGTCGTGTTTGATGCTGTACCCATGTGGAGATGCTATGTTATGCTAGTTTTCTACTTTTTCAGGTTGGAATTTATTGTGAAGTTAACTCTCGCAACTGTTGTTAAACGCTTAAGAAGGTTAAAATTCAAATAAATCCTCTTACCGTGTACTTTTACCAAAATACACCATTTCCTGATCTATGTTATAATGTTGTTTCGTCATCACAAACAGACCTGGAGTTGTGTTTTGTTTCATTCACACACGTTTAACACAATAATTCTGCATATTTAGGTCTTCTCTCAAACTGAAAACACTCTTATTATGTCATGTGGTAACACAGGAAGTAATTTCAGCCCTGGAATTGCACATCTCTGCTAAAAACTGATGCATAAGTATCAGGATGGTCCATCAGACATGGTAAATAAAGTTTCAGATCACCTCGATTAGAACCCTGCGTTAGGTTTTAGCATCCAAAAGATGATTTAGGAAGAAATTTGGAAGAAAAAATAAATGTTTTAAGGTTGCTCAAGCTGCAAGTTCTTGGAAGTTGACTAATTTTGCCTTTTCAAGCTTTTAATGAAATTTGTGGACTTTCTAAGCAACTTTTATGGACTTTCCAAGTATTTTTTTCTGAAAGTTTCAGTTTGTGTTTGCAGAATAAAATGTCAAATTATTCGAATGCGCCTTATTTATTTGGTTCGCTGTTTTAGTATAGGCCATAGGGCAATTTTCTGTCAAGTTTTGTGTCTTGAGCAACCTCTAAATATTAGTTAAAATGCATAAAATTTGGACCCAAATATTTTGGCCAGATATGGAACCAAATGTAGGGTTCTAATCTAGAGAATCTAAAAAAAAATGTTTGGGGCTACCCTATTGTGGATATTAGTAATGTTTGTGAGAATGAGGGAGACTTAAATTGAAATACTGACTTCCACTTCCAGTGAAAACCAGGGACCCCAGTTCTAATAAAGTATGAACGGCGACTTAAATCACAATGATTCAGGCTTAGTAATGCCTTAATTTAGGGGTAAGGGTCATAATTAAAGGAACTGTTTGTAGTCTGCGCTCCGTTTTAAAAAAGTACAGTCTTACAATCACAACTAAACCTGTGTCACCAGAGCCTTCACCTGCAGATAGAGACACGGCCAAGTTTGTCTCATTCTCCGTTTATGGACAGGCCTCATGTCAAAGTGACCATTCAGATCAGAGAGAGACAGTTAAGGTTTCAAATAACTGGACCCATATTTGATTTGAAAAATTTAATAGCACTCAGATGGTCAATGTCCAAAACCTTTTTCATTTTAAAATTACATTTCAGAAAAAAACCATCAGATAATTTTTCTTGCTACAGGTACTGTGGTCCAAAACACAGATGAAGGCTTATTGCTGAAATGTAATTTAGAAATAAACAAGAGCTCCGCCAGCGGGGCAAAATACGCCCGTACTTTGAATTATTGTATATAGAATTAAGTTAGAATTTGTCAAACCCAGTTAAAGATGAATTGTTGGTGCAGTTTGGAAGTTTGACATTCCTAGGTGAGACGGTTGTCGAGTTAGAGCGCGGACAAGGTAATGTGTAGTTGTCTTGTATTCTCTCTCTCCCGTTGCCTAGCAACCGCTGCAGCTGGAACTGTGTGTCACCTTTGAACTTTAAACTTCAAAGCTTTGAAGTGTCCACAGACGGACGGACAGCGCCATACCATAATACGTCCCGTCTTATAACGGGCGTATAATAATGTCATGTATCAGTACTCGGTATCTTCAAGTACTCAGAAAGAAGCAGTCGTACTCATTTTTGTGCATCCCTTTTTCATACTAAATACCTGGAAAAAGTCTATTTGATGGTAACATTTTATATAGAGCTTTTCCACCTTCAATGCATTTAAAGCACTTTTCCATCAGGGAACCACGCCAAAGGACACAACAACAGCATTCTTCTTTGGGAGCTGGAATCGAGCCACCAACCTGTGGGCCAGAGGATCTGATCACTCTCCCAATGATGTGTATGTTGAGAGCGGGATTCGAACCGGCAACCTTCAAATTAGAGGACGAGCACTATATCAAATGAGCTACTGTCACTAGTGCATAAAAAACAATCGACAACAACAAAACTGAACACTTTTTTGCAGTTAATAGATGCTTTTATTTAAATGAGTGCGCATCTACTCCTCAGTGGAATCGTCATAAGGAGGAGGGCGGGGCGGAGCAAAGTCGGCCATGTTGGGAAGGTCAAACACCACACAGCAGCTCAGGGCAAAACGAGGGATCTCCATGTCCCGCACCTGAGTCCAAACTCCGGTCCTTGCATCAAAACATTCACAAGCACAATGAATGGTGTCCTGATTGCACCCGCCTACAACATATAGCTGATTGTCAACAACCTCGATGCCAAAGTGGCTGCGCCTGGTCCACATGTTGGGTAGGCGGCGCCACGTGTTGGTTGCGGGGTTATAGGCTTCAACAGTGTTCAAACAGGAATATCCATTAAACCCACCAACAGCGTAGATTTCATTGGCATAGGCGATGACACTGAGCCCAAAGCGCATGGTGGACATATCCGCTATCATGGTCCACTGTTCGGTTAGTGGGTTGTAAGTCTCAGCTGATGCCAGGTGATGTTCACCATTAAAACCTCCACAAATGTAGATC
This sequence comes from Odontamblyopus rebecca, assembly GCA_030686955.1. Lineage (NCBI taxonomy): Eukaryota > Metazoa > Chordata > Actinopteri > Gobiiformes > Gobiidae > Odontamblyopus > Odontamblyopus rebecca. The sequence continues at coordinate 16,794,985 of CM060675.1, read as the reverse complement.
TTTCCATTGTACACTGTGCTGCTGGCCTGGCTCCTCTGTTCGTTCATAGGTGAAATCATGGTCCACTGATTGGTCACTGGCAAGTACCTTTCGGCTGTCTTCAGCCCGTCCAGTCCATCGAACCCGCCTATCGCGTAGATCAAACCATCCAGCAAAGTCACACTAATGAAGCTCCTACGTGAATGCATGGGTGCTATTTCTTGCCACGTGTGAATTGCCAGGTCGTACTTGCAGGTAGTGTTGAGCCAGTGATTGCCGCCAAACCCTCCAATCACGTACACAGATCCATTAAGGAACACTGTGCCGTGATGTTCTCTTGGCGTCCAGTCATCATTAACCACACCCACCCAGCGATCGGTGCAGTTGTCATAGACTTCAATGCTGTTGGTTGTTCTTCCGTTTTGGCTATAGCCACCAATAACCATAAGCACCGCACTGGGCAGCCTTGGAGTGGCTAGACGAGTGGGGGGCAGGGAGGCAGCTCTTTCATACTGCACCTTTATGATCTTCTCAAAAACATCCCAGCTATGAACGTAGTGGAACAGTTTATATCTAATCATGCACTCAGTGAAGTAATCAAGACGGATCAGACCCAGACGGACTTTTAGTAGGAGGTCGGCCAAGTAGTGGTGCCTTTCCTTAGGAGCATGTGCAATCCATCTGATGACTGCCAGTAACACGGTGGTCTCCTCCTTCACGTTCAGCCGATCATCATCAATGACTGAACACAGGTCTTCCCTGGAGAGCTGGAAGAACTCTTCAGAGCTGGTCACCACCTCTTCGAAATGCTTCAGGACGTATAAGAAGGCTTGTTTCCTCAGCTGGGGGTAGTAGTACTTGTTTGAGATACCCCATACAGTGATGCAGTTACTGGGGGACATTTGCTCCTTCATGACCTGACAGCAGACTTCGGTAATGCCGCTCACATCTAAGTAGTCAGCAGCTATAAAGAGCTCCTGGAGGTTTTCCTGGCTGATGTGCACCACCCCGGTGTAGCAGTAGTCCAGGATAATCTTCATGATATCAGCTGACACACTGGAGATCTCAAACACCTGGCAGTCAGGGCTGGACCAGTTAGTGAAGAGGCTTTTAAAGTATGTGCTGCAGCTACACAGAACCAGTTTGTGTGCTGGGAATTGCACGCCGGCCACGTTGAGCAAAGCATCGCACAACTTCTGCTCCCTCCTCAATTCCTCGAACACAGTGTTCATGTTTGGTTTTGTATTTGAAAATGGATATCTTTGCACAGAGACATGTCTGTCTCTCTTGCTAACTGTGATCGTTTCCATCTCTGTCTTTTTATCTTCCATCTCTGTCCTTTTATGTTACGTGCCGTAGATCTGAACTCTCTTCTCAAATGTTCTGCTGCTGAAAGCGAGAACAACCCACATTCTCTGCTTCTTTGAGCTTTGACACATTAAAGCTTTGTAGTGTCTTTAAGTTCTGTTGCTGCAATCTGATTGGTGGAATTCCGATTCTAGAATGTGATGATGTCATACTCATACTCCTACTGCAAGAGCCAGATTTCCCTATTGATTATCCGTTCGTCCGTCTGTCCGTCTGTCCGTCTGTCTGCTGGAGGAGCTCTTGTTCTAAATTGCAGCTGTGTTTGTCTCCCCCAACCATAGAACTATAACAAAATCTATTATTACAAGAGCTCCGCCAGCGGGGCAAAATACGCCCGTACTTTGAATTATTGTATATAGAATTAAGTTAGAATTTGTCAAACCTAGTTAAAGATGAATTGTTGGTGCAGTTTGGAAGTTTGACATTCCTAGGTGAGACGGTTGTCGAGTTAGAGCGCGGACAAGAAATTGTCCACAGACAGACGGACAGACAGACAGACAGACGGACGGATAATCAATAGGGAAATCTGGCTCTTGCAGTAGGAGTATGAGTATGACATCATCACATTCTAGAATCGGAATTCCACCAATCAGATTGCAGCAACAGAACTTAAAGACACTTCAAAGCTTTGAAGTGTCCACAGACGGATAGACGGACGGACGGACAGCGCCATACCATAATACGTCCCGTCTTATTACAACGGGCGTATAAAAAAGCTTTTGGGCATCGGCCATCTGAGTGCGCTGTGCATTTTTTCACTTTTATTTTCCTGTTCTTTGCATTTGCACCTCTACAAAAACTTTTCTGTTTCATTTGACCTCATCAAAAACTCACCTGGACTTGTGTTTTGTCCTTTATTTTCAGTCTGTCTACATCTCCAAAGCTCAAAATGCTCTGTTCCACCTTGTGATGTCATGTAGTGTTAGTTTTCAACTTAACCTCAAGCTACCATTTACCTTTAGATCAGTAGAGATCGGCAATTCGAGAGCTGAAATTATCCTGCTAACTGATTCTAGTCAAGATGTATGTCATTTAAAAACACAGTGGAGCTCTCCTTGTTAGGGATGTAACAATAACCGAAATATCGTCATATCGTATCGTCAAAAGTCTCACAATAATATCATGGACCATCCCAATATATCGAATCACAAGTCTCTTTGCTTAAATGAATAGTTCTGATGCAGAAATAGCTAAAAAAAAACAGAGGGAACTACATAGACCATGATCCTTTGCTCCATTTCAGTGCAGACGGCATGAAGAAATAACTGTTCTAAGCACTTTTACATCTTCATTCTTTGGATTAAGTCTTGTGAAGGCATTTTTAGAGGAAAAAGGAGCAGATTCACCACAAAATATCGCAATAAATATCGTACGGTGAGATGTTTATGGTGAAAATATCGTACAGAGAGATTTGAATATCGTTCCACCCCTACTTCCTGTATTAACATCACAGTTTGAGAGAAGAACTCAGCCTAAATATCCAGGATTTGTGTGTTAAACATGTGTGAATGAACAAAACACAACTCCAGATCGCAATGAGGAAACAACATCCTAACATAGATCAGAAAATAGCGTGATATGGGCCCTTTAAATCTTCATTCACGCTCTGTTGCCGCTGCCATTATTAAAACACACACTTTTTCTTGAGCGTTGCCATATTTCCTCCGCTCTCCTGAAGCCCGGCCCCTGCGTTCTCAGCGGGTTGATCGTCTTAGCTGAACTCTTGAGTACATACGAGTGTTTCGCCCTTGTGCACGTAAGACCCCCCGCCGCCACAAGAGGGCCCCGACACGAGGCGCCACTCAGTACACGCTGAGAAACCGGGGCACCACAAGCCGACGGGTCCTGGTTTAGAGCTCATTCACCTGCCGGTCTCCATGGAGATGTTATTGCTTTGCTTGGAATGTTCCACAGTGAGGCCTTAAACAAATCTACGAGTTACAGCGCAGATTTGAGTCGACTCGCAGTGAGAAACATGTTACTTCCTGGTATTTTTAAAGCAATTTTTACGTATTGAACAAAGTAAAATGAGCTTTCACATCTCCATGGAGATTAGCATGTGGAAAAACTCCCAACGTAAAAGTTACTAGAGTTGCCAAAAGTATAAGAAAGTCAAATACTAAAACTAGTATCGAAAATAGATGCTGATTTGAGCAGGTATTGATACTTAAAAAGTCACGGTTACAGGACAGAAATGAAGCTTTTCCGAATGACTAGAATGATCTTGAGCTGTATCAGAACAAGTATAAGAACATTGATATCGGTGTTGGAAACCGTATTGAGTATCGAGTCTATTCCAGAGTATTGAAATTGAGTTTGAAATTTTAGTATCAAAACCACATCAAAAGTTACACCTGGTTGATTTTGATTTCTTTGGTTTCTTTTTTGGGGAATTTGCTGAGTGCGATCCTGGTTTTGTCCCAGTTTAGTCCAGGTTTGTCTTGATTAGGCGACATGGTGGCTGAGTGACTAATACTCACAGCGAGGAGGTTCCAGGTTTGGCTTCTGGGCCTTTCTGTGTAGAGTTTGCATGTTCTTCCTGTGTCTGAGTGGGTTTTCTGACCAAAACTAGCCTGAAGGTTTGTCCCCGCTGCTCCTGACAAGTCGCCCCAGCGGGTTTGGAGGATGGGTCAAATGCAGAAGACAAATTTATCTCTGAGGACAAGAAAGTGTACCTTAAGCTTAAAGGAGCACTGTGTAGTTTCTCTGCACAGAACTATAATCAAACCTGGAAGATGAACCCAAGATGGTGTCGTATTGTTTTCAGTGGCGCATGAGCCCCAAAATAATCTTCTCATCTGCATTTACTTGCTCTGCCAATCAGAGCGAGAGCTGCTAGAGCGGACTCAGAGCGGGGCTAGGCTAAGTCCTACAAAACTAACTTTTAGCCGCTTTGAGGTTTTAACATTTTAAAACGTTTATGTTGTGTAAATTGAAAAGAATCCTACAAATTCCAACCTTTGTGAAAGTTGTCAATGCCCATCAATGTCAGTGAAACACGGACAGTCTGAATTCCCAAAATGCATTGTGCTTTTGTGGGAGAATTCTTTCTGGGCCCAATCTCCCAGGAGCTGCAGTACCTGGAGCGTCCACTAGTCTGTCTGGAGCCTGGACAGAGGGGGAGGGGCTTATCCAGTTTTTATTATAGATCCATGCTTCTCTGGTCGAGGGTAAAGAGGGACTTTGTGAAGATGTTTACCTTAGTTGTTCCGTATTTAGGCATTAAACATTTATCTCCATGGAGACAAGCAGGTGACACCATCAGGCCAAGTTTCAGGTCAGGTCAACGAATGAACAACACTGCTCACTTCTTCGTGAAAACACGTCTTTGATTAATAATTTTGTATATTTTTGAGCAATAAAAACACCTTCAAAGAATCCAAGCAATAACGTAAATACTACATTGTGGGGCTTTCCAGGTACATCTCCATGGATACAAGCAGGTTCTGAACTACCCTACCAGAAAAGGTTACTTAGTGCAACTTTAGCCTTGATGAACTGCAGCCACCTTGGAGACCTTCATGGTTCTTATGACCTTATCTTTAGTTTCAATGAAACATTACAGTGTACGCAGATGTCTATAGAACAGAACATATTTTAGCAATCACCTCATTTTCCACTTAAGTCTCCCCTTCACGTTCCTGATCTATACACACACACACACACACACACACACACACACGTACACACACACACACACACACACACACACACACACACACACACACACACAGACACACACAGGAGCCAACAGAGTCCAGAGACCTGAGGCGACGCTTTATCAGTCTCCATGGAGAATAGAAAACATACAAACATCATTTATGGGCTTTTGCTTCCAATCAACCATTTTAAAGCCAAACTCGTATAGAAAGCAGGTCAAATGTTCATGTTGGACCGATCGAGCTGTAGACACGAGCAACAAAATTGCAATTCCAAAAAGAAAAATTAAAAATATATATAAAAAATAGTGCTGTTGATTAAAATATTTAATCCTGATTAATCTCATGAACGTCATAGTTAACTTGCGATTAATCACAAATTAATCGCACATTTTTTTGTCCCTTGAATCATAATTTTAATACTCTTTTGTTTTTTTATTGCAAACCAGAACAATCGTCAGTGAGAAGTTTGTGCTCTCGAACAGTGTGAGTGAAGTGTCTCTTCTGTCTTCAGAATACTCAAATATTAATGTGCTGTGACCCTGAGGTAGTTCTCATGACTGAGGGACGTCCCTGCAGTTAGACTGTGTTTGTCGTCCCAACACCTTCTGTACTCCGGGCGCACTCGCGCTGGGACTTTTGGGCCATGTCATGTTCGTACTCGGTTGCCCGTGGCTCTGTGGACATGTTCACACCTGCCGGGCTGCGTCCTGGGTGTCGACACACGCTGTTGTTTGCGGATCGCACGGCGGAGCTGGCTGGGTCCAGTGGCTTCAGGTGTCTGTTGCCTGGTGGGGCGGGTGTGAGTCCTGCTGCGGTGTGTAGTCCTCCATGAATTTGTGTCGCTGTCCGTGGTCCTTGTTGCGTATTTGCCGTATGTTTTGAAGCAGACTTTGTTTCGTGTTTTCCTTGTGCGGGTGGCATCTGTGCACTCCAACCGGGACTTTCGTACAAACTGTTTTCTTTTCTGTTTCGAAGATCGTGAAATAAAATGCCATATTGAAGAACATTCCAGGCAAAACAATAACATTAAAGCTGGATTGTGGAACTTTCCCTGCTTTTTTATGGATATGTCATTTCTCTGCCTGCAATGTTCCACAGTGTGACTTACATTTATTCAATTACAGCTGATTCTGTAGCTCAAAAATACAAAAAAAAAAAAAAAAAACACACAACAAAAACAGGCATTCTGACTATGAACGGGGTCGCCTCTCCACAGATCTGATCTGTAACTTGGTCTAGTTTGGTCTCCATGACAATAGAAAGGTTTAATACCATCCTGTGAAACATTCCAGACAAAGCAATAACATGAGGAAAAGCACTTGATGGACCTTCTGCCAAAAAGTTATACAATGCACCTTTACGGAGACTAGTAATCGCCAAACCTTCCGCCAGAAAACTTGCACAGCGCGTCTTTATCCATTTTTTAATCAATTTTTCAACTTTTTTCAGTTATCATGTTGACTCTCTGTGCGTCGTCGCCTATATGGACTCCCCATACCTTCAGCCGCCCCTCGCAATCACTCTTCTCAAACCTACTGATCGCTTTTACGTTGTTCAAACATTCCACTTTCGATATGTACACCAGAATTTCACGTTTATCTTGATCATTCCAGTTCTCCCCCTCTTCTGGTCTCCGCTGACTTCTGTATGCCTTTGTTAAACACCCATTTGCACATTGCCTCTGCTCAGAATTCCATCATTTTTCATACGCCAACGTGATGGATAGCGCCGATTTTTAGATCCCAACTTTGACAGGCTAACCGGAGAGGGACCGCACCGCAGCGCAGCGCCGTCGGCCAGCCTTTTGTTTTGCCTCGCGTCCCACTTACGGACGGACTATAAATCTTCTCTATGTAAATGTGATCTCCGCTTTAAGTGCGTGATGCTTCCTGAAGGTTAACGTGCATCTGGTGGACAAGGTATCTGCTGTTTGAATGCGTAATGTCGGCAAGGTATGGAAGGGACAAATGTTCGAAAATACGAGAATGACGGTCTTTTGGATCGATTCTCAAAATGAAAATAAGAACAAAATGATTTAAAGTAAGTTAAACTTCATAAAAAGTATATTTTGGGGTCCAAGGATATTTGAAAACAACAATGTATTACCAAGTTTTTCTTCTAACATGTCACTGTACCTGATTTATACTGTTTTAAAGGTGCATTGTGTAACTTTTCTGGGAGATGGTCGGTCAAAATGTCCTGAAATGTTCCATACTAGGACTTTAAACAGCTCTGCCTTACATGTATTAAATTACAGGCGAATTACTGCTAAAAAATACCTAGAAAAACAAGTATCCTGACTGTGAACGGGGTCGCCTCTCCACAGATCTGACCTGTAACATGGCCAGGTTTGGTGTCCATGGAGATAGAAAGGTTTAATGCCATACTGTGGAACATTTTAGACAGAACAAAAACATCTATGTGGAGAAAAGTGTTACTATATATGAAACACTATATAAAACCAATGTATTATTATTTTTTATTGATTTGTTACTATTATTATGTATTTTTTCCAGGTATTTATTTTGGGGAAATATTATAACATTAGTGAAATAATAGAAATAACAATAAAAAAATTTGCCCAAAAAGGAACGGAAAGAAGCAACTTTATTAAACCCCACCCCCTCTTCCAATTCAACATAACACGCTTTTTTTTTTTTTTTTCTTTTGCATTTTTCGGACATTATTATTTATTACGAAGTGTTTGACGAACCTTCCACCAGAAAAGTTCCACAGTGCACCTTTAAAAACATTATTTTAAGACCGAATTCCTCGTTTACATTGTACGATTTGATCATTGTAATTATTCACCACTTTTTACAACTTATAGAAGCAAGAGAGAAGTTTTGATGTCACAGTAATACTAACAACTAGCATGCTAACAATGCTTACTTCCTGGTTCGTAGATGATGAAATTGCTCTATGATTAGATGCAGGCAAAAGACAGCTGCTTATACAATACATGAAACAATCTGGGATGAAGTTGCTGAGGATTTGGTCAGTCCAGAGAGAAAGCGCTTTTATTATTATTTCCAACTGTTCAAGGTCAATAATGCCCTTCACTGGCTCCCTGTTCGTTTCAAAGTGGATTTTAAAGTACATTTATTTGTCTTTAAATGACCTTGGCCCCGCAGTGCCTCACTGACCTGCTGGTGCCACACTCTGGTGCTCCCTCAGATCTGCTGACCAGGCTCTGCTCGTGGTTCTTCAGTCCAGGAGGAAGCTTAGAGGAGACGGAGCGTTTTCTGTCGTTGGGTCTAAATTATGGAATGAGTTGCCTATTCACATAAGACAAGCTGACTCTCTTCTTGCTTTTAAATCACTTCTTAAAACACTTTTCTTTGGCTTTTAACTAGTGCTGTCAAGCGATTAAAATATTCAATTGCGATTAATCGCACGAATGTCGTAGTTAACTCGCGATTTATCGCATTTTAATCGCAGATTTTTGTCACATGAAAAACCATTGTAATTCTCTTATCAGCACAGAAAGGTGAATGGGCTTTGTACAAATGTTTATTATTGCAAAGCATAACATTTCACAGCAACTGACATCCATATCTTCGGTATTAGATGACAAAAAAAAAAGCCCCTGAAAACAGGCTAATGCAAAATAAAGTGCATATTACTTTGAAAAAAATTGCATTAGTTTAGTCATTAGCTTATTCAACACAGGCTCATACCGACCTCGGCTAATCAACATAGGCTTAAGTTTACCAACCCTGCCACTGATATCTGCCATAGAAGAAAAAAAAATAGACAAATTTCAAACTGGATGTGATCCGATGGTAACTAAGTTCACATTGACAGTAAGTGCAGATAACTTTAGTTTTATCTACTGAACCATCCTTTCGTGTTTTAAATCGAAACTTCCCGTTCAGAAGTGTTCCTTTTGCTTCCATGTCAAGTTGGCGCAGTCTTGGCTGGTGTTGCTCTAGCTGGGTTCTTCTTTGTTTGATATTTGGAAACGTATCGCTCCGTACCGCCACCATGTGTACGGGCGTGATATTACAGTCTGTAGTTTTTCTAACGTTCGTGGCAGTATAAAAAGCTTATGGAAAAACTACATCAGGTCACACAGCGTTAATCAGCGTTAAAAAAATTATCGAGCTTGAGTTAACGCGATAATAACGCGATATTTTTGACAGCACTACTTTTAACTAGTTTTGAGGTCTTGAACTGTTCAATAATTGTTGTATGTGTATACTACTTCACTGTATTATACTTTTAAATAGTCGTAGTAGAACCCCATAGATCATGACCGACAGGGTTTAAGCTGAAGTAAAAGTACTTCTAATGCCAAACCCTGTTGCAACTGTTATTGGTGAAATCCACATTTGATTTTGAGATGTTTAGTCCAAGACCTGACTTTTCCCCATTTATTTGAGCAAAATGCACCAATACAAATGTACAGGGTGTCCCAAAAAAATTGACATGATTTTCTAAGCAGTTATCTTGAAAACTAAGTCCAGCTCAATGATGATGTTGATGCTGGTCTACCAGATCCTTTAGTCTTGCACCGTTAGCACCTTCCTTTTACATTTTTGGTACCAAGTCCAAATTTGTTTCCCAGTTGAAGTTTTTCCGTCATGTTTTGAGTGGTAGAGGTCCCCATAGCAGAGATAGAGACGCAGGTACAGTGGTTGGACAATGAAACTGAAACAATGGCCAATTTAGTGTAGAGGTTTCATGGCTAAATGTGACCAGGCTGGTGGCCAATCTTCACTGACTGCACATTGCACCAGTAAGTGTGAAGGTTAAATTAGCACAGTAACAGTACAGTTTTGCTTAAAATATTGCAACGCACACATTATGGGTGACATATCAGAGTCCAAAGAAGGACAAATTGTTGGTGCACGTCTTGCTGGAGCATCTGTGACCAAGACAGCAAGTCTTTGTGATGTATCAAAAAGCCACAGTGTCCAGGGTAATGTCAGCAGACCACCAAGAAGGATGAACCACATCCAACAGGAGTAACTGTAGACGCAAGAGGAAGCTGCCTGAAAGGGATGTCCAGGTGCTAACCCAAATTGTATCCAAAAACATAAAACTGCAGCTGCCCAACTCATGTGCACCTCAATTCTCCCATTTCTACCAAAACTGTCCGTCGGGAGCTCCACAGGGTGAATCTACATGGCCGGGCTGCTATAGCCAAACCTTTGGCGACTTGTGCCATTGCCAAACATCGGTTTCAATGGTGCCAGCAGCGAAAATCTCTGGCTGTGGACAATGTGAAACATGCATTGTTCACTGATGAGTCCACCTTTACGGTCTTTTCCATGTCTGGGAGAGTTATGGTGTGGAAAAGCACCAAAGAGGCCACCCAGACTGTTGCATGCCCAGAGTGAAGCATGGGGGTGGATCAGTGATGGTTTGGGCCGCAATATCATGGCATTCCCTAGGCCCAATACTTGTGCTAGATGGGGGCGTCACTACCAAGGACTACCGAACCTGAAGGTGGTGCACACAGACACATACACACAGCAAGACTGGTGACAGAGTGGTTTGATGAACATGAAAGTAAAGTTGAGCATCTCCCATGGCCTGCACAGTCACCAGATCTAAATATTATTGAGCCACTTTGGGGTGTTTTGGAGGAGAGAGGCAGAAAACGTTTCCTCCACCAGCATCATGTAGTGACCTGGCCACTATTTGACCAGTCATTTGGTACAACATTTATTGTCATTAGGGATGGAACGATATCCAAACCTCTCTGTACGATATTTTCACCGTATACATCTCACGGTACGATATTTATTGCAATATTTTATGGTGAATCTGCTCCTTTTTCCTCTAAAAATGCCTTCACAAGACTTAATCCAAAGAATGAAGATGTAAAAGTGCTTAGAACAGTTATTTCTTCATGTCGTCTGCACTGAAACGGAGCAAAGGATCATGGTCTATGTAGTTCCCTCTGTTTTTTTTTTTTTTTTTAGCTATTTCTGCATCAGAACTATTCATTTAAGCAAAGAGACTTGGGATTCGATATATTGTGATGGTCCACGATATCATTGTGAGACCTTTGACGACACGATATCCCCATCTTTCAGTTATTGTTACATCCCTAATCTGCATCTAATTAGAAAGCATTTTATTGTCTTTTAATCAGGAAGTGCGAAAAGTGTCAGTTAGCGTCCTAGTTACAGTTGCGGTGAATATTTACATAAGATAAGCAAGGAACAACTGAAAACTGCTCTATTTTTAAGACCGTCAAAATATTTCCCAAGTTTTTTTTTTCCCGCTTTTGTCCCACGCGCTCTTCACATTCGTATTCGTTTATTATTTTCAATCGCAAACAGTTAACTGACATAAACATTTGCGCTGTTAAATTGAAATTCTACCAGCTCGAGTACCTGCGTCTACATTCACCAGAAGAGCACAACAAAAGCATCGGGGCCTATTCTGCTTCTGATAAACAGGCCTAATTCAAATGTCACCCTTTGAATGTCATCTACAAAGAGACCACTCCATCAGCGCTCCACTCATCACGGGCGATACCGGGATGTAGCGGAGGAACCGACCCGGGCGGCGCATTGTTTCGCGCGTTTGAGCTTCCTACCCTTTTAATTATTACAGCGTCTTTTGAAAACGCCGTGAGATTAGAAAGTATTGTTGGCTTTTGACAATTCCATTTGCATACAGGTTGAATTTTAATTTGCGCGGGGCCCAGATGGCAAGACGCGCTACTCCTCATCCCCGCTATCTTCTACCTCGCGAAACAAAGATGCGCAGATGAATCGGAAAGGGAAAAAAAAAAAAAAGCTGGATGCCTGCCAGGGAGATGCGAGCGAACACAATGGCGGCTCCAATCAATTTGACGAGTCCCGAAAACTGTGTCGCATTATCAGCGGGTTAGGACGGGAGATCCTGCCGGCGACGCCAAATTGTGTCAGGTTTGAGTAAGTGTTAAGTGGAGCCCCCAGTGGCAAAACGGGGAAGTGTGTCAGTCAGTCAGTAGAACAGAGTTTTATCTTGATGGGTAAATTATGTCAGAATATCACAACTGTTTCAATATAACAGGATTTTTCAATGAATAAAAAGTAATTATTTTGATTTGGCTTAGTCATAAGAAGCTTTTTTATTTGACTCGACTTATTTCTAGTGGAGGGTTCGCCACTTGCTTTTCTCCATGGAAAGTGCTTGTTATTGCTTCTCAAGAATGTTCCGCAAGTGATGAGTGGGAAAATTGCAACAGAGTTAAAGCAACTCAGCTTATGATTCTCCACAGAGCTCATATCTCCCCTTATCGACGCAATAAATATAAACCAAGCTCTTCGCCGTTGTGCTTAAAGTGCAAGAGTGAGACAGGTACCTTTACACACTGTGTTTGGTTTTGTCCAAAAGTGCAACAATTCTGGGAAACGATTGGGCAAGAAATACAAAAAAACTCTGTAAATCTGACTAATAATCCTTTATTTCTATTGCTTGGTTTGATTGACCCTGCTGTAAAGGACAAATACAATAATAAATTGTATGGTTTGCTGGCTTTTTGTGCTAGAAAACGTCTACGAGTGAAGTGGAAATCTGCCCAGGCTTCTCTAAAGCTCAGTGGCATAAGTTGGTTCTTGGTTTTGACTCTCTCGATTACCTGACATGACGGCTTCATCATAAGGATGATATTTTTAAGAAGACTTGGGAACCTTTTTTGATGTACACTGGACTTGAGATCTCAGCTATTATGAATAGGGTCTTTAAATTTTGAAATGGGTGTATCTGTGTCTAATATATAAACTGGCCAGTGTTTGGTTTGTCTTGTATTGTTTTTGTTATTATGTTGCATTGTATTTATGTTGTATTTTGTTTAAACTAAAAAGCAATAAATATATACGCAAAAAAAAAAAAGTTCCACAGTACAGATTAAACCTATGTATCATGAAGGAGACAAGGAGGTTACATTACACTACATTACAGGTCAGATCTGTGGAGAGTCACCCTATTTACAGAAGGAAATATTGTATTTTTGACCAATAGAAAAACCCATAATGAGTAAATACTATGGAACGTTCCAGGCAAAACAATAACATCTCCATGGAGACAATCAGAAAAGTGGTGAAGTGCATCTTTAATTCCTTTGTGTTTGAGTGTCATATATTAAGTGGTTAAAGGGAATCATATGCAATATTTAGATTTTAAATTCTATAAACATGATGTTTTGTACTTTCTACCATGTTATAATGTTGTTCTCTCATCAGAAACATGCCTGAAGAGGTTTTAGATGTCGTCCAGGCATGTTTGAGTAATCTAGTGATCTCACCTGGGCACTATTCGAACCCTTCTAACTGTCAGCTGTAAGATTCTGTCCAAAGCTCCACCCACAAGCGTACATCACCCATGCTCCCACGCGACAATTCTCCATAAATACACAAAAACATGATACAAAACTGTACACTACAACTTCACAAACCTGATGTGATGTGCGGTAGATTCATTAGCTGGATGCACAATGATTGTGTTGTGCTAGCGCTCTGAAGGGGGAGCGGCTTAGCACAGGTCTAATGACTTTAAAACTTAGTAATGACTTTAAAACATTGTTTGTTTTTTACCTCTGTCGACTTATAAAGTATTTTCCAGGATCATTGCACACGCTTTTAACACTTTAATCTGCAAATGTTTCACTGTCTCACGTCGTATGCTGCCTCACATTCTCAATGGACTTAACTGGTAAAATCTTGAATAAATAAAACCGAGGGCAATAGCGCCTAATACAAGCCTATGCAGTTCTATGCTCTGCTCTCTGTTTATATTCTTATACTTGTCTTTAAAATGTTATTCGCTCGAAAACTAAAACTGCAACTTGCGCTTTTAGAGGTGTCTTACCGCTGCGGAGGTAAAATTCTGTCTGCGTGGAGATTACAAAGTGGGATTGGTGAGTCTATTTGTGTTTGCTATGCTATGTTAACGTTAGCATCAAAACGCCGCTAGCATCTTGCACTCGATACCTGGTTTTACTTGCCGATTGTCACTGTGCATTCGTATGCTAATGTCGCCCATTCCAGGCCATTGGCGCATTTATATATCACCTATATTGCTTGGTTATTGCCATTTAGTTATTCTTAGTTATTCTTAAACGCATTGGATTACTGTTGAATGTAACTTGCTCTTGTTTTCTATGTTGTACTTGCAATGCGCCTGAAAGCAAAGGTACGACTTGAATGTTTTTATTTGGACCTCTGAATATAGTAGTAAATGAATGTGTATATACTGAGACTGAGATTGAATTAGCTGTAATTAAATGAACTGAGATTAGCTAGTTAACGTTTACTTGATTCTGTTTCTGATGATCGGTCCTGTCTGTCACAATAGACTCTTTCAGTGTCAGTAAACAGTGGTGACGTAGGCTCAGTTGTGCATTTTGGCAACAGAAGTACGGCAGAACTCAGCGGGTTTTCGAGCTCTGCGAAAGGATTATCGTCAAAAGATCGAGAATATTTCCTCAACAAGCTGAACTTTGACAAATAGTGTCCGACTGCCAGATCCTTGTGTGATCAGTGAGTAAAACTTAAAACTTTAGTCCGCCAGTAGAATATCGATTCTGACAACCGCACACATACAAACCAGACATTTTGGTGCTGGAAATGTTTTTATCTCTGTCTTCTTCTGTCCATGTTCAGTCTGAATGAATCAGAATGAACGGGGAACAATGCCACTTCCATTGCCAAAATGCGTCCGCTGCTTTTTAAATTTTTTTTATCACTTCCGCCCAAAAAGGGTCTACACTGGCCAGATTAAAATAAAAAATAAAAACAAAAAACATACAGAACCGAAAACTATGACCTTAAACCGCACCGAACCGTGAATTTTGTGAACCGTACCACCCCTAGTCCTTAAGTACATTTTACAGCGAATACTTTTACTTTTATTTCCCGACATTTGAGAGCATGTATCTGTACTTTCTACTCTACGACATTTTTAACTAGACTGAAAAGTAAAAGTCTTTCTTATGATAATATGATTTGTAATTTGCTCAAACATAAATATAAACAGATCAGTACATCTGAAGCTTTATTAGAGCTCAAACTGCGCAAAATACTTTTACGTTTTACTGTTTAAGTACATTTTTAAACGGGTAAGTCGATTTTTTCCATGTGATACTTTCACTTGAGTCATTTTTTGCCCTGGTAGAAACAAAACAAGTCCTTTTAGTAGCAAAATTGAGTACTTCTTCCACCTCCGATAAAAGGTAACACGGTGATGTCAGCAGTTAATACCCCATAAAAGGAAAATACTCCCTCTTTGAGTCATTTGTTTACTTCCTTACAATACCAGCCTCCAACAGTTTAGCGTCGAGCAAACAGTGCCACAGTAACAGCAGGTTACTAAAGCGAATCCTGCCAGCGACGCCAAATTGTGTGTGTGCTCGCGCGCTGCTCCCGGTGGCGAGGGGAGGACATCGCAGCTGCGTCGAGACTGCCAGGGGCCCCGTGACACGATATGTAGCATCGGTGTCAACAATGTCATTATACAGGGAGGGCCCATGCCAACAAACTCATTAGCGAGAGTGGAAGTGACCCAAGTGTGAGCCGAGCCACAATGCGAACCGGCAAATGCATATCTGGAGGACACTCGGGACGGCTGCCACAGATTTGGAGTGGTGAGTTTTGAGGTCACGAGGTTAGGCTGACAGGAAGAGGAGTATAGGGTTTCATCCGAGGTTCATTTAGAGAATAATACAACATAGTACTTAAGTTATAAAGTGCAATTTGAGCAGGTATTGATACTAGAAAATACACGTTCACAGGGCAGAAATGAAGCTTTTCTGGATAGTTTTAGAATGATTTTGAGCTGTATCAGAAAAGAAAAGAAAGTACTATTATTTAATGTTGAAAATCACATTCTGTTGACTAAATAATGAGTTTTTTTTTTTTAATTATAACCGAAATATAATGATCAGAATTGGGTCATTCCATACCAAATCTCCAAATTCCCCCGCACGACCATCTCAGATTTGACTGAAAAAAATACTAAGAAAACCACTTTCCAATAGGAGTAAGTCCAAAATTTTAGCTTCCAACTCCATTAAAAAAATATTTTGTCAACTACCCCTGACCCATTTTGAGCAGAGTTTTCAGAGGAGCCACTTTCAGACTGTCGTATCTAAAAAAAATATTTAAGGCAGGTCCTAGTTTTTAGTTACAGCAGTCTGAAAGTGGCTCCTCTGAAAACTCTGCTCAAAAAAGATCAGGGGTTAGTTGAAAAAAAATGTTTTAATGACAAAACTGTAAGGAGTTTGGAGCTAAAATTTGGGTCTTTTCCGATTGGAACATTTGTGAACCTCCGAGAATTTTTTTCAGTCAAATCTGAGATGGTCGTGCAGGGGTTCGGAGATTTGGCGTGAAATGACCCCATTGGTATTGAGTATCAAGTCCTTAGTATTGGAGTATTGGGAGTACATTTATCAGGTTTTCGGAGGGTTAGAAAATATGTTAGAATGTACAGGGTGTCCCAAAAACGTTGACATCTGTTCACAGGGAAATGTACGTCTATAAATGGAAAAAAAAAAAACATTCTCCATTCTCATTTTACTTATTTGGTTTGATCATAAACTATAAAGTCTACATCTTCTAGTTTGTACGATCATAGTATGTCATTTATTTTGAGATTTGTAAATATTTGTAAAGTTCTGTGATCACTGTACATAAGTAAACCACATCATTTTAAAATTATGTCATGAACAGTGGCGGATTAATATAAGTTTTTTCTTCTTCCCGCTCCTTTTCCAGAAATGTGCTTTTCTGTTGTTTACTATGTGTACGATTATTACAAACTCGATATAAAAACGTTAAAAACAAACAATAAAATCTTGAAATATGATATCGTATCGTCAAAGGTCTCACAATAATATCGTGGACCATCACAATATATCGAATCACAAGTCTCTTTGCTTAAATGAATAGTTATGATTCAGAAATGACTAAAAAACTGAGGGAACTACATAGACCATGATCCTTTGCTCCGTTTCAGTGCAGACGACATGAAGAAATAACTGTTCTAAGCACTTTTACATCTTCATTCTTTGGATTAAGTGTTGTGAAGGCATTTTTAGAGGAAAAAGTTTTGTGAGCCTCCACAAAATATTGCAATAAATATCGTACGGTGAGATGTATATGGTGAAAATATCGTACAGAGAGATTTGGATATCGTAATAATAAATGTTGTGCCAAATGACTGGTCAAAGCATTTTAGAATGTCAGTCTTCTTATTATGTAGAATATCGTAATATCGTGAGCTTTCCCACTATATCGCAATAAATATCGTACCGTACCGAGACTTGGATATCGTTCCATCCCCACCAATTACATAATGTTACTTCCAAAACCTAGTGGCCGTTAGCGTCTCCACATTAGAGCGTCTCCTTTAGATCACTGTTTCCCAAGTGTCTGTCGGCTCTTGGTAATGACGCATAATCCGGGCGAGCTCCGAGTATCCCGTTTACCGCAATTAATGACGCAACCCACCCTCGCCCCGTCCCCCGCCCGCTCCAGTCACCCGACATTCCGCAAATATGAACTATATAATAATAGATAATCACATTCTACGGCTAATTTACGGTAATGACAGGACGCCGTTCGTGAGTGGAGCCCCCCCCTTCCTCCTCGCATGCATAATGGGCGGCGGGTTTATTGACTGCGCCGCTGATATGATTATCTGGCCGTACGTCGTAGTCCCTCAGTTAACACGTCACGCTAGCTTTGGTTCTCGCCGGTCATTCATCACAATAGGAGCGGCGCGGCGCATGTTTATTGATTCGCGGTGATTGTGAGAAAGCGGCGCATTCATTAGAGATGGAAGGAGAAGCGCTAAGGGACAGATGGCGCGGGATAGTTAAGAGTTACATTACCGAGATTTAGACATAGGAAGCAATGAGAATTACTTAAACGTCCTATATTAAGCAAAATGGACTCTTGTGAGCTTTAAGTCATGTTAGAACGTTGTTGCCTCTTTAAAAACATGCCTGGATTTGTGTTTTGTTTATTTCATTCACACATGTTTGAGTAACTCTTTATTATTAGTCTGTCTGCATCTCTAAAACTGAAAATACTCTGCTCCACCTTGTGATGTCATGAAGCAGTAGTCCCGTGGACATTGTTTTTCTTACAATAATCAAGTTTCGAAGCCTCGTGTAGCTCAGTTAAGAGCGTTTGTCCACTGACCCGAAGGTTGGTGGTTCGAATCCCGCTCTCGACATAAAAAAAAAACCCATCATTGGTAGAGCGGTCAGATCCACTGACCCACAGTTTGGCTGGTGTGATTCCAGCTCCCACAGATGAATGCTCTTGTTGTGTCCTTGGGCAAGACACTTAACCTTCTTACCCCCAGTGTCTGTGTACACTGGTGTGTGAATGGGTGAGTGGCTCCTTGTTGTAAAGCGCTTTGAGGGCCTTGAAGGTGGAAAAGCGCTGTATAAAGGTGTGACCATTTACCAGTAGAAAGCAGGTTTATTCTTTGTTGCCACAGATCTGGTCAGGACGGGGCCTGGGCAGCCATGACCGGAGACCACCAGCCTCCCTGCGGGTCCCAAACAAGTCTCCCTGAGTGTCCCCTCACTTCCTCCAGTCCCCAGAGCCTCTGAGGTCATATTTGTACAAGAATGGCAAAACATCAAACATTACAAAGTCACATGGGTCACATGATAAGGTGTGACCAGGCAGCCCCCTGATGACATCATGAGTTGGTTTGGCGTCAGGATGTGGAGCAATATAATAGCAATACAAGGTGTGATACATTTCAAGGCACAGAGTTCTGAAGGACAGTTGTTTGGTCTGATTGTGTGGATCTGTAAATACTACTGACATACATGAGGAGATTAACAAACAAGACTGAACAAAAACGTATTACATTTTCTAGAAAGTCTATAAACCGAAATTAGTCTAAAGATGAAATAAAACCCAATATTTTACTTTCTATTACAGTAGTTTTCAAGTTAACAGCGACCTTTTACTTTTTTGTTCAATAGAGATGGACAGTTCCAGGGCTGAAGACATCCAAATGATTCTAGCGAGTCTGAATGGAGTTTAAAAGCAGAGTGGAGCCACTTCCTGTATTACCACATGACATCACAAGCCGTTCACTCCCAAAGAGAAGTCATTTTGAGTCTTGGAATCTGAGTCACCCGAGACTGTGCAGCCTTCAATGCAAAATATGGAAAAACTTCACCAATTCTCAAAAAAATTTGGGCTTGGTACCAAAAATGTAAAGATCGCTAAAGGATCTGGTAGAACAACGTCAATGTCAGAAGAAAAGTAAACAGGGGTGAACGGCTCAACCTGAAAACAGAACAAAAATAAAACATTAAATATAAAGTCTTGATTTGTTTCTATACATTCTGTGAAAATCTGAGGTTATTTCAACAAGAATTGCCTAAATTATTGACCTGCAAAATGATTTTTTTTGGGACACCCTGTATTAATTAAGGGTTTAGGTGAATATAGCTGCCCAATCCTAACAATTTTGATTTTTTTTTTTCTTTGCTAAACGCTAAACTCGCATACGCATTTGTTTGCATTCACCGTTAGCTCAGTTAGCAGTCTAACCTAGTGAAAACATTCAATATTACGCTAACGCCACTCTTTCCATCTCCCCTTCCCTCTCCTTTCCCCGATCCTTTAAGGCTTTACGTTTCTGAACTTAAAAAGCGTCGCCCATTCTTCCCCCAAAGGAGCGCTGATCCCGAGCCCCCCCGAGTGCGCTTCCCTCAGCCAGATTGACAGATACAATGGAAGCCTATGGAGACGGCCTATTAGAGCGGAGGGAAGTGGGGGAGAGTGGTCGATGGTCGCCAACTAGCAGCTGACTTATTAGTGCGGCAGCGTGCCAGGGGCTGCTATGCAAATTTGCACCTTCCACATACTTCCACACGGTTCCGTACAGTGAAAATGAAAGTACCTGATGTTTAAACGGGTTTTCAGCAATCCAAAGTTAATCCTCGCTCACCTTATGCATTTCCGAACGTTCTAATTATTCACCTTGATCATTTTATAAGCGTTTTTGCAAATTTCAGAGACCAGAGCGGAGTCTTTTTCCTGATTTTTCAACTACAAATTGCTTTCTAGTTTGGGAGCGACACGTGAGAATCGAAAGAGCTCACCGCAACTTGAAGCTTTTTCCGAACTAGTGCGTGTTAGTATGTCGTGCTCACTCCTACAGTCAAATCAAAGCGCTGGAACGCCCTCTGGACCTCTCTAAACCAGGTGTCTCCAAGCGTTTTCCTCTGGTGAGCTCCCTTTACGAAACAAAAATACCAGAGAGCTCCTCATTTTAGCGGTCGCAAGAAATTGAGAATGTAGAAGAGCTATGGCAAAGATAATCCTAATCCTAGTCCTAATCTATTTATTAGTGCAGACGTTAGGAATCAAAATGACACTTTTAAAATCAGATATGAGTTATTAAGCGCAATATATTTTCAGAAATCCTTTGGCGAGCTACTTGGAAGAGGGTGGAGAGCTACAGGTCGGAGACTCCTCTAAACCCTTCACATCAGAAACTGACGAAACACCTTCAAAAAACAGCTCAAAACTCACCTTTTCCTCAAGCGTACAGCCCCCACACATGACCGCTTGTCGTTACGGTTTTGTCTGTCCTTGTTTTTGTGTTACTTTATTGTGAAGCATCTTTGTGTTATTGTGAAAAGTGTGATATAAAACCGATGTATTGTTATTATTAGTAGTAGTAGTGGTAATAATAGTAGTCCCTTAGGCCACTGTCTTCCTAGCCTGATTCATCAGCCGGTTTCACTTGGTGGAAACCGTCTGACCTCGCAGCGTTAGGATTTGTTCACTCGACGGTAGGCGGGTACTTTTTTGATTTAATCAATCGCTGCTACTTGGTCGTGACATATGTAATGCACGGAACGCTCTGTGGTGTTCAAGTAAATGCGGCACAACAGCAACCAGCTTACAAAGAACTTGCGAATTAAAGGTATGATAAAAATGCAACGTTATTATTTGACAAAGGAAATACAAAGGAGGATGGCGTCTGCAGTGTGCTATCGCAACTCGGGTTGGTTCTGGCCAACACACCGCTTCACTGATTGGCCAGAGCGCAGACTATGACTTCTGGGGTTCTTGCAAACCACTGAGTATATTACAATTCCTGACTAGTCGTTGGAGAGAAATGAAACTGGGCACAGGCATTAGGTTGCGCCAGGCTGGTAACTCTTCCAGGCACGTGACAAAAAAAGACTACTTGGTTAGATCAAAGCTGGAGGAATAAAAAAGTGAGTGAGGCGGTGAAGTGTTAGAAGCTCCTACAAGCCCTCTTGGTGGCAAGCAAAAAGAATATTACAAAAAAAACCTCCAGTTCTGTCATCACTGGATGGCTGGATTGATATAACGTCTGATATACTTAAGATGGAAAAGCTCACTTATACCATAAACATTCTAGGAACCCAATCAGAACAGATTTCTTGCAACTTCTCCATTTCTGGTGAAGATTTTTGCGCTGCAAAGACACAACTCCGTAACATCATGTTTGGTCAAAAATGAATTCATGTCATTTTGGGGATATTTGAGACCTCCTTTATAATGTGAATAAATATCGTGAAAAATATTGGCTCAAAATTGACTTTTGACCCTTATTTATAATAATAATGCATCAGTTTTATATAGCGCTTTTCTGGACACTCAAAGACGCTTTACAGAGCATTATTCATTCACTCCAGACCTGGTGGTGGTAAATTACTATTGTAGCCACAGCTGCCCTGGGGCAGACTGACGGAAGCGAGGCTCCAATCTGCACCATCGGCCCCTCCGACCACCACCAACACTCACACACACACCACTTTCATTCTAGGCAATGTGGGTGATGTGTCTTGCCTAAGGACACTACGACAGTTTTTGCCACTGGCCCCACTGTGGCACCTGGAATTCCCAGTGGTCTCCCGTCCAAGTACTAACCTGCTTAGCTTCTAAGATCTGACGGGATCAGGCTTTGACGAGCCGGTATGGCCACAATTTGACAGTTACTGTCCTCTGCTTTTGCCTATTGCTTTTGTACAACTCCTTATTTTTGCCACATGACACAAATGCAGAGTACAGGAACTGCCAAATAAGAGTCAAAGGTCCATTTTGAGCCAGTATTTTTTGCAAACAAATATTTCTTCATTATAGCAACTAGTTGTCCATTTTTGGGAGTCCTGCCTATTATACTTTTGTCTGGACAAAACAGAAACTTTTATCTTTTGTCTTATTGTATTTATCTTATCTTATTTTTGGAATTAAGCAAACGTTAAGTTCTTAATTGTCTCTTTATCCTTTTGCACTAGTGCTTGACTTTTACACTTCATATTTTGATTCTATCTACATGTGATTCTGAAGTAACGTTTTTTTTATTTCACTCTGGCGAGTTAAGGTCTTGTGCCTTTCTAGGGCAGATTTGTTCTATTTTACGTTACACTACATAACACAATATTTTTAGTTGGTTTTTTGATCCTATATGCTTCCCTATTCTTGTAAATAGTTTAGTGTTTATGTTTTTTTTATTTTTATTATATCCCAAAAATGGAAAAGATCACATTTGAATTGGAAATACATAACATGTAAACACTCTTTCCAAATAAAAATAAAATAACAAATAAAAAAGTGAGTGAGAAGGGGCGTGGTCTGGAGTTATACAGAACATTGGTCTAACAGGTCTCCACACTACAAACCACAAACCCCGCCCCCTTGGCCTGGCGTTTGTAATCCGAAACACTTCAGTAATGAGTAATGTGACATAGTACTTGAATTAGTATTGTCCACTGAACACCAAAAAACACCAGAAACTATAGAGAACACTATTAAAAGTACACCAGAAATATATTTAGTTGTAGCTCCTCTTTAAAGCCTTTTCATGCGTTTTATTTTATTTTGAGCCGGATATTGAAGTTCCCGGCGCTGCGTCTCTTTGCCCTTGCAGGTGGTGTCTCTAATTGATGGTCGGAGATTGGGAGTAACCTTTCCCTCCGCGGCGTGCAGATTAGACGAGCAAAAGTGGGCGGAGACACGCGTGATGGATGGACCCCTTTAAAACCCGACTGATACGCTCCCGACCATTATGTAAACAAGGTACCCAATATTTTTAATACTTTACCGTGACACTTTCGCATCCCGAGTTTGAATTGGTGACGCTTTTCGGTATTAAAAACGCGGAAATATATTAGAAAACGCGTTAAAGCTCCGGGCGAACGGTACAGCGAGGATGTCCCGGTGACTTCTGGCCCCGCGGAAAAGCTAAAGGTGATAAGCGGAACCATTATCCGGCCGATCGATGCGGAGGGGACGGTGATTAATGCGGCACCCGGCTCCCCGGCCCCCAGCCAGGCCACGGGGACCACAGCTGTCCGCACACAGGCTCATAATAATATTTATGGAGTGGGCGCTTACTGGTAGTGATGGTGTGAAGAGGTCTTTATTGGAGAAACCTTAGACATGTTTATTTTAATTCAGTTTTCCACATAAAACGTACACAAAATAATGCTAAATGAGTATGTTTAACTCATATAACAGTTTGGATCCTACATTTGGACTCCACCTTGATAATGACAGCAAAAATATTAAAGAAAATACATTAAAAGTGGTGAAAAATGTATGAAATGAGCTGCAAAACATGATTTCAATTTGTCAAAATCTTCTCTGGTCTTCACTTAACCTCATGTTTCGACTCGTCTTGTGTAGAAATGCATCGATCTGATACTGGTATTGGATATCGGCACTGATACTGAACAATTTGCTGGATTGAATACCGGCTTTCCAATATCGTTCAGCCGATATCCTGGTTGGACTTACAAATCGACGTAATAAGATTATTATTCAGTCCCGAATGTCTCAGAATGTTTGAACTTTGATTTATACAATGCTTTTCTGTGGTTACTTGAGGATAAATAACAGCCACATACCACATTTGGATCAGTTTAGTCTTATTTTAGTTTAGTTTAAAGGAAATAAATGCTGTTGTACCTTCTGCACTGGTATCGTTTGATATCGAGTGTCAGCAGATACTTAAAGTCATAGTTTTGAAATCGGTATCAGAACTGAAGAAGCTGGACTGGTGCATCTGAACCATGTCCCACCCCAAGTCTGTTTGAAAGAGACACGATTATTATGGACATAACAGTCCTGTCACATAAGACTTTGAATCACTTATTCACACAATATGAGACATGAGTGTTGTGTTTATTGAAACATTACAGCAAATACTCTACATGCTGTGTTAGTGAGAGTGAACCACAGTAAGTCCAGGCGATACTCGAACCCACAAACCCCTGTGATGGAAATTTATATTGCGGAAAGATTTCTCTCCATCTGTTTTTGTAAATGAATGTGATTTCTACCTGAGATGTGTAAAGGCTCAGCAGATACAACTGTCTCCACCCTCAGGAAGTCCTTTGTTGCCTCCTCAAATGTAAGTTCAGTTGATGAGTTGATTGATTAGGTTAGGACAGGGGCGTCAAACTCATTTTGGTCCGGGGGCCGTATACAACCAACTTTGACTCTAAAGGGGCCGGATCAGAAAACTCATGACATATATACCCCAAAAATAATAATGAGTCCAAATATTTGGGCCCCTGGGTGAAAACAGACGGCTGTTTCTTCAGTCCCAGCAATAATTTGTTTATCTTCTGTCTTCTCAATTCTCTGTTCAAGTTATTGTATTTTTCGCAGTGTCTCGTAGTGGCGTTTAAGATCATATTCCTTGAGCACCGCCACTTGTTGCAAACACACCGAGCACAGGTTTCCCATTCACCTCCGTGAACAAATAAGAATTAGTCAATTTTTCTTGGAAAATCCTGCACTCAGCTCCACTTTTCTTATTTTTGACATTTTGCTGATGAGGGTGTCATGGTCAGCAGTCAAAACGATCGTCCTTTAAGAGCGTTTGGAAAGAGGCGAGTCTTCATTTGTCTGGTGGAGGCGCCATGCACAGAAGCACTGGAGACGCTGCTATGCTAAGCAGCGCAGAAAATTACCAGAAAAATCTGAAAATTTTAAATATTTTAATAGAAAATCAGCCGAGGGCCAGATTAAAGGTCTTGGAGGGCCGGATCTGGCCCCCGGGCCGCATGTTTGACACCTGTGGGTTAGGACATCTCTGCTTTGACATGTATGTAACGTGTATTTTTGTACAAATCCTCAGAGCTCAGATGTTCTGGAGGAGATGCTCTGTGCTGGGGTTGGAGGGACATGCTGCTGGTTAAGAAGCTGTTGGTCTGTGTCCAGGGCAGGATGAGGCCCTGTCCATATCTGCTATAACAATAAACTGTTGTCTGTATTCCAAACACTCATCAGGCTTTGCAAATTAATTATTTTTTCTTCAAGATCTAAATCATTTTGCCACAAACTCCAGCTCTGGAGGCTGTTGCTTTGTCCATTAGGCCACTGGACCTCTAACCATGTATTACAGAGACATATTATTCAATAAGGACGTGTAAAAATATACCTGGAGTCGTATTTTGCTTCATTCTCGCTGATTTCATTATTCCTGTTGACAATGTCGTCGTCTCTGAGCATTAGAAATCATTCTATTTTAAGTTTCCCTTTTTTTCACCTGTCAGATATTGTTTTAGGAGGCCTCTGCTCGTAGTAGTAGTAATTAAAGAGATTTTTTTCAGATATTTCAGTAAGTTTTTAGGGAAATGTAAAGCAAACAAGTGAATACACAGCCTCAGTATACAGGGTTTGTGTGTTAAACATGTGCGAATGAAACAAAACACAACTCCAGGTCTGTTTGTGATGAGGAAACATTAGAACATAGATCAGAAAGTAGAATTTTATTAAAACATGCCAACATTTTGTATCATTTTTTACATTTTCTTCTTATATATTTCATGTGAGGCTCAAAGTTCAATCATTTGCATTACGTAACTCATCCTACTGAGCCTCAACCTCTGTGGCTGTGCTGTGTGCAGTTCTTATTTACAAGATTACAAGTGCTCTCCGGTTGTTAGCGCGCACTCCTCCGCTGAGAGAAGACAGGCAAATTACCGCTAGCACTAATGGACCACCGGGCGCTAATATCTAAATCCTCGATCTGCTCCGTAACTGCTGCAAAACACGACGTCGACTCGAGACTTTTAAGCTGCTGCGCCCTCTGCTTTTTTACACCAGGAAACAAATGAGACGAGATGTGTGTTTATTAGTAAAGGCGACTGGAGAATTCAGAGCGATAAGTGGAATTTTATTAGAATTACTACAATATTCCCAAGTATTTTTATTGTCCACTTGTTGTATTAAAGGTGCATTTTCTGGTGGAGGGTCCATCAAATGCTTTTCCTCATGGAGATATCATCGCTTGGTCTGGAATGTCCCATGGTATGACTTTAAACATATACAACTAGCATTTATTCATATGGGTGTTTTTATTAGTCAAAAATACAATAATTCCTTCTGTGAATGGAGGCGCCTCTCCACAGATCTGACCTGTAATGTAGCGTAGTGCTGTAACCAGCTTGTTTCTTTTGTGACAGAAGGGTTTAATCTATACTGTGGAACATTCTAGACAAATAATAATACAATAACGTTTCTATGGTGACAAGCAGGTGGCATCCCCTCACCTGTAAATCCTAGACCTTAATTTCAAAATTTAGAAAGAATGTACAAAAAATTTTGTTTTAAGTATGATTTAGTAATTTCTTTTTGGGTGATTTTAAAATAAATTTAATATTTTCAATTTTTATTTATGTTAATTTTAATTTGTATTCATTTTATTTATTTTTTTGCTCATTTTATTTTATTAAATTTTTTGTTTGATTAAAAAGAATAGAAAATTTTAGAGGAAAAAATCTGGATAATTTTTTTTTCCTGCTAATTTTGAAAAAGCGAACAAAAAACAACAAAATATCTGGATTTATTATTTTTTCTGCAAATTTTGAAAAAACAAAAAAACAACAACAAATAATAAAATCTGAATTTATTATTTTTTCTGCTAATTTTGAAAAAAATAAAATCTGGATTTATTTCTTTTTTTCTGCTAATTTTGGAAAAAAAACAGCAACAAAAAAGACCAACAAATAATTAAAAAAAAAGAAATAAAATCATCAGTGCCTTCAATTTAAAAGGAAATTTGTTGGATAAGAATCATGCAGAAACAATTGCCTGGGACCAAATTTTATCCAGTAAGAAACTGAGGATGTTTCTCTGTCATGGTTGAAGTTT
Source organism: Odontamblyopus rebecca (assembly GCA_030686955.1). Classification (NCBI taxonomy): domain Eukaryota; kingdom Metazoa; phylum Chordata; class Actinopteri; order Gobiiformes; family Gobiidae; genus Odontamblyopus; species Odontamblyopus rebecca. The sequence goes on along the minus strand of CM060675.1, from coordinate 16,767,852 downwards.
TGTAATGTTTTAACGATTTTTATTTATTTATTTTCATGTAATTTTACTAGTCATTTTTAAAATGAGCTTTCGATATTGAGCTCTTTCTATATGATAATCCCCCTGTAGGACTCTCATATTAATTCCCTTGTAAGTAGACATGGAGCTGGCGGAGGTGCTCGTCTCTCATTAGCATTTGTAATGACTTAATGACCAATCAGATATGGTCCAGTGCAGAAACAAGCTGCAGGAATCACGCCGTTCAATTACGATACCACTAAAACGTGCCCCCTCCGAGACTGGCCAATCACGGGGCGGGATTTATCCAACTGGGGAATTATGATTGGGCGGAGGGAATAGAACCGTTTCATGCTCGTCAATGGTACAAGCAATTTTCTAATTACAGCTCGTATATGGTCTCACCCATGGAGAATTGTACTTAAATACATCCAAATATTGTTGTACTTATATATTTACTATAAGAAGGCAGTGATTGTTTTTTGTGTGTTGTGTCTATGTCATAGATATTTGGTGGTGGTAGATATTACGTGTTATATGTTTGGACTCTACACTAAATACACAAGAAAGTAAAGAAATAAAGAGCATGTGGACACTTGTTGTACACAGCTCATTTGTGTAGATTCTACTTGATGAAACTGTGTCCTGGGAGCATGAAAGATTTTTGCGAAATTGACACTATTTGTAGATGCATACGTCCAACTTTACCTAACCCAACCATAGACTTTGTATATAAATGGTAGGGGTGGGACTTGGTTAAAAAAAATTACAGGATTTGTATTGACGTCTTCATATATGCTAGAAAAATATTTTAATTTCCTATTTTTTCACAGTCAGGCTAAGGTTAGGATTAGGAACATATCTTTTGGTTAAGTTTATGGTAAATAGTCAAATTTTTATGCAGCATTTTCCACCTTTAAGGCGCTCAAAGCTCTTTACATCAACGAACCCTCATCTATTCATACAACAATGTACGCAGACACTGGGGGCGAGGTGGATTAAGTGTCTTGCCCAAGGACACAACAACAGTGGATCAGTGATGTTTACGTCAAGAGCGAGATTCAAACCGCCAACCGTTTCGTGGACAAACCCTACCAGCTGAGCTCCTGAAGCACGATTCAGAACAGGTAGCTCTCAAAGAGCTCTAAAAAAACATGTTTGAATTCTTTTTATTCTGAATTTTAGTTGCTGAAATTTTAAGTATCGTTTTTCCAAGTGTTTAAAATTCAGTATTAAAAAAATCACCTTTTAAATACTCTGCACAATTATGAATAAAATCAAAAACAAATTCAACGGTCAAAAATCAGAATGTAAAATTTGCAACGAAAAAAGTTGGCAGGAAAGATCCAAGATGCCAAGGCAGAAGCAAACAATCCAGCGTGATCCGATCTAACTTAGTAACAAGCGGCAAACGGTGCAGTGAAGGGATCTGATTGGTCAGAATTAGCCTCAAAATCATCCTGTTTATTCCTTAAGTGTAAACCCCGCCCACAGATGAGAACGGCCAATAGGAAACAGCCTCACTCACTCGGGATCGATTGCTTCTGCCTTGGCATCTTGGCTGTGAAATTTTACACTGAATTTGACTGTTGAATTTGAAGGTGCTGACTATTTAAAAGGTGATTTTTTTAGTTTAAATTTGACACATATTGAAAAAGTATACTTAAAATTTCAGCAACTCAAATTCAGAATAAAAATAATTCAAACATCTTTTTTCAGAGTAAAAAAATGCATCGTCAGTGGATCTAACTTCTCAACCGACGATGTTTTATGTCAAGAACGGGATTCGAACTGGCAACCTTCACATCAGTGGACAGACGCTCTACTAACTGAGCTACTTACGCATTTGTTTAATGGCACAACGCTGCTCCAGAGATCGAGAATTGACGAGATGGTGTTAGACTTCGCACAGTCCAGATCTTAAATGGAAATTTGAAGGTGTATGGACTTTTAAAACGCAGTGGAGCTCTCCTGGACTGACCCATATCGTATTTAAATTTGCCCTACATACATCTCACAACTACTCCTTCTCCACACGATACCTTTCCTCACCGCGGCGTACCCTCCTTATCCTTCTCTCCCAAAAGTGCCGTCTTCGCACTATCTCGGTTAATCAAGTGCTTCGACAATGGAGCCCAGCGTGAAGCCTATGTAAATAATGCATTAATATAACCAGCGCCGCCCTCACCCCCTCACCCCCAGGCACAGAGGGGGCTCACGGGGGAGGCTGCGATTCTCCCCGGGATAACTCCGTGCGGAAAAGTGCTCACATCCACACTCTTCGTCCCGAACGGAGGAGGAGGAGGAGGGGCGTACGCGGTGGAGTTCACGGGACGTTCAGCTTAAAGTGCACTTCCGAAAGCTCTTGGTTAAAATAGTGTCCAGTTAGGCAGATATTATAATGTGGCGGTGCGCTCATGGGATCATAACGCGGTTTAAAGAAACTGGATGTTTGCTCTTACAGTTTTAAAAAAGGTTCTACGATCACAACTGAACCTGTCGCCGCAGCCTTAACCTGCAGATAGAGACACGTCCAAGTTTGTCTCATTCGTTTATGGACAGGCGTCATGTGAAAGATCAGAACCTCCAGAATTTCTGCACTGGCACTGATTCTGCATTTTAAGTTTAAACCAACTGTATTTCAGAATTGAAACTGGCAACGCAAATGACACTCATACGAGGCTCATTCTACTTTCCGAGTGAATGACCTTGAGAACCAAAGCAAAAACAACTTGTCCAATGTTTTTGTAGCTAACAGTTATTTTCAGTAAAAGCTCTATTTGATCTGTTCATGTTTACCTCATATCTGGTCAATTTAGGTCAAGATTATGGAATTTAAACTCAAAATACAGTTCCATTAGTTATGCTATGGAGGACAGGTCAGAATTCTTTGGTTGAATTTAGTCAAGTCAACAAAAATCAACAAAATTAAAGCATGTGTTTCATTTTGGTCGGTTTTGGGTTTCATTTTGGTTCATTGCATTGAAACTTGACCCTTATGCCGGATTTACACTGTGCGATATTTTCCATCGTTTCACTCAGCCCCAGCTCAAACTGTACGACCAAAGCTCACGATTCATGTTCTCACACTATATGAAGGACTTAAACAGGGCGAAACCCTCACAAGAAGAAGAAGAAGAGGATTTCAGTTGGTTCTCGTTTCCCCATGTTTACTACACGAAGCACGACACGATTAAGCGAAAACTCTGCGTAACCCCAAAAACAGTCGCACAAGATAAAATTGTCTCAAAATGGGCCAAAAATCGCAGTGTACATCAAGCTTTATTTGACCTTCTCCTGCTTGTTTCCATGGAAATGTCACTCTTGGAGTATACAGTCTGGCATAAGACATCTTAATCACCATAGAGATATTTCCACGTCACTATATGTTGGGTGAACTTCCTTAATTTTGACCCAGGTGGGACTCGAACCCACAATCCCCAGCTCCGGAGGCTGATGCCTTATCCATTAGGCCACTGGGTCACATTTACCTTCTATTTCACTCAGCGAGCATGGTCATGTACTGGAGTAGCCACATGCAACGGTTCAACTCTTGACTTTTTTTTTGCTCTTGTGTCCTTTTACTTAAGAAACAAAAGTGCGTACTTCTTGCGCCGGTCCAACACTCTCGAAATCTGCGGTCACTGGGCGCCCACATCACTGCGAATTTCAAAATCCGTCCCATATTTTTGCTGACAGACCACAAACATTCTCTACAACTCCAACCTTATTTCCCCTCAAAACCCTTCAAACCCAATCTTCAAACGCTCCCAACATTTCTGTCAACACGTCCCATTTGACAATAGCGCCGAAAAGTTCCATAACAATTTTTTTCCCTACCCTACGGCCACGATATCTTATTCCTCTGTTTGAATGACAACATCTGGTCTTATAGAATACAGTGGGGAATCTTTGCCAAGTTTTCAGTGTCCGTAACCCCCCTTTACAAGCCCCCCTCCACCCCCCAGCGCCAATGTTAAGCCCTTTTAATGACTGGATGTCCGTCCGGGTGCCAAGTTCCTGTGTAATTGGTTGATGGTCAGCCAGAGCCGGGGGGTGAGGAGGGGGAGCGGGGTAGGGGGTAGGGGGCTCGGGGCAGTTGGCAGTGGGGTTTGGGTGTTGGCGCAGAGGGACGGAGCAGAAATAGCAATGGAAGTGTGGACTTGTGCGTGTCGAAATAGCTGATTTGTGAAGTGAAAATAATGACAAAAAGTGGAATAATTCAAATGCTGAACTGATGTTTTTCCAATAAGGATCTTTCTTTTTAAAATGATCGCCTCTTTGCTTATAGTAATGCACTAGCGAGCTCACTGTGTCTCAACGCTAATGCTAACTTTTATATATTAAAACAAAAAACAAACTGTAAAAGCCTATTAAAATGCATATTATTTAATGACTACTCGATTGCTTTTATGTGTAGATTACTTCATCTTGTGGCCTTGTTTTTGTATTTATTATGCCTCAAAATCAGCATTAGTGTTGCTATAGAGACACAAATATCTCACTTCGTCCCCTCATTTTGTAGTTTTTAACTCATATGCTCTTTTTGTGTCAACTTTTTAAGCCAGACTTATTAGGATGGTCCATTTTTTTTACCTTCTCTAGATTAGAATCCTGCATTTGATTCCATATCTGGCCAAAATATTTGGGTCTAAAGTTTGTGTAAATTAATTATACTAATTTTCGAGATTGCTCAAGACACTTGCCCTATAGGGCCTATACTGTAACATGACAAACCAAATAAATAAGGCGTATTTGAATAATTTGTCATTTTATTCTGTAAACACAAACTGAAACTTGCATAAAAATGACTTAGAAAGGCTGTAAAAGTTGCTTAGAAAGTTCATAAAGTCCATAAAGTTACTTGAAAACACAAAATTAGTCGATTCCCAGGAAATTTCATGCAGCTTGAGCAACCTCTAAAATATCTTTTTTTCTTCCAAATTTCTTCCTAAATCAGACATGTCCAAACTATGGCCCGGGGGCCAAATGTGGTCCTCAGACCATTTGTTTTGGCCCTCAGGCTTCCAGGTGAATTGGCCCATACTACGGCAAGTAGTACTTTTTACTGCATGTTTTTGAAATCTACCTTGATCAAGCAAATGTAGTGTGTACTTTTGAGGGTCTAAGCCTGAACAAAGGTCTGGAGGGACATTCAAACCTGTTAGAAATGCACAGATTTGAATCACTGTTTTGACCCCAAATCTATGACCCTCGATCGGCCCTCACGCTGCTCTGTGTTTTAATATGTGGCCCTTGATGAAAAAGTTTGGACACCCCGTCCTAAATCATCTTTTGGACCCTAAAACCTAATGCAGGGTTCTAATCGAGATTATCTGAAACTTTATTTTGTCCCATGCTTTGACGGGCCGCCCTAATCCTTAAGTAAGAGCTGCAGGAGTATTGGTTTCAGATCTTAAGACGATGTCGTGCCAATGCAGGGTTAATGAACCAATGACCTTCTGGTTAGGGTCCAACTGCTGTGCTTACTGAGCCATAAAGACCATGGCTTGAAAGTTTAATATCGCTTAGGATATGGTTTTGAGCCTTTGGTTACCGGACTATACGTTTTTTTCAGGGTTTGGGTTATATCTTACATTCTTCACACTGACAGTCCATAGACCAAATATATGAATCGTATATATGAATTAAAAATGAACAAACAAATCGTTATCCCTTTTTTTTTTGAACGAATGACACATGGATTCTTCTCTAATGGGTTGTTTTTATTACTATAACTTCTATAACTTCGGTTCTTGGGCTCTGATTTTATAAAATAAATTTCCCCCAAAAAGTATGACTTAAACATGTTTTTTTCTTCTTTAGTTTGCATTTTTGGCTGGTGCGACTTATACTCCGGTGCGACGTACAGTCCGAAAAACACGGTATACTTCAACCCAGCTGGGAATCGAACCCCAGAAACATTTGAAAGATCATTAACAGTGTCAGTAACACAAGTATGAATGATGCAAAATACAACTCTGACTTTTCATTGAGGGAACAATGTTATAAATTTCAAATATCTGCGTAATAAGTCTCCTTCAATGTCTTTATTTAAGACCTAAATTAAGCCAAACCCACCCTCATTCCATCAACCCGCATTCGCTCTTCCGCACCAGCTTCATATTATTAGCCCGGCCCTCCCTCGCTCCCCCGCTCTCCTGCTTTTGTCTTTAGCACAAAGATGTCCTGGAGACCACTCAGAGCCCCGGGGCCGGAGATGTATGGTAATGCCCTGTCCGAACGCCGCCCCACCAAACGCCGTCGCAAACAAAACGCAGAGAGGAGGTGAGGAGATCCATCAATCAATGCACAATTACCCCCTCTGCTAATCAGCTGTCCCCGGCCCGCGCGAACTCTCCTCTTTGTAATCCGGTTGGCAGCATCAATTAAATTCTTAAGGTTAGTCTATTGAATTTCACAGATAGTGGGGAATAGGAGGGGACACGGGGGGGAAGGACGAAAGGGGGTGGTCCAGAAGATCATGGCACTTTTATGGGTGGTGGGTGTAGGGGGTACTGTACAGGAATTTGGATACAAGAAATGAAAATTTTATAATATGTCTAATACGCAAATCCTTGGAAATGTGATCAAATAAGGATGGACAAATTATATCTATGCTGGGGCTCAAATTCTTCTGAAAAAATCTGTTATAAAACTCCCATTTATCCCATTCCAACAAACACTGTCGTTGGATTAAACATAAACCGGGACAAGGGGGCTTTTTTACTCTTGTACATCTGGGAGACCGTCCTGAGGAAGTTGGACTGACCAAAGTCAGACCAAAACCTACATCACGTAACCATTATTGATCAGTCAAAACAATCAGATATGAAAACAAACTCTTGGTCTGAAAAAAGAATAAAAAACCATCAATTACTGAAAGACCAAATGAACCTTGTTGGACTAGTCTTAATAAAGCATAAACAAGACTTAATTCATTCATCATCAACAAATAGATTATTAAGAATAATTCAGGATTAGTAACTACATAATTAGGGGGTGAGGATATTAATTAAGTACCGTATTACCAGAGTATAAGTCGCACCAGCCTGTAATGAAGAAAAAAAAACATGTATAAGTCGCACTGGACTATTAGTCTATAAGTTTGTTTGTTCGTTTTTCAGTATAGAACCAAAATTAAGAAAACGAAAAAAACAAAAACAAAATGAAAAAAACTATTTGTTTTTTCAATTTTTATTCATATATACGATTGAAAATTTTAAATACAAGTTGCACCTGAGTATAAGTTGCAGGACCACCCAAACCCTGAAAAAATTTATAGTTTTTAATTATAGTAGAAAAATGTGGTAATCCTGAATCATGCTTATTTTAATAATCTATTTGTTTATTATATGAATTAAATCTTTGTTCATGCATCATTACAGTAGAGTCTTATGTTGGAAAAGCACCAGGTAGTAATGTCTACTGAATGAAATCTGAGAGCACAAAACTGCTGAAAGAGAATGGACTTTACGGAGGACCACTTTATGGATTACCACTTGATGACATCATGAAATGTGACCACGCATTTTGATGGAAACCAACCCAACCTCAAAGAACACAAAACCAACACAACACAACTCCAGGTTTGTTTATGACGAGGAAACAACATTCTTATAATTTCGCTGAACACAGTTTCAAACCGTTCAGGGCAGACCCCATCCAAGGTGAGCCTGGGTGTCCTCCTCCCCAGCTCCAGTGCCTCTCCCTGGGCAAAGTCAGCACAAAACCTGGGCTGAAACAAAAGGAGCTCCAGCTTTGATCGGCCTGTAATGACCTGAGAAGAGGCATCATTATATTCCTCTATCCCCTCACTCCCCCTGCACACATCTGCTGACCGTTCTAATCACCAGCACCGATCGATACATTATTTAATCCCCTCACAGAACACACAGCCCCAGTCTAACAAGTGCACGTATGCTCACTGCGCCGGTTATTACTGGGCTGGAGCTTAATGTGGGCAATTTAAGAAGCAAATATAGGGCAACAATGCAGAGAGAGCTTTAGATTTTGACACACTAACCAGAGATGGTCCTGGTATGAATATGCAGTGAAATGTTGTTAAAGTATAGGATAGACTTAACTCATCCATCAAGCGCCCAGTGTTCATACTGTGGCGCCCATACAGGGACCCTTCTTTGAAACGGGATCCTAGCTATAGGTTTATGCCAGGATTATGAAGCAGTTACCTTCTGCAGCATGATTATTGCAGACTTATAGTTCTGTTAAAAGATGCAACAATAAAAAACACCAATATTTCCACACAATATTGAAAACAAACAGCTGTACCAGTGTGTCCACAGTTCAGACTGGTGCTGTGTGGCCGTTTGACATGAGTCAGACTCATGATAATACTGTTCTCACAGTCATGAAGACCACAGATGAATCTGTGCATTAACAGTACACAGACATCTGAAATGTCTTGATCCCTGCTCATAGGTCACCTGCTCTTTCTCATCTCAGTCTGTTCTATAAAATCCTTAAGCAGTCACTGTATGCCACACTGAGTTTGTGGGAGCTCTTGTAGTTTTACCACAACTGTGTGTGCATAGTGCAGTAAAAAGAGTCTTATGTCCGGTCACAGAGCAGTATTGTGATTTGATGGAAACTAAAAGTGAAGAGCCTAAACAAACCAAAACAAACTGTAACGCTGACAGACTCATACAGATAGATGAATACTTTATTGATCCTGAAGATGATTTGTTTGGAGGACTGGTTTCATGGACAGGAAAGGAAGTTTGTGCTTTTCTATTTCCTTCTAAGCCATTGTATGAGCTTTGGATCAGCTTTGTAACTTTCTGTTGATCTTCAAGAATCAATAAATGGCATGAATGAACCTGACTCCTGTCAGGTCAGTGAGACAGAAGAACCTGAAGGAATCTCATCCAGAACAGGTAAAGATCTCAAAGAAGGTCTCATATGGTCTGAGATTCAAACCTGGGATCTTCTGTTTGAAAGGCAAAACAAGATGTCACAATGAAGTTCTTTGTGGAATCTTGTTGCATGCAGTGGTAAGATTTATAGATAATCCTGTGTGTTAGGTATACACACATGTTCTCTTTTCATGTGTTGGTTATAATCAAAATAACACGGACCATGATGCCTGGCTCTTCAGTGATAACAGTGAAGCTTCTATAGACTAAGCTATACCTACACCTATAACAAGGTCAATGGACATGATAAGGAATGTGTCCCCAAAAATACTTTGTACTTTATATTCCAAAACGACACTAAATGTTAAAAAAAATGACAGTTTGTGTTGATTTGCACAATTTTTAAAAACAAAAATGCAATATATATTTTAATAAGATTTGGACACCATCACAAATTGACAACAGGCCTCGACAAGCATCCACTTTGCACCACTTTACTTTGGAAGATTTCTGAGTAAATGTTGTGGTTCTGTACTGGCATGGCTTCAGTTGATGAAAGACCAAAACAAAAAAAGAAAATATGAAAAAAAAAAATGAAAAAAATTCTCTCCTCCGTCAGAGCTGCTGGTTGCTTGCCGGAGCGTGAACAGGCAGATTTTCCGGTAGCACAAGCCTGAGATGGGCTGCTGCATCTGGGTAAGCTTCCCCGCCGCGTGCCCCCCTCCCGTCCGCCCATCCACCCATCCACCCATCCACCCCTCCACCTCCGTCTTCATCTGGCCGCCCCAGGACTGTGGGCGCCTCGGGGGGAGCGGTGATGGAGAGCAGACGCGAGGAAGAGAGAAAAAAGAAAGAAAAGAAGACAGAGGAACAGAGGTGCGGTGAGTGGTGGTTGGGGTCCATTGAGGTAAACCAAGAGCACTGAAAAAAGCGTTGATGCGTCTTACGAAAACGTCATCCTGCTTTTTAATTCTAAATGTGGTTAATACGTAAAAAATATGATGTGTCAAACTAACTATTTAGACATTCTTTGTTACAGTTGGTAATTCTTCTGTTTGGAACTGGTTTAGTCCTTGTCTAGTCTTGAAGGCATTTAGTATTTGACGAGATCGCACAAAATTTGTCTTGTGAGTCAGTCCATCCTCCTTTCTGCTTCGAATGTAATCCTGTCTGAAACCAAAACACGATGCGCCAACCACAGCCGTGAAAAAAGGGCAGACAGTAGCCCAGTTGGCAGAATGTTTGTCCACCGATCTGAAGTTCGGCGGTTTGAATCCCGTTCTCGATATAAGCACCGTTGGTAGAGCGGTGAGATCCACAGGTTGGCGCTGCGATTCCAGCCCCCACCGATGAAGCTGAACTTGGCAAGACACTTCTATCTTTCTGCGTACACTAGTGCTTGAATAGGTGAGTGCCTCGAAGGTGGAAAAGCGCTAAAAATATTATCCTTTACTTAAAAACTTAACATGGATCCATACATTTCCAATATTCATATGGATTTTGATGGACTTTGCATGGGTTACACACCATATTTTTAATTGACAGGTTTTATTTGCTCATTAAAATGTGTAACTATGCATTAGTACAGGGGTCATCAAACTAAGGCCCGCGGGCCGACTCCAGGTTCCATGCCCCTTTGACCGGCCCCCCAGCCCCTCTGCCCTCCACCACATGAACTGGCCCCATGACGCAATCCTCTAAAGTTGTTGTGGCCTATTTTTTTTTTTATTACTTTTTGGCAAATAATAACATGTCTGCACCTTGTATTTTGTTGTTTTTTTCAATTAAAAATGATTTTTATATATTTATATTTACTGATATTTATATGATTTATATTTAAATAATTATATGATGTATTTACATACAGAATTTTCATCACCTGACAAGCTCGAGGTCAAACAGTGACAGTCTGTAGTGTAGTTAAGGACAGCAAAATCTCCAATGTTAAAGTCAGAAAAGTTGACCAAAAGCGCCGAGTTTTCAGTGGACAATCGATTTTTAAATTTTTTTCGTTCAGTGTAACTTCAGTTTGTCTGATAAGTAAAGAACGTGTGCCGGTTTTCAAATAATATAATCTGTGTCATCACTACGAAACCCACCTGACCCGACCCCGGCCCCCATCACAGTCAGGAGCGATAATGTGGCCTCCAGAGAAAAAAGTTTGGTGACGCTTGGTGACCCCTGCATTAGTACAACACTATGTAACGTTCTGGAGGTTCACCAGACTAAACCCTACTTTGGAACGTTCTCCGTGACGACAGGCCAAATCAGAGTCAGGTTTGTGGAGATGCAAGCCTGCTCACAGTAAGGACATGTGCTTTTCGGGTTTTCTGTGCAAAAAACGCAAAAAAAGCTCACCAAAAAAACCAACAACATGCTTTTATTTGAATTTATTTCTTATTAAAAGTTGCGTAATGGGGCTTTAATTATGGCTATGTGCATAGATATGTTATTGCTCCTACATTTATTCAGTTACAGGTGGTTTTAGAGCTCAAAAACACCTAAAAAAACAGACATTCTGACTGCGAACAGGGTTGAATCTCCGCAGATCTGACCTGCAACTTGGTCCGGTTTGGTTTCCGTGAAGATAGAAAGGTTTAATACCATACTGTGGAACTTTTCAGCCAAAGCAATAACGGACGCTCCACTAGAAAACACTGAAAACACTCACGTTCGCGTCTTTAAATTAAATTGTTTGCTTTTACTGATACTAAGCGAACGATACAGCTTTATAACGATACCGAAAACATAGTGATTCTTAAAAAATTTCAAACGATACTAAAGAGAACAGCTAGAACAGTTGCTAGCTGGCGGTGAGGATGTACCAACAGGGTACCACAGTATCCGTAGTACTCGTAGTAGTAGCGATGGTCGTGGGGCACCGAGGAAAGCGAGAGGAGAGGGCGGGTGCGTAGGGGGGGGTTTAGAATGATTGCTCGCGGCTCATTTCTCCACACATGAGCCCATCTGCACGGCGCCCGGGGAGGCAGCGCTGCGTCTGGAATGGAGGAGACACCGCCAGCTCCGCGGGACGCCAGAATGCAATCCCGGGAATCCAGCGCGCGCCCATTATCCCGCCAGAAAACCCTTTTAAGAACGCTATTTTTTTTTTCCCCCTCCGCCGCCACCGCTACTCCCCTCCTCGCCATCTCCCCGTACCGATGGCGCGTTGATTTACTTTGGCTTCGATCATGACTTAAGTTGACCAAAAATGAGCTGGCAATGAAGTATACCGTATGAAATCTTGTAAGGATGTTCTGTTTTTTTTGTTTTTTGTGTGTGTGTGTGGAGTAGTTGTAAAGACGCGGCTAAATTAGGAGATTTGATCGAGTGTGGAGAAATCCCTCGTCATGTGCTACCAGTCTCATCGCAGTGTGCGCCGAATCTAATAATGTTTTCATGATTTGCCATGAAACCTCCAAAAATATGATATTATTATTTGCTCGGGACATGCACGGTGCAAAAACAGGAAGCGGAATATAGATTTAAAGGGTTTCTACATGATTTTCTTCTATGTATTAAAGGAAAATTTGTATAAGTTTGTACAAGTAAGAGTTTTATTGTGCGAGAATCAGACTGCACCGAGTCCAGCTGCGACTCCAGTGTGGGACCGGTTCATTTGTGGTGTGACCATCTGTATATGAATGGACAAAGTGAACACACTTTCCAAATAGGAACTGTCCAGGGTGCTCTTCCAGCCCCATCGACTTTTTCTGTTGATCCATTTCTGTTCTTAATACACAACAAAAAGGCTTAGACAAAATTTAAGATATAGACACTTAAAACTATCAGAAAATGAATTTTACTTGACAAGTTCTGGTAAATGTTAAGTGGCCACATTTTTATATAGCACTTTTCCACATTCAAGGCATTCACCCACACACAAACTCATACATCAGTGTACACAAACACGAGGGGTGAGGTGGGTTAATTGTCTTACCCAAGGACACAACGACAGCATTCATCTGTTGGACCTGGAATCACACCGCCAACCTGTGGAGCAGTGGATCTGACCGCTCAAACAATGATGTTAATGTCGAGAGTGGGATTTGAACCACCAACCTTTGGGTCAATGGACAAAAGCTCTACCAGGTGAGCTGCTAACGTTATCTTAAACTTATTATTACTGAAATAAAGCGGTCTCAGAACTAGTAAGTAAATAATAAATCTGAAACCAAGATGAATAACCCAATATAAGTTTTAAATTCTTGGCCAAATCAAAGAAATTTGCAGTGGAACTTGGCCCCAAATTCACTCCTATGAGCGAGCTTCATTGGACTGGAGCTTAACGCTATGGTTGATGTCACACTCCCTTAGTCCACTTCTTTATACGGTCTGTGGGTGTCACACTCACATGATGACGGGTGCTCTGTGATGCTGTTGTGGTCTGAGTCCACGTGTTCAGGCCATAACTGTTCATTTATGAAGGGAAAACACTTAGGGTCCAATGTCCATCAAAAGTTGAATCCAGTGCGCTGTGGTTCCTCCACCAGCACCACCACCATGTGCACATTTCACAGTCTGATAACCAGGAAGTGCACGGTTAACTTGCTAGTTTTTAGTATTGCTGTGACAAAACCTGTCACTGATTTTTACCGTCTTGAAAACAGGAAAAACAGATCTAGTTAATTTTAAACGGTTTGCAGTGATACATTTATTCCTCACTTACCTTATGACATCACAAGGTGGAACAGAGTGCTTTCAGTTTGAGAGAAAAGCTCTAAATATACAGGTTTGTGTGTTAAACATGTGTGAATAAAACAAAACACAACTCCAGGTCTGTTTGTGATGAGGAAACAACATAGTAAGGGTTAGGGTTAATGATAAAATAGTGTACTATAGGCCCTTTAGATAAAGACATTGACCTTGAAAGTGTTCTTTTTTCTTTTAAAAACACAAGAAATATGTACCAAAAAACCCCAAAAAGTGCTTTTTCCACTGGCTCGCCTCCATCCAAGCGGCAGCACCACGGGGGTAGGAGCAGGAGAAATTGAGTGGCAGGGAGCGCGCGATGCTGTTTGCACTGAGCATCTTGCCGTATTGTAATATTTACTGTTAGCACCTCGGGCTACATGCTACGCTCCACTGTCACCATCAAACAAGGCGAGGCAAGGCAGGGCGCGGGGCTCGGGAGGGGGGTGCACATCTGTTGTCAGCCCCCCTACTCCAACCACCCTCCACTCTCCACAAATAGACTCCAAACTCGCCCTGGAGTCAGATATAGACAACTTCTTCTTGTGACCCTCTTAAAAATGGCACCGACGACTGGATATTCGAATGGAGACAAAGAGCAAAAGAAAGCTCGTGCACCGACGCCAGGTCCAACCAGCAGACTGTCGTTGTGTTGTTGAGCATGACACTTCTCCCACCTCACCTCATGTATGTTTTAGAAATAGATATTTGATCATAGACTATAAAGAAGTGGATTAAAGGAGAGTAACATCATCCATAGCGTTTGGCTCCAGTCAAATGAAGCTCAGGAGGCAAATTTGGAGCCGAGTTCCAAATTAGGAATAGGAATTTATTTACAGGCAAAATAGTGAAATAAAACCGAGGCTCCCTGCTGCAGTTACAGAGAAAAGGGTGATAGTTTTGGAACGTAAAGTCATGTGGACTCAGTGGAGTTGGAAGCGTCTCCATGAACACTTACAGAATACAGTATGTTAAGTCTATCTGTATGACAGAATGAGCAAATCAGTGTTGTTGTGTCCTTGAGCAAGACACTTTACCCATCCTACCAAATGTGAGGTAGAAAATAGACTACATTTCTTGCCCTAGTCCAGATATACTGTATAAGCATCTCTTGAGGTCGAAATAAGTCCACTGTGTAGCCCAACTGCCTGCTTCTAATCAGAAAGAGTTGCATTGTCCAATAATCAAGAAGTGAGCAGTTAGCATGCTAGTTGTTGCAAATTTCGCTCTTGTCTCAGAGAGTTCAGAAAGGTGCTTATAAATTAAATGTGGTGAATAATTAGGACACTTGGGATGCACAAGGTAAGTGAAGAAGAACAGCAAACGGTTTAAAATGAACTAGTTCTGTTTGTCATGTTTTAAGAAAAGTGAAAATTTAAGTGAAAAAGAGGAACCGCATCTTTAGGTTTAGTCATTCCAAACTATAATTAAGTTTATTAAGCTAAGTGTCTCAGTGCACTTAGCAATGAAATTAAAATATACACATATTTACAGCACAATTACAACAATATAAAGTGATTGACAGCAATATACAGTGGTAAAAATGACAGTGTACAGTGTGCAAAATTCAAAGTTACACCATTATTGAAACCTACACATGTGCATTCACTCATCTACACATCATACACATACACATACACCTACATACATACATACATACATACATACATACATACATACATACATACATACATACATACATACATACCATATATGTCGGACTATAAGTCGGTGCGACTTTTGGGGGAAATGTATTTTTTATAAAATCAGAGACCAAGAACCAACATTTCATCTTGAAAGGCGAGTTATAGAAGTTATAGTAATAAAAACAACCAAATAGAGAAAAATTTGTGTATCATTCATTCATTCGTTTTTCAATATAGAACCAAAAATAAAAAAGTGAAAAAACAACTATTTTCTTTATTATTTGTCTCTAAAACCAAAATGAAAAAATGGATAACAATTTTTTTTTCTTTTTCATTTTTGATTCATATAAAGGATTCAGATATTTGGTCTATGGGCTGTCAAATATACACTCAACAAAAATATAAACGCAACACTTTTGTTTTTGCTCCCATTTGTCATGAGATGGACTTAAAGATCTAAAATTCATTCCAGATACACAATATTACCATTTCTCTCAAACATTGTTCACAAATCTGTCTAAATGTGTGATAGTGAGCACTTTTGCTTTGCTGAGATAATCCATCCCACCTCACAGGTGTGCCACATCAAGATGCTCATCAGACACCATGATTAGTGCACAGGTGAACCTTAGACTGTCAACAATAAAAGGCCACCCTGAAATGTGCAGTTGTTGCTTTATTGGGGGTCTGGGGACTCAGAACCAGTCAGTATCTGGTGTGACCACCATTTGCCTCATGCAGTGCAACACATCTTCTTCGCATAGAGTTTATCAGATTGTCAATTGTGGCCTGTGGAATGTTGGTCCACTCCTCTTCAATGGCTGTGCGAAGTTGCTGGATATTAGTGGGAACTGGTACGCGCTGTCGTATCGCCGGTCAAGCACATCCCAAACATGCTCAATGGGTGACATGTCCGGTGAGTATGCTGGCCATACAAGAACTGGGACATTTTCAGCTTCCAAGAATTGTGTACAGATCCTTGCATCATGGGGCCGTGCATTATCTTGCTGAAACATGAGGTGATGTTCATGGATGTATGGCACAACAATGGGCCTCAGGATCTCATCACGGTATCTCTGTGCATTCAAAATGCCATCAATAAAATGCACCTGTGTTCTTCGTCCATAACAGATGCCTGCCCATACCATAACCCCACCACCACCATGGGCCACTCGATCCACAACATTGACATCAGCAAAGCGCTCACCCACACGACGCCACACACGCTGTCTGCCATCTGCCCTGAACAATGTAAACCGAGATTCATCCGTGAAGAGAACACCTCTCCAACGTGCCAGACGCCATCGAATGTGGGCATTTGCCCACTCAAGTCTGTTACGGCGACGATCTGGAGTCAGGTTAAGACCCCGATGAGGACGACGAGCATGCGGGTGAGCTTCCCTGTGACGGTTTCTGACAGTTTGTGCAGAAATTCTTTGGTTATGCAAACCAATTGTTTCAGCAGCTGTCTGAGTAGCTGGTCTCAGACGATCTTGGAGGTGAACCTGCTGGATGTGGAGGTCCTGGGCTGGTGTGGTTACACGTGGTCTGCGGTTGTGAGGCCGGTTGGATGTACTGCCATATTCTCTGAAACGCCTTTGGAGACGGCTTATGGTGGAGAAATGAACATTCAATGCCCGAGCAACAGATCTGGTTGACATTCCTGCTGTCAGCATGCCAATTGCACTCTCCCTCAATGCTTGCGCCATCTGTGGCATTTTGCTGTGAGACAAAACTGCACATTTCAGGGTGGCCTTTTATTGTGGGCAGTCTAAGGTACAACTGTGCACTAATCACAACTGGAGCCCCACTGTGGCACCTGGAATTCCCAGTGGTCTCCCATCCAAGTACTAACCAGGCCCAGCCCTGCTTAGCTTTTGTGATCTGACGGGTTCAGGCTTTGACAAGCCGGTATGGCCACATATAAGTCACACCTGAGTATAAGTCGACCACCCAAACCCTGAAAAAAGTGCGACTTATAGTCTGAAAAATACGGTACATGCTTACATATATGCCTGCATACATACATACATACATGCTTACATACATGCTTGCATGCATACATACATACATGCTTACATACATGCTTGCATGCATACATACATACACACATGCCTGGAAGCCATACATGCAAAGTGGTTTATTGATTGGATGTGTAATATTTAGAAAAAAGGTGGGTTTTAAATCTGGATAATTGCAAGATTTGTCTGAAAAACATCGAAACAATGCTCTCTAAGCTATATTTATTTATTTAGTATGGCGGGCTTAAGGACAGAGACAATTCCAATTGATCACCTCCGGGCTGATCGTTCATGGTGATGGAGCAGAGGTGGGGCGCGCACGGAGATGACCGGGCGCAAAATGGCCCCCGCATACTAACGAGCGGCACGGGCCAACGGCGCGAGGCGACGCCGGTCACACGATCCGGTGTTTATCCGCAGACAAACGGCAGGTCAGGCCGGGTGGCGCTCCTGGACGCATCCCTCACCGCTCCTGTCAGGAACCCACCCCAACCCCTCTCCGCAACCACCCCACCGATAATCATCAACCCCAGACCAATTTCTTTAACCGGTATGAAAAAAAATCCACAGTGGTTTGCAACAGAAAACCCCAAAAAAAACCAACAAATACTCAAATACAAATACAAATACATACGAAATTGACTTATCTATAGGTTAAAAGGTTCATTGTGTAACTTTTCTGGTCCATGGAGATGCTATTCCTTTGTCTGGAACGGTATTAAACGTTACTGTCGTCATGGAGACCAGACCACTTTACAGGTTAGATCTATAGAGAGCTGACCCTGCTGTTTTTCTAGGTATTTTTGAGCTGTAAAACAACAAATAATCGAATAAATGTAATGTAGAGCTGTTTAAAGTCATACTGTGGAACATTCCAGACAATGACATATCCATAGAAACAAGCAGGTGATGGACTCCCAACTGAAAAGTTACACGGTGGACCTTTATTAGGGTCTGAAATGTGAGTTTTACCTTCAAGAATTCACTGAGCAGCCTAACAAAAATTGAAAAAAAAATGCATAAAATTGTTTGTACTCAGCAAGGATTTTGTGGGTCCAATCTTCAAGAGAAATGTACGCTTATTACACTTTAAAATTAGCAGTGGTGTAGTGAGTTCAGTGTTTGGCTTACCGTTGAGTTGCCGCTTCAAACCTCCTCTATGCTTTCCTGGGTAAAGCTCTTCAGTCACTCACGTACTTTTTGGTTTCATGTAATAATAAAGTTGAATTGGTTTTGCCCCAGTATGGTTATATTGTAAAAGCAGCCAAAATGATAAACCAGGAGGTGCCGATGCGCTTTTAGCATGCTAGTTGTTGTTGATAGCATAACCGTGATGACAAACCTGGGCTCTGGCCTCTGAAAGTTGTGAAAAACGTGTAAACTTGTTGAGGTTAATGGATGTTCGGAATACGTTTGAATCTCGAATAGGCTGTCGTGTTTTTAAAGGTGCATTGTGTAGCTTTTCTGCTGGACGGCCCATCACCTGCTTGTTTCTGTGGATATATCATTGCTCTACCTGGAATGTGACATTAAACAGCTTTACCTTACATATATCCAATTACAGGGGGTTTTATAGCTCAAAAATACCTAGAAAAACAGCAGGTTTCTGAACTGTAACTTGGTCTGGTTTGGTGTCCATGAAGACAGAAAACTTTAATACTGTGAAATATTCCAAACAAAGCACTAACATCTCCACCAGGGCTGGGTATCATTAACAAGTTGTCGATACAATAAATACTTTCAACACGATACGATAAATTTCAACTAGATTTGATTTGATTTGATGTTTCAATAAAATAATAATGGCTAAATCATGGCTGTGATACTAAAAGACTTTGTTAAACCCCTTCTTGTGCAAAGTTAATATGAAAAACACCCATTTTAATCCTCAAAACAGTGAAGATGTCATGTGTTACATAAACATATGTTCCCTTCCTCTAAACCAGGGGTGGGCAATTATTTTTTTCCCATGGGGCCACATGGGAAACAGAAAATACAGTGGAGGGCTGGACCAAAATGCTTAACTCAGTTCTACATAATATGAATTGCATTTCTTTATAAAAAGCAGTAAAGACTTTATGTTACGACTAAACAATGAAAAAGATGCTCATACAAAAAATATCTTTTAAAAAACACCTCTAAAATAAAAGCAATGCAGCTTTAGACTATGCATGAGGTAAAATTATAAAATATTTTTAGTTTGTAATTCCAGCTTGATCTTAAAATGGCCGTTCAGAGTCAACCAAAGGGCCGTATGTGGCCCCGGAGCAGGACAATACCCAGGTCTGCTCTAAACAAACAACAAAACTGTAGCTCTGTAACAAAGTAACAAGACCAAGATGGCGGCACGTGCACATCGCAAAGCTCTGTGACTCTGTTTACACTGAAACGAATCACCTTATCACTGTATCAGCGTATTGGAAACGATTTGCATCCACACACATCATGTCTGGATCGCCAGAAACGCTAGACACATGACAAGGCTGGTGTCACGTCATCACAATGTCACAACACTACGTGGGCGGTAAAAACAAAAAGCAGAGCACCGTATCTGAAGTTGCCGTAGTTCTGTGGAAATTGCAGCAGCCGATTTTCGAGCCAAGGAAGATGCAAGCATGAAAAAAGTCTTTTCGTGGACTGACGCTGTTTCCCATTTGTCTCGGGTTTGTTTAAACATTTCCGCAATAACGTCTCATGACCAATGCCACGAATCCAGCAAATCATGAAGGCACAAGTCACAGTGACATGGTCCAATAAGAATGGCAGCTAGAGCCCCGACATCAGTGTATCAGCGTTTTCAGTGTTTTCATGCGTCCACACAGCGCCAGATCAGATCCGTACTCAGGTGAATACATGGGAGCTGGCGTATCCATATTGTTCCGTCTCTGGAGCCATTTTCCATCGGATTAGTGTGGACGAACACTGTGTCTGCAACGGAAACAATTCAAATACGTACTAGTGTGGACAGGGCCTCAGTGTCTCTTCAGTTTTTGCAGGTTTGCAGTGTTATTCCTGCTCATTTCGGGTTTGTTCATTCCTTAACATCCTACAGAGCTTTCGGACATCGGCTTACAAAACTATGGCCATACCGGCTCGTCAAAGCCTGAACCCGTCAGATCTCAGAAGCTAAGCAGGGCCGGGCCTGGTTAGTACTTGGATGGGAGACCACAAGGAATTCCAGGTGCCACAGGGGGGCGCCAGTTGCAAAAACTGTCGTTGTGTCCTTAGGCAAGGCACATCACCCACATTGCCTAGTATGAAAGTGGTGTGTGCGTGAGTGTTGGTGGTGGTCGGAAGGGCCGATGGCGCAGATTGGCAGCCTCGCTTCCGTCAATCTGCCCCAGGGCAGCTGTAGCTACAATAGTAGCTTATCACCACCGGGTCTGGAGTGAATGAATAATGCTCTGTAAAGCGTCTTTGAGTGTCCAGAAAAGCGCTATATAAAGCTGATGCATTATTATTATTATTATTAAAACTCCGACTGTTTGATTAGCAATCTTCAACTCTTCCCTGAGCTCAGAAGAACGCCCTTCACTCCGCAGGCAACTCGGCTGGCCGGTAGTGCTTGTGGGCGGCGTAGGGACCATAAACAAAGACAGGGAGTGCGCGGAGGAGCAAGAGCTAAGTTGAAGCTAAATAATTTAGTAAAACATACCAAAAAATACTTGCCGATATACTGATACAACAGCCCACGATACCAATACTGTATCATCACAGTAAACAATACGATATATCGATATTTTGATATTTTTGCACAGCCCTAACCTCCACAAAGGCCATTTGACGGACCCTCCACCAGAAAAGTTACGCAATGCACCTTTTAAGACAGTAAAAATGAGGTACAGCTCTTTGAACATTCCCTTTTATAGTCACATACCAATACGCATATCAGTGCACCTTTGTAATCCAGCGCTCTCTCCCCTTCTTCTCCCATCTCCTCCAACAAACCCCCTTTAATCCCCCTACTCATCCCCCCACACCAAACACCCCACCGCCCCCACCCTCCCCTCCGCATTTGCCCCCCGCGCATCCATTATTCTCCTGGCTGGCTGCACCGTCAGCACGCCGGTGATTGCTGACTTTCGCTCTTCGCCGACGCCATCTCTCCACAATTAACTTGGTAATTGCATTTGTTTTAGGAGTGCGGGGTGATTATCAAAGCCACCTATGATCTCCGGAGCGTGCACGGGGGAGACCACCGGGGGGGCGTCGGGTGGTGGTGGGTGCTAAGATAGGACTGGGGTGCACTTCAAAAAGGCTAACACGCTTCCTCGCCCAACCTCGCGCAGCTTATTATGATCCTCTGATTGCCGATCTGGTTTTTGTTTATCTATTTGTTTCTTTGAGGCGTTTTTTTGAAATCTACCAGGGGTCATTTTCGACAATTCAAAACAAGGAGATGGAACGGTTGCGACGAAAGCAAAAAAAAGGAAAAAAAAAAACTAATTTGAATTTGAAGATGTGAAAATGATGTACGTTAGGGTGAAGTGTTGGGCTTTCAAGTCGGTAATCAAAGAGGATTCGAGATCGAGAGGACGGTTGGCGCGTTCCTTAGTTTGCTCAAATTGGTTTCTAATCTTGTGAAGTGGCAATTTTAAATACATTCCGCGGTATTTGCCGTAAAACTATGGAATTACTGTTTGTCTTTCCTTTAGGGACAAGAGGCGAGCTTGCCTGGATGCCCTGTTCATTTGCAACTTGGACGCTGCTTCAAATTAGTTTTAAAAAATGCCACATAGAAGAAACTTTATTCAGAGTAGCAGCTCGAGAACTGTAAGGGCTAACCACTCTGCCACTGGAGGCTGCTTATGTTGACAAAAACTGAGAAATTTAGGTGCCACCCACTTTTTTCTTTTACTTTTCACAGCACATAACTACTGTAACACAATACTTTTGAAATATTTCAGGATCAACTATTATTTTTAATGGACCAAACCTCTTGTAGTTTAACTTCCTGTCTATTTACGGCAACAGCAGAAGATTCATCAGCCTCCTCATCTTCTCTTCACCACCAGCAGGTTTTAGGCCCTATACTATTGCTTCGCTGCATTGCTAAGGTCTTTAATCAAAGTTTGTTTGATAATTAATTTTTATAGTTTGAAAATTTGAGATTGGATGGATAAAAGCTCACGATATTACGATATTCTACATAACAAGACTGACGTTCTAAAATGCTTTGGTACAACATTTATTGTCATTAGGGATGTAACGATATCCAAATCTCTCTGAACGAATTTTACGATATACATCTCACGGTATGATATTTATTGTAATATTTTTAGGCTCATAAAACTGTGAATATGCTACTTTTTCCTCTAAAAATCCAAAGAATGAAGACTTCACAGTGCTTAGAACAGTTATTTCTTCATGTAGTCTACACTGAAACGGAGCAAAGGATCATGGTCTATATAGTTCCTTCCACGTAATTATTGTGAGACCTTTGACGTTACGATATCACGATATTTCAGTTATTGTTACATCCGTACCATCAAGACAACACATTTACGTCGACACAATACATCTACAGTAAGTCGATTAGTAAAGTTGATTCTACGTAGTTATGTTCTGTTGTAGATTTGGTTTAGTCCTGGTTTAGTTCTAGATCTAGTTTTAGTTCTGGCTTAGTCCAAACTTTCACGACACCATCCCTAATACCGATTTTTTTTAACCAGAAAGTTAAACGCGCCATACCAGAGCTTTACTGTCTTTAAAACATCAACTTCTAGAGTCCAGAGCGTAGTTTTGCCATCGCGGTTGAGCAACTAGCATGCTAACAATGCACTTCCTCACTGTCGAGTACTTCTAAGATACAGTTTTTCTTCCATTTTCCGCCGTATTCAAATAAAAAAAGCCATTCTCTCGTGTTGGAGAGTTCCTCCTTGTTAGCCTTATACTTTTGCGCCATTACCCCAAGTGCCATCGGTTATTCCTCATCAAACATCCCCACTAGCTTTACGCGCTAATCCCCTTTAGCCGCCGACGTAGCACCAGCGACCCGCGGACCTCGCCGTACCTCTTCTTTTCTTCTCCCCTCCATCCAGCCGATACGATTACACCACTTTCGCAAAAATACTGCCATTCTACATCCGATTTTGAATAAAGAACCAGTATTTCTTGCCTTTTCCATTAATTGAAATGCAAACGACGTCAACGGCCGAGCTTGCAGAATTGGCAATACTCTACCAACGGCACGATAAAGGAATTCTTTTTTTTTTTTTTTCCTTCCTTTTCGCGCGGAGGCTATCGACTTGGTCATGTGTGTAATTGCCTAAAGCGTTTCTGGAGTCTTCGATGCGCCAATGTAAATATTAAAGAGAGAGGGCCAGGCTTAATAAAACGCTGTTCAAACAATATGGGGAAGAGGAGTTATCTGCGGATGTCCGTTTTGCAGGCGAAAGGGAGGAAGAGGAGGCGGAGGTGGACGGGGAGGAGGGGTCAGTATCAAGATGAGGAGGCCCCGGTGAAGTGACAGGAGGAGAATGTGCAGAGATTAAATGAATTCACAAAAGAGAGAAGATTTAACATTGGAGGTGGAAGAATAACATTTGCACTATTATAAGGGGGATGTATGTTCGCATATAGGACATAGCGTCTTTAGTTTGACCGCTCGATTTCGTACGGGAGGATGGGGCGGTGGACGTAGTTCGATAAAATATGAAACATGTTATTATGGAAAATGTGAAAGAAAATGAAAGTGAAAATTGCAAGCATCATTGGCCACGTTTACATGATGTTTGTGGGGTGTGATTGGTCCTTTCTAACACCTTTCTACATACATTTCCAGTACTCCGCTTTCCTGCTTCATTTTGTATATCCGAACACCTAGCGTTGTGGCGGTGAATTACTTGGCAGCGCAAAGACCTCAACGCAGATCCATAAATCAAAAATGACGGCGACAAAGCGAGGGCGGCTATGTGCGATGTGTCGAAGCGAAACTATAATTCAGCCTTTAGCGATCTCTCCCGGGCGCTATTCAAACTTTCTTTGTAGTTAGCTGTAAGATTTGCTCAATGCTCCGCCCACAAGCCTACGTCACCCATGGTCCCACGCGACGAGAACTTTCAGTTTCTCTTCTTCTTCACCGTCAGTAGTCGATTCTCACTTGTTGCTTCTGGCGGCTCGAGCCACTGGATATAGATCTCCGCCGAGGCAACACTGATCTGTGCCGTTTTTTGGCTTCTGACAGTATTCCACCACCTCTAGCAATGGACTTTAGCTTCAAACGTACCAGAGTTCCCCTTTAATAACTCAAACATGCGTAGATGATGTATACATCCTCTTCTGGCATGTTTGTGATGAAGGAACAGTGTTATAACATGGTACAAAGCTCTAAAAAATCTGCTTTGCATAAACAATCTAACATATATTTAACATTTCCTTAATAACATAATTAAAACGTAATGACTTAATAGTTAAACATGATTAGTCTAGTCTTTTGTCATTGATAACAACACTACTTGAAACTAAAATCACATAATCCAGATAAAGGTCACACTTGAATCGCTAATAACATTAATAAGCTGCTCTATGGGCTCATGTTGTGGAAATGATCAATATGGAAAAGGGCTAACAGGAAAGGAAACAAGGACCTAGGAAGCGGCGATGATGGATCAGACCCACCCCTAATGGTATCGATCCTGACCAAGGCCGGGGTGGCAGACAAGGTTGCCCCCTCTCGCCTTGACTTTGGACCAATTCGCGACCTTTAACCTTTCACCCGTCCCCGTCCAGCCCCTCCCCGCTCCCCCCGAATCGACCGGACTGCGCCGTCGCCGTGTGGAAGCGCCGGGTTAAGGTATGTCAATAATGTTTCAAAAGAACAATTTCTCGCCAGCCGTTTTGACGCGCTGGTACAGCGCGGACGCTAACTGCCTCCCGGGTATCGATCCGCGGGTTAAATTGCATGCGCACAAAGCCGGGGGAACACCGAGGGCCCGGGCCTGCCGCGGTCTCATGGTAATTGCTTTCGATCTGTCCCCATAGACCGGCGATTTACGGCGACGCGCTGTACCTGAATGGGCCACGCTAAATATTTTCTCGGCAAAAGGAGGGGAAAGTAGAAGAGTTAGTTCTTAAGTGGGGGAATGGTATTGATATTGCAAAGAAGGGGGGAGGGGTCAACAGTTATTGCCAAATGTAGCATCAATCATGAGCTCGGCGTTGGGGTAGCAGCTTGAAAATGGAGAAGAATACTGTATTATGAAAGATACAAGGGACACGATGGAATTTTCATAGTTTTATAACATCTATAGGAGTGTTTTGGGGACATTTTTCCGTTTGTTTCTTATGATTCAAATCAGGAACTAACATCTAGATCAACGACTTAGACAAACTTTATTGATCCACAAGGGAAATTATTTGGACACAGCAGCTCACACATCACAATATAATATAAAAACAAAGAGAAAAAAATGGAAATCTTAATAATAAATTATAATAAGTACCAAAAAAGATGGCAAGAACGATATTTAAAGGTTCTATGTTACGCAAAATTGACTTTATGCTGAGCTTTTAGTCATGTTATACAGACCTGGAGTTGTGTTTGTTTCATTCTCACATGTTTGAATAACCCTTTATTATTAGTCTGTCCACATCTCCAAAGCTCAAAATGCTCTGTTCCACCTACTGATGTCATGAAGCGGTAGTTTTTGTTGCTTTTGTTCAGTAGAGATCGGCGATTCCAGGGCTGAAATCATCCAAATGACTCTACAAAAGGTGTATGAAGTTTAAAAACACAATCGTGCACTTCCTGTATTGCCACATGACATCACAAGAGTAGTTTGTGACGAGGAAACAACATTATAACAGGTCAGAAAATAGCGTAATATGGACTCACCATGTACGTTTTTTTAACCCCAAGAATAGACAAAACGAAAGCTTTTTTTTTTGTATTTTTTCTTTTCATATTAGATGTTGTACTAAAAAATGTACACAAAACACGTGTCCTTACACTGAGCAGGCTTGCATCTCCACAAACCTGACTCTTCCTTGGCCTGGATAGAGCCTTCTCCTGCTTGTCTCCATCTATATCCATGGAGAATGTTCTAAAAAAATCCATGGAGTCAACCAATCCTCACAAATACTAAAACAATAAATACTAAATACTAATAAAATACAATACTAAATACACTCAATCAATTAAATACGGTTCCACGTTAACTGTAGCTTTTAACCGTACATTTGAACCATATTTAATTTGTTTATGTTGTTGTAAGGCGACCTTGAGTGTCCAGAAAGGCGCCTAAATAAAATGTATTATTATTTTTATTAAGATTAAGTGTTGAGTAAACTCCAGAAAGTTACACGGTTTAGCTTTAAAGCATAACCCAAAATAGGAATGAACCATAGCGGTAGTTGTGGTTGTTTTATAACTGAAGTGTTAGTATTATTTAGTTTGTTAGTTTATTGTTGTTTTAGTATAGTTTGAATCAGTGCAATTATCAAAATACTAAGGCGCAAATACTGCATTTAGGTACTACAAGACCCTCTGTAAATAACAAAATGTGTTTATTAGTTATAGATATTTCTGTTTTCTATCAATTTTTGAAATATGTAGGAAATAAACTTAAATCTGGTCTGTAAAAAAACCAAAACATATCTATTGCAAAATTGTACTTTCAAAGTCTTTAAACATGACCCGTTTCCATTCACTCTATTCATTCTGTTGAACCATTGCAGCCGATGTCCTCACCATTCCCGCTAACTGAAGGCCCTGCTCTGTCTGAAGCTCTGTTACTCAAATTCGCCTTTCGTCTCAGCACAATCTAATCAGAAATAACTGAATTTGTGCTGTTAAACAAGCTTCTCCGTACAGTTTTTCAGTTACTCTCACCATTTTTGTCGCTCGTATGGGCTCCTGAAAATGTTGCTGTTTTCTTAAGTCGTCTTAACTTCGTAACTTCTGAATATTCTGTCATAATGATAAAAATTTCCAACAAAACTATCCAACCAACTGCAGCTGTTTTCCAATATTACCAAAATGATACATAAAAAACAAAAAAACTAAACTCTTTAAAAGCACGTCTTTTACCGTGACAGAATAGCTCGAGTTCGTCTTGGTCGGGTCCCCTCCCCTCCGCTGTCAGGTGATTAGACTGAATGAATCGCTCTCACAAAGCGCCAGGTGTCGACCATTTTTCTCCCCGCTCCCATTGTCTCGTACCGGGGCCTGGACACATCCGGACAGCCCCAATAACGTCCAGACACCATGATGCAGCGCTCCCCAGATCCGAGCCAGGATAGAGAGATGTGTTGAAGAGGACAAAAAGAGTGGTCACGGATAAGGGTGATTTATTAGGAAAAAACAGTATCCATCTGGCATTTAAGCGAGAGTTTTACATTGTTAAAAAGAACGTAATATCTGATAAAATTCTAATAAATGCTAATAAATACTGATGGGGATTGAACTTGGGATCTTCTGGTTACAAAGTGTTTAAGCTGCAGTAGTTGTTGACAGTTTTTTGCAATAATAGAAAACTTCAAATTAGAGAATATTGATGCATGTGATGAATTACTGAGGAAAAAATAAAACTGAAAAACAGAACTATTGTTTCCTTTTTGTTTGTTTGTCTGAATCCGTGTCACAAGATACGAGACTTAAGAGTGTAGATTTGTGTATCAGAGATGGTAGAAGGAGATACAGGACTTGTTCCATTCTTCTAAATACTTTTTAGGGAATAAATAAGTTATAATGTTTTGCTTTCAAACAAAATAAAGTATTTAATGAAAGATTAGACTGTTAAAAAATATTTACTTTCCAACTAGTGTATAGATTATAGTGTATTGATACTTTGCAGTTAGGAGAATTTGCCCGATTTTGGCTGAGATTTCTTCTCCCAGTTCAGGGAAGTGTGACCCGACTTTGTGTTTTTGTGTGCGATTTTGAAGCCGCTGCTCCTCATGTGCAGTGTCAGCGTCAGATCGTAACCACCAAACATCAGCGACGCTACGGTAACAGCCGATAAAACAGAGCATCAGGGGCAGAGGAGCGATGGACACAGAGACAGGATCTGAAGAAAATAACGACTTTATTACTCACCTCTTGTAAATTGGTAAATTTAAAGTGCAGCATTTCATCCATATTATCTATAGAAATTGTCCTCCGCAAATAATGACATCCAGACCACCAAAGTGCACTGTTAATCCATTTTGAGGTGTTCTTTGAAAGTAAAAAGATAGTTCCTCACATGTGTCTGTTTACATACCACGGATCAAGGTGAAGCTGCAGCTCAGCAATAGTAACTCTACTTCCTGTGGACTTTATCGCCCCTTTTATGCTTTAAAAATCCTGTATCTGAAGTATTGCACCACATTTCACAAATAATAACACAGTTTTGACTTGTAATCTAGAAGTGCAGAACTCCACAGACAGATCCCGCTGCAGTCTTTGTGATGGAGATAGAGGTTCGGATCATGAGGTTCTCCTTGTGTCTGTGGCGTGTGTGTTTTTGTTGCACGTTTAAAAATCTTTAAAGACCAAAAATCCTGTAGACTAAACCAGGACTATCACAATTTTTGACTAATCTGATCCCCGCCAACAGTAAAGAGGTCATTTGTTTGGCCAAAATACAGAAATCCGTGTTTGAAAATGAGCATAAAGCAAAAAATACAACAACAGAAGTCCCTCAGATTATGCCTGATATGAGGATGCACAATGTTACACGCACTTTTCACACCTTTATGTATACCGAACATCCCAATCCAGATATGTCCCGGTTTAGAATTTTGAAAATCTGGTTGCCCTATTTACAGCTGATGTCATCAAGATTCCCTGGGGGGTGTGATACTAACTGAAAGCACTGCTCTGTCTGCAGGCTTTTATCTGACCTTTGTTTTAACACAATCTGACCAGAAAGTTGAGATGATTTGCGCTCTTAACCAAGTCTCACACATAAAACTAGCTAATGAGCATCAGTCAACAGTTTTTTCAGTTAGTCACTCTCACTTTTTTGTTAAAAATCAAACTCAGAACTGAACAAGAACCATGAACACTCATATCGATCACAGGCTCCTGAATATCTACTGCTTAAATCCATTTTCTTTTGTTTTCTTGAACTTTGAACTGTCTTTAAATTCTTCACATTGGCAGTATTAGGGTTTTTCAGATTTTCAAAATAAAAAACTGGGACATCCCCATTTTTTTGGTGGTTGGTAATAATAAAACTGTGAAACGAGTGAGTAATTAAGGAAAATTGTTAGGCACTCAACACTAATTTGAGTCAGTATATTCACATTTTCTTGGGGTTTTGGTCATTTTTAAGCAGCGTTTCTGTATTTTACCTAAACAAGTGGCAATTTATGCCTCTCTTTACTGTTGGCAGGGGTCAGATTGGTCAAAAATAGGAACGTTTGGGACATTTCTTGTATAAAACTGGGACAAATCACCGGTTTTGGGTAAATCTGCTGGGACAGGGGACACAGGGCTCAAAACTGGGACTGTCCCGGGTATTTGTTAATTGTGTCACCATGGTAACTGATGAACTTTCTACTATATGTCACTGCAGTTTAATAACGAAGTGAACCTCCCCTTAAAAGTATTTGCACATAACTTTTTCTTCATATTTCTGTCCAAAAAATCCTCCCTAAACCTCTAAAAAAAATCAGACCTTCAAGACATTCCAACAAATCGATCTTCCATCTTCTCCACCGCGCCGTTCTGTTCATTATTCCGGTATTTGTATGTCGGCGTTCCCAGCGGACTCCTCTGCAGTTTGTATCCGGTCTCAGCCTTGTACCTGCCGATGCTAATCCTGTTTACAGTAGCACTAAAACAGCGACTTAGCGAGCCATCCATCGCAGACGCCGCTCGCACCTGTCGCGTCTGTCAATACGCCGAACGCACTCGCCGAATTTATGCGCGCGGGATTATGGACGCACCAATTACGAGGCTGTTTACGATCGCCTAGCAACAAACCACCGCTAATTCCAGTAGCAGCCTCGCAGTTCGTTTTCTGAGAAGTAATGTGTGTCAAGGAGTTATTGTGGCTTTGCTGTGGTGTTGGCCAAAATGTAAAATCAGTTAAGAACGTTTGAGACGAAATTTGTAATTTCCTTGGAACTATTTGTGGCAGGGATTAAACTGGCATCTTAAACATAGAAAAATAACTACATTAATTTGACAGTAAAGCCATTTAATATAGATAAAAAAGTAGTAGATCAACTTTGGATTACTGTAAAATGCCAAATAAAAGCCGGGACGTTTATTTGTTTCAATCACTTAACAGACCAGGCTTTTATTTGAGACCAGGCAGCACAAAAATCTTACTCAGCAAAACTGAGAAAATATGGAACTCAAATTCTTTTAACCAGTATGACTATAATTTACAGTTTTTATGGCGTTATACAATGGCCTGGCGACTACTTTGCCCACCTTGTCGGCACGATTTTCACCACCTCGTCCCCTTTGCCGCAACTTTTCTCTTGCGCCACAGCAGCTACGATAACATTGCTGGCTTCTTCCAAATTGCAAAACTGAAGTAATATTTGACAGAAAAACGTCTCTCAGCTGCTTCTCCTGAGTTTTCTTCTGCATATTTTACCACAGAAAGTATAATTTTATGTCGTACTTTTTTTTTTTTTTTTTGCCATGGTGATCAACAATGTGGTCAAAGACGGACTGAAAGAAAGCGCGTTAGGCTACATAAAAACAAAGCAAAACAAAACAGGCGATGAAGTAAAACGTGCGGCGCCAGTGGTCACGTCTTCGTTTTTGACTTTTTTTTTTCTTTTTTATACATTAAACTCGGTGTTTATTTGGAATCAGCGGTTGTTTATCAAAATATACACCTGCACCCGGCGTTTAAAGGGGACCCGGCTCTTATTTGGTATTTTATGGTATGGAGGCGACAGTAGCTGTTGAGTGATGTCCGCTGATCTGAAGGTTGGCAGTTCGAATCCCACTCTCTGCATAACCTCCTGAGACCCGAGCTTTTGTCTGGTGTCCATTTTTCATTTCTTCTTGCTATTTGGGATAAGTAGGACCTACTAAGTAAGTCTTCTGTATGACACCATTGGTTAAAAAATGTAAAAGCATTAAAATATATAAATAAATTACAAAAAAAAAAAAAACAGCAATTAGCTGTTTATTTCAAACCCTAAACCTGCCAAATGTGACGTAGGTTGACCGTGAGCGGGTTGGGGTTCAGTGAGTGGGGTTAAAAACACACAAAAAGGCCTGAAAATGTGGTCCACAGTTTTAATTTTTTCTGGTTTTCAATCGTTACAAAAAAAGTAGAGGTGCAAAAAGTGGAGACAGGCAGCAGTTTCCCTATAGCAGCAGAAACGTCCAGCAATTTATAACTGTAAACTCATCTAAATATTCCCAAGTTTACCTAACAACATGTACAATCAATAATATAACATAGTCCCAATGTCTTCAAACGAGGACATGACATTTCCTGATGCTCTCGTCTGCTGTGGGCAATAAAATGTGTCAAATTTTAATGCCAAATGAAGTTACATGAAGATACATGAAGAGACATTATTGTACATAAATACATTGGTCTTATTCATAAATTTTGCATCTAAACTTTACCATGCAGTTTTTTTTACTTTCGGGAGCTGCTGTAGAGGTTTTTAGTTGATTACAGGTGAAAGTTTAAAATAATTGAAAATCATGGTGCTAAGAGGCAAAAATGTAATGTCCTCGTATGAGGCCACAGGGTCTCAAGAGGTTAAACACAAATCATTGGTCGAGCGGTCACATCCACTGACCCACAGTTGGCGTTGGCAGTGATTCCAGCTCCCACTGATGAATGCTGTGGTCATGTCCTTGGGCAAGACACTTAACCCACTGGTGTGTGAGTGCACGTGTGAATGGGTGAGTGGTTCCTTGATATAAAGCGTTTCAAGTGCCTTTAAGGTTGAAAAATGCAATATAAAAATGCGATCATTAGAATAGTAAACTGAAAAAAATGTCCAAAGTTTCTTTCAAAATCAGTATTTCTGCTTATATGCTGATCTATCAAAAAGAATGTGTTTATAGCATCAATTTCTATCAAATATTCTATAAATTTGATAGATATTTTGTTTGCTTTTTACACATTTTTTAAAATCTTAAAGCAACACAATGTAGCTGGAAGCATACTTTGGAAAATTGTTTATGAAGACAATTTATAAAGAAATATATTTATGTGAAATATAGCTAACTGAACAACATTCTCATGGAAACCAGGCCAAGTAAGGGTCAGGTTTGTGGAAACGCAAGTTGTTTCACTGTAAGAACACTGTTTTTTCAGTGTTTTTGTGAAATAAACACATCCATAATGAAAACAACACAAAAACCAAACATTTTTAGTCTATTTTTTGGCAAATTGCCACCAGCTTCATTATGACAGTGAAACACCAGAGAGACAACAGTACTATGTCTTCTTACATGAGTTGAACTGGCAACCCTCTGGCAGCTTTCAAACAATTAAACCACTTCACCACTGAGCAAAAACCATAACAAATGCGGAAAAATAAAACCACAAAAGAGAGATTTACGCTTTATACTGATTTATACTGGCAACTGGAAAGCCATTATTGAACTTTTCTTACTTGAAACATCCGTCGAACATCCATCTTTCCAACCTGAGATCCTACTTGATTCCTTTGTATCCATATGTAATCCTATAATTACAGGATATTACCGTCTGCACCCTCCCCAGCGCCGGTGTGATCTGCTCCTGATGTTTTGAAGGTTTTTCTTGGACGTCTTCCAGCCTTCTCCTCTTTGTTCGGCGAGCGTAGGCCTGTATCCTCGTGCGACGAAGGACCACTGGGACCGTGTGTCATCTTCTCACATCCTCTGTTCTTTTGTCTGAAGCAACAATTAAAAACTCTTAATCCAGACGTTTGTGTGGATGTCATTCGCGGAGAGCATTTCGTGGCTTCAAAAGAGACGGAGAGGTGCGTAAAGATAGCGTATTTGGAGGAGTGCGGCGTGTTAAGTGGGTATTATTATCAGATGGTACTGAAATAAAAGAAAGAAAAAGCGAAAAGTGCATTGTGTAAATTTCGAGTAAAGGGCTTCGTAGAGGATCTGCCACCGGCTTTTCTCCATGGAGATGTTATTGCTTTGTCTGGAATGTTTCACAGTACGGCATTAAACCTTTCTATCTTCATGGAGACCAAACCAGATCAAGTTACAGGTCAGATCTGTGGAGAGGCGACCCCGCTCACAGTTCCAACGCCTGTTTTTCTAGGTATTTTTTGAGCTATAGAAACACCGGTAAGTGAATAAATGTAAAGTGGAGATGTTTAAATGTTATAATGAGGTGGGAATCTGGAAATTATCCAGTCAAAAAGAGAGCACTTCTGGATTCACCAACTTAAAACTCTCCTCACGGACTTAATTTGGACTTGGACCTAAGATGCTTTTTGCAATATGGTCAAACTACCCTAGAAAACACCATTTTTGCTGAGTTGACACCTGTTTTTAACTCATTTTTGGGTGCAGAATCCAAATCTGATCAAAATTTTCTCTGTCAATTTTTGTACTATAGACCCTTTTAGGACAGAAGTGATTAAAAAAAAAGATGCACGCGCATTCTGGCAATGGAAGTGGCGTTGTTCCCCATTCAGACTGAACATGGACAGAAGAAGACGGAGATAAAAACATTTCCAGCACCAAAATGTCTGGTTGTTCTGTGTGTGGCTGTCAGAATCGATATTCTACCGGCGGACTAAAGTTTTACTAACTGTTCGGACAAGAAGCCCCATATGATGAAAGACATACAGAGGCAAGATACGTCGCCCGGATTAGCGTCACCGGGGCCCCACCCTGGAGCCAGGCCTGGGGTGGGCGCTCGATGGCAGCGCCTGGTGGCCGGGCCTTTTCCCACGGGCCCGGCCGGGCGCAGCCCGAAGGGACGGCGTGGGACCGCCCTCCCTGGACCCACCATCCGCGGGAGGAGCCATAGGGGCTGGGTGCAGAGATCTGGGCGGCAGTCGAAGGCAGGGGCCTCGGCGACCAGATCTCCGGACATGGAGACTAGCTCTGGGGACATGGAATGTCACCTCGCTGGGAAGGAGCCTGAGCTTGTGCGGGAGGTTGAGCGTTACCGGCTAGATATAGTCGGCCTCACCTCCACGCACAGTTTGGGTTCCGGAACCCAACTCCTTGAGAGGGGTTGGACTCTCCATTTCTCTGGCGTTGGCCGCGTGGGGCGGCGGCGAGCTGGTGTGGGCCTGCTCATTGCCCCACAGCTCAGCCGCTGCGTGTTGGAGTTCACCCCGGTGAACGAGAGGGTCGCGTCCCTGCGCCTTCGGGTCGGGGACAGGTCTCTCACTGTGGTGTCGGCCTGGGCCGAACAGCAGTGCAGAGTACCCGGCCTTCTTGGAGTCCCTGGGAGGTACTGGACAGTGCACCGACCGGGGACTCCATTGTTCTACTGGGGGACTTCAACGCCCACGTGGTGCAATGACAGTGACACTTGGAGAGGGGTGATTGGGAGGAACGGCTCTCCCGATCTGAACCCGAGTGGTGTTCTGTTGTGGACTCTGTGCTAGTCACAGTTTGTCCATAACGAACACCATGTTCGAGCACAAGGGGTCCATCGGTGCACGTGGCACCAGGACTCCCTAGGCCGGAGGTCGATGATCGACTTTGTTGTCGTGTCATCTGACCTCCGGCCGTGTGTCTTGGACACTCGGGTGAAGAGAGGGGCAGAGCTGTCAACTGATCACCACCTGGTGGTGAGTTGGGTCCGCTGGCGGAGGAGGAAGCCGGAAAGACCTGGCAGGCCCAAGGCGTATCGTGAGGGTCTGCTGGGAACGTCTGGCGGAACCTTCTGTCAGTGTGGCCTTCAACTCACACCTCCGGGAGAGCTTCTCCCAGATCCCGAGGAGGCTGGGGACATGGAGCCCGAGTGGGCCGTTCTCGGCCTCCATTGTCGATGCGGCCGTTCGTAGCTGTGGCCGCAAGGTCTGTGGTGCCTGTCGCGGCGGCAATCCCCGAACCCGGTGGTGGACACCGGAAGTAAGGGGATGCCGTCAGAAGCTGAAGAAGGAGTTCTACCGGGCCTTACTGGCCGGTGGACTCTGAGGCAGCTGACGGGTACCGGCGGGCCAAGCGTGCTGCAGCCCGGGTGGTTGCAGAGGCAAAACGCGGGTCTGGGAGGAGTTCGGGAGGCCATGGAGGAGGACTATCGGACGGCCCCAAGGAAATTCTGGCAAACCGTCCGGCGCCTCAGGAGGGGGAGCGGCCCTTCACCAATACTGTTTACAGTGTGGGGAGAGCTGCTGACCTCGACTGGGGATGTCGTCGGGCGGTGGAAGGAATACTTTGGGGATCTCCTCAATCCCACCGTCACGTCCTCCGAAGAGGAGGCCGAGGCTGGGGACCCAGAGGCGGACTCATCCATCACCCTGGCTGAAGTCACTGAGGTGGTCAGAAAGCTCCTCGGTGGCAAGGCTCCGGGGGTGGATGAGATCCGTCCTGGAGCACCTAAGTCTCTGGGTGTTGTGGGGCTGTCTTGGCTGACACGTCTCTACAACATCGCGTGGCGGTCGGGAACAGTACCTCTGGACTGGCAGACCGGGGTGGTGGTCCCTCTGTATAAAAAGGGGGACCGGAGGGTGTGTTCCAACTACAGGGGAATCACACTCCTCAGCCTCCCCGGTAAAGTCTATGCCAGGGTACTGGAGAGGAGAGTTCGGCCGATAGTCGAACCTCGGATTCAAGAGGAGCAGTGTGGTTTTCGGCCTGGTCGTGGAACACTGGACCAGCTCTACACCCTCCATCGGGTGCTCGAGGGTTCATGGGAGTTTGCCCAACCAGTCCACATGTGTTTTGTGGACTTGGAGAAGAGCATTCGACCGTGTCCCTCGTGGTGCCCCTGTGGGGGTGCTCCGGAGAGTATGGGGTCCGGGGCCCTTTGCTAGAGCTGTCCGGTCCCTGTATGACCGGAGCAGGAGCTGTGTTCGCATTGCCGGCAGTAAGTCAGACCTGTTCCCGGTGCATGTTGGACTCCGCCAGGGCTGCCCTTTGTCACCGGTTCTGTTCATTGTATTTATGGACAGAATTTCTAGGCGCAGCCAGGGGCCGGAGGGGGTCCAGTTCGGGGACCACAGGATTTCATCGCTGCTTTGCGGATGATGCTGTCCTGTTGGCTCCATCGAACCAGGACCTGCAGCGTGCACTGGGGCGGTTTGCAGCCGAGTGTGAAGCGGCTGGGATGAGAATCAGCTGTTCCAAATCCGAGGCCATGGTTCTCGACCGGAAAAGGTGGATTGCCACTCTCCGGGTGGGGAGTCTCTGCCTCAAGTGGAGGAGTTCAAGTATCTCGGGGTCTTGTTCACGAGTGAGGGAGGATGGAGCGTGAGATTGACAGGTGGATCGGTGCAGCGTCGGCAGTGATGCAGTCGCTGCATCGGACCGTTGTGGTGAAGAGGAGCTGAGCCGAAGGCGAAGCTCTCGATTTACGGTCAATCTCGTTCCTACCCTCACCTATGGTCATGAGCTTTGGGTAATGACCGAGAAAGAGCGAGATCGCGGATACAAGCGGCGAAATGAGTTTCCTTCGCAGAGTGGCCGGGCGCTCCCTTAGAGATAGGGTGAGGAGCTCGGTCACACGGGAGGAGCTCGGAGTAGAGTCGCTGCTCCTCCACGTCGAGAGGAGCCAGTTGAGGTGGCTCGGGCAACTGGTGCGGATGCCTCCAGGACGCCTCCCACGGGAGGTGTTCCGGGCATGTCCCACCGGTAGGAGGCCCCGGGGAAGACCCACGACACGCAGGAGGGACTATGTCTCTCGGCTGGCCTGGGGAACGCCTCGGGTCCGTCCGGAGGAGCTGGTGGAAGTGGCTGGGGAGAAGGAAGCTTGGGAGCCCCTGCTTAGACTGCTGCCCCCGCGACCCGGCCCCGGATAAGCGGAAGAAGATGGATGGATGGATGGATGGATGGATGGGTTCGGACAAGGATCTGGCAGTCGGACTCCGTTTGTCAAAGTCAGCTTGTGGAAATATTCGCGATCTTTTGACGACAATCGCAGAGCTTAACAAGCTGCTGAGTTCTGCCAAACTTCTGTTGCCAAAATAACGTAGGCTCGGTTGTGGCCTATGTTATCACTGTTTATTAACACTAAAAGGGTCTATAGCAGTGGTTCTTAACCTTGTTGGAGGTACTGAACTCCACTAGTTTCATCTGCACATTCACTGAACCCTTCTTAATTGAAAAATAAAATGTTTTTTTCAAATTCAAAACACAGGTATACATATTTTTTATTGGTGCACACATGTGAAGCCATATTGCACATATTCATCCAACCTTTTTCTTTTTTTGCTTGACATAGTTCGTATGAAGGGAAAATATTAAGAAAAAATGACCATCACGACAGTCACAAGACTATTGCACGCACAAAATTTCCTGCAGCCAATAACGGCCAAACGGTCCGTCTTCACGAATCATAAGAGTTGGATATGAGTCTTGACTCCTGCCGAACCCTTGAGATTTACTCATCAAACCCAGGTTAAGAACTGGTCTATAGTATCCCCGTTTTCTTAAAAACTATGAAAAATACTGAACTTAACAGATATGTACTTGTTTTATAAAAAAATTTCAAAGATTGACATACAATGAAATATGAAAGACACAGGCATGACTGCAATGTTTATTTAACACTATTATGCTTTTGCAAAGGATATGGCGACTGTAATTGTACTGTAATAGTAACTGGCTCAATTGTGACGCACAAACAACTGCAATTTTGGAATCAGCATGCCTATCTAAATCTAACTCAACAGAATTTTCCTTTTTCAAATTATTCCCCAGTGCTATTTTTGTATTTTATGAGAATGTTTTTATGTAAATAGTTTTTTTCTTGTTGTAGAGTGTGCTGACCTCACTGGGTGACCACTTTGGGATGAGGATATGGGCACCTGAGCTTGTACACTGTGGTCCAATGCAGGAAGAATGATCTGACGAAGGCTTTTTGCCGAAATGTAATTATAAAATGCTAAAAGCTTTAGGACATTGGTCATCTGAGTGTGCTATGTTTGTTTTTGTTTTTTTTTTTTCACTTTTGTTTTGCTTTTCCTTGCATTCGCACCTTTGCAAAAACTGGTGTGCAGTTTCTGTTTCATAGACATAGTACACCTTTTAATCTGGGGTAGCCTAAACAATCCCACGGCAAAGATGGAAAGTAATGAAGTAAAAAAGTACAATTAGTTTATTTTATGAGTACTGTTTCGCGGTAGTTTTGGCCTTGTAGTCGTTTGCTGTACCTGCGTTTTACCTTCTTAAAGACCTTGTTCATTTGACAGTGGTTCAAAGTGATTTCACGCTGCTTTATGTACTCAGAGCATCCTAAATATTCATGGTGATGGGTTTATAAGAGCTTTTCACAACTGACAGAGGCCTGTGCGGGTAATAAATACTGTAAAAGACTTTTGCCTTCATAATTTTTACAATGAAAACTGTAAAACCGGATGGAAAAGTACAAGCGGTTTGAATCTGAATCTGAAAGTGTCTTCTGTCGACCTGGTTTGAACCTTGCTCCCCAAAATAGCCTCGATTCTCTGTTAAATTCTTTACATCTGACTATTCTGGTTCTAATTTCACACAAACTACTTTTCTAGTGGAGGGTTTGCCGCCTCACTGCAGAAACGCTTGTCCAAAATTGAAGATATAAACACTTAAATCTATCAGAAAATGACTTAAAAGCAGTGAAATTATCTGTCCATGCGGCAAAATCATTTCACTTAATACTTGATTTTAAAATAAACTGTCTCTAACCTTATATAAGTTTGAAAATCTTCGCCAGATCAGAGACATTTGCAGTGCTGCTTGTTTCCATGGCGATGTGATTGCTTGAATGTTCCACAGTATGAGCATTACACTTCTTGCATGTATCTCAGTACTAGTGTTGTGTTATTTTTTGCTCAAAAATATCTTATATATATTAAAAGTGAATCACCTTTCCACAGATCTGACTACTAAAATGTAGAGCTGTCAACGTTAACGCGTTAATCGTGACTAGATTAATGTAATCCACAATGCGATTTTCTTTTTTTTACTTGTGATTAGAGTTCACCAGCCTTTTGTCCATTCTAAAAACGCGCTGATTTTTCTTTTCTACTCGCGGTTACAGTTCGCGGCACGGTGGCTGAGTGGCAACACTCAGGCCTCACAGCAAGAAGGTTGCGGGTTCGATCCCGGGGTCGCCCGGGCCTTTCTGTGTGGAGTTTGCATGTTCCTCCCGTGTCTGGATGGGTTTCCTCCGGGTACTCCGGTTTCCCCATCAACCCAAAACATGCAGCACCCCTATGAACATCAAGGACCATGTTGTCCTCCCTCCTGTGGGCTCACCACCTGCAGAGGGGTTCATAGGGGGGTCAGGTGCTATGAGTATTGGGCGGCACGCTGCCCCGCGACCCAGCCGGATTAAGCGGGAGAAGATGGATGGATGGATGGGTTACAGTTCGCCAACTCTTTGTCTCTTCTACACATCCGTAGGCAGCTCCTCTGGATGTTTCGCTTTCGAACTTCAGAGCGCCATGTTTCAGTAAACTCACCGCCGTGATGGAGAAACAGACGCTCCTGGACTTTTGAACGGTTTATTTGACTTTAAAAAACTTCCAGACGCTACAGTTTACAAGTCAAGAGTTAAATGCAGCCTGTGTCCAGCAGAGTTTAAGTATCGCCGAAGTACGTCTAGTCTAAGTTACACCTCTAAGCTAAACACCCAGGTGCCGCGACCGGAGCGTCCGAGCCAAGCGAACCTCAAATTCGACGAACTACCATTTGGCAGTCGCCACAGACCTGTGGATAATCACACGGTAAAGAAAATAACTACAGCGATTGCTAAATGGGTAAGAACTGCTTTACATTATGGCACATGTGTCAAACATGCGGCCCGGGGGCCAGATCCGGCCCTCCAAGACCTTTAATCTGGCCTTCGGCTGATTTTTCTATTAAAATACTTAAAATTTTCAGATTTTTCTGTTAATTTTCTGCACCGTTCAGCATAGCAGCGTCTCCGGCGTTTCTGTATGTTGCAACTCCCACCAGAGCAGCACAAATGAAGACTTTCCTCTTTCCAAACGCTCTTAAAGGACGATCGTTTTGACTGTCGACCGTGACCCTCATCAGCAAAATGTCAAAAAATGAGAAAAGCAGATGCTGAGTTCAGGATTTCCCAAGAAAAATAGTCTAATTCTTATTTGTTGACAGAGCTGAATGGGAAATCTGTGCTCAGTGTGTTTGGAACAAGTGGCGTTGCTCGAGGAAAATAATCTACGAGACACGGAGAAAAATACAATAACTTGAAGAGAGAACTGAGTTTTCTGATCCGGCCCTTTTGGGATCAAAGTAGGCTGCATACGGCCCCCGGACCAAAATGAGTTTGACACCCCTGCATTATGGCTTTAAAACTGTCTTGAAATGCAAAATAACACAATTTTAAACATGCAATTCAATAGATAATCGCAATTAACTATGGACTTTCTGATCTTAATCGGGATTAAAAATAATAATCTTTTGACAGCCCTAGTAAAATGCCTATGTAACATTACCGTATTTCCCTGACTATAAGTCGCACCAGCCAAAAAATGCACAATGAAGAAAAAGACATGTATAAGTCGCACTTTTTTGTGGCAATTTATTTTATAAAATCAGAGACCAAGAACCAGCATTTCATCTTGAAAGGCGAGTTATAGAAGTTATAGTAATAAAAACAACCGAATAAAGAAGAATCCGTGTATCATTCGTTCATTCGTTTTTCACTATAGAACCAAAAATAAGAAAACAAAAAACATCTCTTTTCTGTATTATTTGTCCCTAAAACCAACATTAAAAACTGGATAATGATTTGTTTTTTCATTTTTAATTCATATATACAGGATTCATATATTTGGTCTATGTAATATACAAGTCTGCAGGACCACCCAAACCCTGAAAAAGTATAAGTGCAACTTTTAGTCAGAAAAATACAGTACTTGCTTCACGTCTTCCTTATTTCCAAAATTTTAAGTAAACCGACAACATCTCCATGGAGAGAAGCAAATAGCAAACCCTCCACAAGTTACGCTACTCAGGACACCTTCACTTCACAAAGTTTTCAGTTATCCTGCACTCTTCGAAAGCACTGCATCTCATTTAGAAATATACCTCAACCTCTTCAGCTATACTTAAGATACCGCTCCAGCACTGTTTGAGATAGTGATTCATTGTTTCTCGCCTGGCTCCAAACACACAGTGATAATTCCATCATAATAAAGTCATTTCGGAGGCTTTTTTTGGCCTGTCTCCAGGTTCCGTCAGATGGGGACCAGATGTCGTCTTGTATCTCCGAAGACTCCGCAGATTTCGTCTTCGTAACCACCCTACCCTCAACATCAAAATCTGTACAGAGAGAGAACACTTTGAATTTTCAGCTTATTTGGTATTTTTTTGGACATAAAACATACCGATGAGGATTTGCGAAAGCTTCTAATTGTTGGCAAACCGTCCCCCCCGTGCAATATGGCGGTGTCAGCCTCTCTTGTGCACAATGTTAATGAGGCCACATATGCTTACTGGAAGTTTTTTTGGAGCTCAGTCTGTTTCTCAAGCCTTACACAGTTTTAATATGTGAAATGTGCAAGTGCATTTTAATTCAGCGACTAAGAAAATTCACTTGCATCTCCACAAACCTGCTCTACAAAGGCAAAAGACCTTAACTCATCAGGGTGAGAAACTGAGAAAAATGACGTCAACGTTTTTGTTTTGTCCAGAAAAGAGTATAATAGGCAGGGCCAAACTTTGACAACTAGTCGCTATAATGAAGAAGTATTTGTACGTGGAAAATATTGAGCTCAAATTGGACTTTTGACCCTTATTTGGCAGTTCCTGTACTCTGCCTTTGTATCATTTGCCAAAAATGAGGAATTTTTGCACGATTCCAGTAACAGTGTCAGTTTCTGCCTTTTTGCCTTTGCGCAACTCCTTATTTTTGCCACATGATACAAAGGCAGAGCACAGGAACTGCCAAAAAAAGAGTCAAAGGTCGATTTTGAGCTCAATATTTTTCACGATATTTATTCAGGTCACTCCAAAATGACGTGCTACGGTGTTCTGCCTTTGTTGGGCAGCGTAAAACTTGTCTGTCTCCGTGAAGAATGTTTTGAAGCAGGGCTCTACACTAACTTTTCTTTTCAGGAGCACATGTGCCCCTAAGTCAGAAATTTTAGGAGCACAGAAAAACAAATGGGGGCACAAATAGGTTTTAGTTTAGAACGTTTATTACAGTGCAGACCTTGCGCACACCAACTTATTTGAATGAATTTTATACAAAAAAACACAAAAGAATTATGACTGTACTTTTCCTGCACAATCACTGTGTTTTTAATCAGTCTATCTCCATTTTATCTGATTAATATTCATTTAGACTTAAAATAAGCCAAACAGACTGTACTGCACTGAAACACTGCGCCCCTTTTTGGACCTAAGCGAACATACAAGAACATTCACACAGACAGTGGCTCCTCTTTTCTGCATCACTCGAGGAAAAACTAAAACTAAAACACAACATTACCCACAACTTCCACTGGCACTTTACACAAAACTGCTTCGATGTGAATAAAGTGGGTAGAATTTTTAAACCTGTATTTTCAAATTCCTGGAGTTGTGACAAACTGATTAATTTGGCAGTTTCTTTGGCAAACTTCAGCCCACATATCGCCTGCTCTGCTCTGTGCGGACACTGACATAAAATTAGTTTTTTTCACAGGGCAGATGTTTAACCTGCCCTGTGACGCACGCTGAGGGTGGAGCTGTGGACGAGCTGCGTGCTGGCGGTGCAGTGTCCACGGGCTCCAGCGCACAGGTCCCGCACACTGGTACAAGTTTATTGGCGACAGCAGCGGCCGTAATGAAATATGATGCACTCAGTATTCAGACATCGAGTCCGTGACGTGAACGAGTCCAAATGCGCTCGAGTCCTAGACAAGACCAAGACAAAGCACTCGCTTTAGAGAGGGAAGTCCAGCGGCACAGGGGAATCTACTGAGTGGTGGGACAGGTGTGGGTCCTGCTGCGGTGCCGCTCCTCGTTTAAGGGGGGTGGGTGTGTTTTGAAGCGGAGTTTGTTCTATGAGTGATATCGCCGCACACCTGAAGCTCGTATGTTGGGGTCGTGCGCGGTCGGAGGTGTCGTGCCTGGGCTCGGTTCGGTTGTGCTCGCGCTGGGTGTGCCGCGCTTTAGGGGCGATCCAGGGTTGGGCGCGATTCTGAAGTCCTAGTGTGAGTTTGCCCCTAATGTTTGATACATGTAGAATGTTTAACTCGTCACGTTGCGTCTGTGCACAGCTCCTTATTGTGGCTGCAGAAGCACTCGCACAGGTGCGACTGTTTTGATTTCCTCGTTCGCACGACGAAATATTTGCTCACAAATGCGAGTGAAATGGGCGCACTGTAGAGCCCTGTTTTGAAGTATCATTGACAAGCCCAAAGTGGTTTTTAAATTTCGTCCATGCATGTTTGATTCATCTAGCGATCTCTCCCGGGTCCTATTCAAACTCTCCTTATAGTTTATCCAAGCCAAAGCCTACGTCACCCATGTTTCCACATGACAATTCTGCATAAATATACAAAAATACCGTATTTTTCGGACTATAAGTCACACTTTTTTATGGTTTGGGTGGTTCCTGTGACTTATACTTGGGTGCGACTTACATATTAAAATATATGATTTCACATCTTGGTTATTTTCACACTGACAGCCACGAGGGGGCGCTCTAGGCGTTTGTGCCAGTATATGTGCTAGTAAAATTTAAAGTTTAGACATCAACTTATAAAGACAACTGAGAAAGACTGAACACAAATGTCTCCAAAAGAAAATCATATTCTGCAGATTACTATTATATTTTTATTCTGCAGCAGAATTGAAATATGCAGCTGAAAACAGTAATCGAAAGTTTGGAGTGAGCGAGAAACTTGTAAGAGACTAGTCAAAAGTGGAGGAAACTCGAACTGCAACAAAGAAAACAAAAAAAGCTGTTACTGCTTCATGCAACACAACCGTTTCTATCAGAGCACGGATGTCCCAAAAACTGCAGCA
This sequence comes from Odontamblyopus rebecca, assembly GCA_030686955.1. Taxonomy (NCBI): domain Eukaryota; kingdom Metazoa; phylum Chordata; class Actinopteri; order Gobiiformes; family Gobiidae; genus Odontamblyopus; species Odontamblyopus rebecca. The sequence continues at coordinate 16,723,607 of CM060675.1, read as the reverse complement.
GACTTGCAAACCACGGACGACAGTGTGAAGTCGTCAAATGTGGCTTATAGTCCAGTGCGACTTATACATATTTATGTATTTTTTGGCTGGTGCGACTTATATTCCGGAAAATACGGTATGATACAAAACAATACACTAGGACTTCACAAACCCGATGTGACGTGCAGTAGTTTTATTAACGGGATTTGTGTTGTGATAGTGCTCTGAAAGAGGAGTGACTTAGTGCGGGGAGTAAGAGGAAGGTAGGAAAAGGTAACATGGTGGTCTAAATATGTTATGTGTTAACAGTTAATACCCCATAGAAGTAAAATACCCCCTTTGTAAGTAACGTGCATCTACAACCCAGTCATTAATGCAACTTGTCACATTGTATTATAAGTATGTATAAATTTGGTTAGTAAAACACTAAACTATAACCGTGAAGTTGAAGTTGACCATCCAAAAACGTTATTTATTTTCATTTTTAACTCTTTGCAGGAGCCACTGTAGTTTGCCAACTCTAACATCTGTTGTTGTGCAAATTATCACCACATTTTCTTTAACAGATGAGCAAAAATACTCGGATTTTGGTTCCAGATTCTGATTTCATGATGGTGTAAATAAAATAAAATAGTCAATGGAACAACTGAATTGTCGGATTTTGGTACCTACAATTCTGTCAATGCTACTCACATCGTAAAAGTTTTATATTACGCAAAATTGACTCTTGTGAGCTTTAAGGCATGTTAGAATGTTGTCACCTCATCAAAAATATTCATACATGTTTGAGGAACCCTTATTATTAGTCTGTGTACATCTCCAAAGCGCCAAATGCTCTGTTCCACCTGGGGAGACGCAGATTCCTATTTTACGTAATAGCACCATAATACTGTATTTTTCGGACTATAAGTCACACTTTTTTTCAGGGTTTGGGTAGTTATTTATACTCAGGTGCGACTTATATATTACATTTTTCACATTGACTGTCCATAGATCATATATATTAATCGTATATATGAATGAAAAATAAAAAAACAAATCGTTATCCGTTTTTTAAGTTTGGTTTTAGAGACAAATAATGAAAAGAGTTGTTTTTTGGTTTTCTTATTTTTGGTTCTATATTGAAAAACAAACGAACGAATGATACACGGATTGTTCTCTATTGGGTTGTTTTTATTACTATAACTTCTATAACGTGCCTTTCAAAATGAAATGTCGGTTCTTGATTTTATAAAATAAATTTCCCTCAAAAGTCTGAAAAATACGGTAATAGATATATTTATTAAAACGCCTGGTCTTTTTGGTCTACTTTTGTCAATAATTGTGTCAAAAAATGCTCTATGTATAAATCATTTACACCCTTTTTCCAGGAGAAGTAGAACTTTCAAAATCTGTCACACCTAATGTGTGTTTCTTATATGAAGAAAAGGACTAAAACGGAACAGAATTTTCTTCAGCTTTCTTCAACTATTTCACAGATTTCAGGGGCAGTTTGAGGAGGAGTTACGGTAATTTGACATACACATAACCGCTGTATCTTTACTTTAACTTAAGTATCAAAATCGAGCACTTCCTCCACCGCTGATTGACAACGAACAAACAGACAAACTGGCCAGCGTACGTCTGAATTGTCTGAACGACCCGTCCGTACACAGCGTGGATGTGGCCGGGAGTGCGTTAGCCAAAGGTCCAGGGAGCACGGAGCGGTCTTGAAATATTTATAGACTTTGACTTGGATCCTTCCCCACGGACGAGGCATTGAAAAGTTGCGATCCGCCAATGGCCGTGGGCTAGCCGGCGTGGAGGTCAACGCTATAGGTTTTTCCTTTACATGAAAACAACTGGTTAAAGGGAGCCGCGGCGCGAAGGGAGGTTGTAATGTATTCCGCACCCCGAAGCAGGATTTTAGCTTGAGAGGCTTATATAGATTTTCCCCCTCCTCGTTTTTGTTGTTGCAGACACCGGGCCCTTATTTCCCCCGGATCAAAAATCCATCCCGCATCATCTGTTGGATATTAAATGTGGCAGGTACTTGGATGCACAACAAACTCAATTTGCCTCGCCTGAGCTGAGATCTTTCGGTGACGGACAACCGGAGTGAGAGCGTTTTATTTTCAGCGTGAAGGTAACAAGTCAAGTGGAGCCCCGGACTGTAATGTTTGACTGTATTTATAGAGCTGTGGGTGAGGTGGAAGCAAAAATAACAACAGAAGGTCAAAGGATTTATTTCTTATCTTTGTTGTATCAATACCATAAAAGTGCACTGTGGAACTTCTCGATTAAGGGTCCATCACCTGCGTGTTTCTATGGATATGTCATTTCTCTGCCTACAATGTTCCGCAGTATGACATTAAACAGCTCACCTTTATATTTATTCAATTACAGGTGGTTTTATAGCTCAGAAATACAGTGTCCCAAAAAAATTGACATTTTGCAGGCTGATAATTTTGGCAATTCTTGTTGAAATAACCTCAAATTTTCACAGAATGTACAGAAACAGATCAAGATTTTGTATTTAATGTCAGGTTGAGCCGTTCACTCCCAAAGAGAAGTCATTTTACGTCTTGGAATCTGCTCGCACACACTCACCCAAGACTGTGCAGCCTTCAATGCAAAATTTGGAAAAACTTCACCAACTGGCAAACAAATTTGGACTTGGTACCAAAAATTTAAAAAGGAAAGAATGCTTGTGCAGGGCTGAAGGATCTGGTAGACCGACATCAAGTGAACAGGAGTGAACAGCTCAAAACAGAAAACACAACAAAAATAAAACATTAAATATAAATTCTTGATCTGCTTCTCTACATTCTGTGAAAATTTGCAATTATTTCAACAAGAATTGCCAAAATTATCAGCCTGTGAAATGATGTCAAATTTTTTGTGTCCTTAGAAAAACAAGCACTCTGAAGGTGAGTGGGGTCACCTCTCTGCAGATCTGACCTGTAACTTGGTCTGGTTTGGTCTCCATGAAGATAAAAACTTTTTTTTTTCAATTATTTGTTTATTGGTTTTTCAAGACAATAATTGACAATAATAATTACAATAAAAATATACTTTATTAACAATATCTCTCAATAGATAAAACTATAATATACAAATAAATGTAAAAACAAAAAAACAAAAACAAAACCCCCAAAAACCTCTAAAACCCTGTCCAGGGGTTAAAATATTTACTATTTACAAAGTTGAAATAAATTATTCGATTCGATAGTAATACATAAATGCAAATATTGTTTAAGGCACAATCATTTTCTAAATCTTAATCTTCAAAATAAAATACAGATTTTTTTTACTTTTATGCTGGAAAAAGAAAAGAACAGAACATTGGGGAAATGAGTACTCAAATAAAATCCAAACGGTACAGATATATTGTAGAAACATCTATTGAGGTCCAAATAAGTCCGTGTGTACTGTCTGCATCTAATTATCATGTACTTTCTACTCCAAAAATCAGGAAATTCACATTAGCTAGTTGGTGTCAGCATGCTAGTTGTTGTTAGCATTATAGTGACGGCAGAACTCTACTCTCGTCTGTTTAGAATGCCTAAGGTAACAGAGGAATAACGTTGGACCACTGCAAACCATTTCAAATGAACTCGTTTTGGTTTTTACAATTTTAAGACAATAAAAATGAAGTACAGTGCCTTTAAAGACTAAACTAATCCAAAAGTAATCCTGGACTTAACCCAAGATCAAATTTAACTACGAGATGTTCCATAGCCTGAAGAAATAAACCTGAAGTAGCAACACAGAGAGAGTGAAAGCGTTTACTTCAGTGCAAAAATGCGTGATTTGACAATAAAATACTAAGGGTGGGACAAGGTAGAATTTCGACGAAACACCAGACTGGAAGACGAGATTTTGTCATACTTTATAATAAATAAATTGCGTAACCCGGCTCCCAATTTTGGTCTCATCATTTTTGATTTACTTTATTTCCTATTTTCACTTTCATTATAACGATGCTTTTGGGGACAGTTACAGCTTCTCAAAAAACATAACTCACCAATACATAATTTTTATATCCAATCCAAACATAAAAAACATTTTTTTTAAATTCACAAGATCATTTTTAGCATGCGTTGCAATTTTGTCTTGCGAGATCACAAAATCCCGTCCCACCCCATAAAATACAATTGAACTTATTAATTAAAATGGATTAATTCAAAGTATATTTTATAAGCGAGACGTGGTTGAGGAAGGTCGTCAAATCATCTCTCATATGATGTGATGTTTGCATAGATAATACACACTGATTCCTAGACAAACAAACCAAAAAAATCTTCCAATTTTAGCATTAAAATCAAAATAAAAGTGGCCCTAAAGCTGAACCTTGAGGGACGCCACACAGCTATAATAAACACATAACATTTTGAGACAGAATTTGACCACAATGTAATACATATTTGCAATTCATGTTTTATTTTTTTCTTATATTACACCAAAATTCATAAAACAATACAACAAGCTAAATAAAAATTTCCACCACATGCAATTTATCAACACTATAGGTGAAAAAATAGCTGAAATGTATTTAATTAAACCATTTAATTGTATTCTTTCTGTTTCTAAAACAAAAGTAAGCCTATATCCACTATCAGTCAAGTTGAAAATTACATGGGCTTTATTTTATATTACTTGGAGACATTTTTCTTTTTTTTTGTCATTTTACTTTCGGGATATTGCTATAATAAATAAAAATACATTATAATTATTTCAACACGATCCCATTATAAAGCGCTTCTTTACTGCTCATTGCGAGGATAATATTTTGGCTTTTCTCCACTCCTCTACGAGCAATTCCAACTAAAGCAATTATTTTCCATTCAAGCCCCAAAAACCCATTTACGAAAGCCGTGTAATCTCCGCTATAAGAACCCAGTGTGTCCTCAAGTGCCCCTATATTAAAAACCCGCCGCGAAAAACAACACGAGTAATTACCAGCCCGCAATCACCCGGCTTTGGGCCCCAGACGTAATCGATAGGCCATCAGACAGAAAAGGTCGCGGGGGGTCGGAGTTCAAGGGTGAAGGTTCGGAGTCTCCCTCATGTGTAGTCCGGCGGAAGGGGAAGGAAGGGGTTTGGGTTGCGTTTGCGGCGATCCGTTCCACCGCGGGGGAGGAAGTATCGATCAGGAGCCGTGGTATTAGTGCGTTTTAGCCCGAAGGAGGGAGGGCGCGGGGCGGTGAGGGGGTAGGGTGAGGCTACGGGGTCCCAAAGACACCCAAGGGGGACACCTGGGGAGGAGTGAAGGCGTAAATACAGGGACCAAGTGGACATTTATGGAATCACCTATAAACAGCCGTGATAATGGAATACAGAAAACCCCCATTGTTATTTATATACTCCTGTTAGAACTATTGATTCTATCGAGCTCGGCTGCTTTTTTATGTTAGGGTTACGGCGCAGTAATGTATCTAAGAGCTTCTCATTAGTGACCGGTGATAGCAGTTATTTTTGTCTCAAAGTATTGCATCTGATGTCAATTTAAAGCCATTTTTAAAAGGAACTGAAGCCATCTTAAGATAAACTAAAATATAAACAACAATATACTGTTAATATGTCTTTCAAAAATTTAAAAGAGCAATGGAAATTTAGAAGAATATTGTATATAAATTTAAAGTACTGATATTTTTGCATGGGGACTGATGCTTTCTTTGTGATACCTTGTCAGTATTGATATCTTAGTACAGATGTGCCCATAGTTCATATAGAAATATTGTTTTAATTCTAATTCTATGTAAATAAATGGTTCACACACAACAATTCATCCATCCATCCCTTTTCTTCTGCTTATCTGAGGGTGGGTCACTGGGGCAGCAGTCTAAGCAGGGACTCCCAGACTTCCTTCACCCCAGACACTTCATCTAGCCTGTCTGGGGGGACCCCGAGACGTTCCCAGGCCCAGAGACACAGTCCCTCCAGCGTGTCCTGAGTCTTCCCCGGGGCCTCCTTCTGGTGGGACATGCCCAGAACACCTCCCGAGGCATCCGGAACAGATGTCCGAGTCACCTCAGCTGGCTCCCCTTGACATGGAGGTGCAGCGGCTCTACTCCGAGCTCCTCACCCTATCTCTAAGGGAGCGACTGGCCACTCTGCGGAGGAAACTCATTTTGACCGCTTGTATCCGTGATCTCGTCCTTTCGGTCATTACCCAGAGCTCATGACCACAGGCTAATACACTAATGGCTCCACTGTGTTTTCAAACTCCATACACCTTCATTAGGTAATGTCAGCAATGAGATCACCAATCTCTACTGAACTAAAGGTAAAAGCTCACTTGAAAACTACCTCTTCATGACATCACAAGGTGGAACTGAGCATGTTGAGCTTTGGAGATAACGGCAGACTAATAATGCAGGATTACTCAAACATGTGAATTGAAACAAACCTAACTCCAGGTCTGTTTTTGAGGAGAACATGACTTAAAGCTCACAAGAGTCAGTGTTGGTTAATATAAGACCTTTAAATTGCTGCTATCAACTTAACCAACTTAGCACAGTTATGGTAATCTTTACTTTAGTCTTTACTCTTTGGGGTTTAGGTTGTTGATTAATGGTCGTGGGTTTTGCAACTAGCGAACTAATAACTTCCTCTAATTCTGCTCTCTTATGTCGACACTCTGGCCTTCATAACAGTCTGTTTCTCATGTGAATGCGAACTTGTTATTCTAGTGACTGTTGTGTCTTGACTTGCGTTGACCCAGTCTTGCGCTGACCGATCCTTGGAAGAATAAATTTGAGCTTACACTGCACGCAGCCTGTTCACCGCTCGCTCCTTGTCCTCCTGCTAATGGCAGATGCCTCATTTATGATTGGCTCGGCGATTCCCTCGGACTTCGGCTCGGCGATGCCGCAGATCGACGGCGAGGGCGGCTAACGGAGCGCAGGTGTGTTAGCTTGATTGCTCTGTAGCGTCAATTAAGCTAATGACGCTATGAAGTAGAGCGACATCGATTTGTGGGCGACGACAAGTGAACGCAAAAGACAAAAGGTAAAAATGTAGACAGGTCACTTTCGATGGTGTCATAGTATCCTTCATATAGTCATGTAGAGTTGAAGGTGCATATATATGTGGTTTTGGTTCATTTTAAGATCATTTTTACATAGATTACTTCTTCTAATTGCATTATTCTAATTGATAAGCAATCATCTTTCCCACCTGCCCTATATTACCCAAGATGCATAAAGTCAAAAAGAACCATCTCTCATTTTAGAATCTATTTCCCTATTAACAACTGTATATAAAGTATTTAAAGGAAAAGCTTTTGTATTTCAGTTACGGGGTAAAAATCTGGAACTTAATGTGTGATGAGCTCAAAAAATGCCCAAATATAAAAACGTTTAAACGAAGATATGAAAAAAATTATTATAGCGAAGTACGTAGAAGAAGAAATTTAAGTTAATCTGTCACTGAATGTCCACTAAAACATTCGGAAATGCAGTGATTATACTTTGTATCTGGAGTAAAGTCGGCAGAAACACATGATTGTTTTGATGGTTTTGTAATAAGGGGTGGGGGTGAATAAGATTTTGCTTCTCCCCACTCCTTTTCGGAATTATTTCGGGATTATTGATATTTATTTTGGATATATTATTTATATTTGTATCCGAATAAACATATTATACACAGAGGATTCCAAAATGTTGCATACACAACATTTCACAGGACCAGAAGCAGATAATTTGAAGGTTTTAAGTCAAAATATTTAGGTGGGTAGTAGCCAAAAATACTATTCAAGCAAATGCAGTGCTAAGGAAAAACTGAAATGATTAAGTGTATAAAAGTATTGGGGGAGAAACACCTACTCGAGTAAAAGCAACAGCCTGAAAGTAACATCTGATTTATAATGTGAAGTTACCGAGAAAACATTTTAAAGGTAATATTTTCCAAAGGAGCGGTACAAGAAACACAAATGTTCAAATCATTTCATATTATCGAGATAAAGCTTTTGTCACTTGTAGACTTACTCACAGTGGGAAGAGGAATCACGACTTTTACTCAAGTTAGAGTATTTTTACATTGTCAAAGATATTACCCAAAAAATACGTTTTTTACTTCAGACGACTTCAAGAATTACAAAATTAGCAACATTTAGGTCAATGAACAGAAGTAAGTTATCACCGAATACCCTCAAAAAGTTAAATCAAGATCTAAACCGCAAATTTTTTTGTAAATAACACTACCAGCGCAGCGTTAAAAGTATGAAAACCACTCATTTTCATTGTTGTCTAGTATTACCGCCTCAAATTCCACCACATTCTACCGCCGAACCTTCTCCGACCACCTACCACCTCCTTCCCCTCTCCCCCCACTCCGATCCAGGGATGAGTCCATGAATTATGTGCATCTTGTCGTGGAAATTAGCGTGCCCTGAACCATGAAAGGCAGTCGGGTTTTTTTTTTTTTTTTTTTTTGGTAGAGGAAGCTAGCTCGGCGGCGCACCTAACGTCGCCCGGTATAAGGCTCCGTTGGATGGCGCGGCGAGGTGAGGAGACACAGGGCCGCTGGTCTGTAACGTATTAAAACCAAAGGGAAATAAATTACCGAACGCCGCTGATGAATTGCGAGTTGTGTCCGCGGAGGTGGAACGCCGAACCTGGGGATCTGCTCCATGTCATTGGATCGTATTGTGGATAACTGGAAATAGAATTCATTTTTGTTTTAAAGTTCCTATATTACGCAAAATTGACTTTTAAATCGTGTTAGAAAGTTGTTCGCTCAAAAACGTACTGGAGTTGTGTTTTTTGTTTCATTCGCACATGTTTGAGCAACATTTTATTATTTTTATTATTAGTCTGTCCACATCTCCAAAGCTCAAAATGCTCTGTTGCACCTTGTGATGTCATGAAGTGGTAGTTTTCAAGTTAAACAGCTCAGTTTACCTTTAGTTCCATAGTGATTTGCAAATCCAGGGCTGAAATCATCCAGATGTTTCTAGGGAAGGTGTATGGAGATTAAAAACACAGTGGAGCACTTCCTGTATTACCGCATGACATCACAAGGTGGAACAGAGTGTTTTCAGGTTGAGCCTCAGCCTAAATGTGCAGGGTTTGTGTGTTAAACCTGTGCGAATGAAACAAAACACAACTCCGGGTCTGTTTGTGGTGAGGAAATGACATTAAAACAGATCAGAAAATAACGTAACATGGGCCCTTTAAAGTTGTATTACGTAACTTTTCTGGAGTTGGATGGATTAGCTAGGAAGTCAAAGTCAACAGGGATATATTAATGGATTTACCGTGAAACAAAGTTGGTCTGTCACCATCTTGACTCCATAAGAACATTATGTTTCTTTGTCTGGGAGGTTCCACAGTGTATTTTTAAATGTTAAAATTTTCTTTTTTTTTTTATTTTTGTTTGAGCACGGTACATTACAAACATAAGGACATGTACAAATCCATCTCCCGCCTCCAGCTGGTTCAGAACACAGCAGCTCGGTTCCTCACCGGTTTGAACAGACATCAACACATTCTCTCTGTTTTAGCTTCTCTTCACTGTCTGCCTGTGTGTTTAGAATTGATTTGAAGATTTTACTGATCACTTTTAAAGCTCCTTTAGGTCTTGCACCAAGTTACATTTCAGAACTTTTAACCCCGTACGAGCCTCCCGCAGCCTTAGATCCTCAGGCAGGTTCCTGTGGCTGTTCCAAAGTCCAGGCTCCAGACGAAGGTGATGGAGCCTTTTCAGTCCGGGGCCTCGACTCTGGAACGACCTGCCTGAGGAGATGAGGCTGCGCCATCAGTGTCATCTTTTAAATCACTTCTTAAAACCCATTTTTATCGGTTGGCCTTTCTTTAACTGGTTTTAGTTCTTTTTATTCCCTACTTTTTAAAATTCTATCTCTTTTATTTATTTATTATTAGAATTAATCTGATTTGTTGCATCATTGACTGTTTTCTTTGTTTTCTGTGCTATTTTTATGTGTTTTGTATTGTTCAATTCTGCTTGTTCAGCACTTTGTAAACCTTATGTTTACATGTTTAGGACCATTTCTGGTGCACTGAAGGAGTAGATTGAAGCTTAAAAAACTTATTGTGTCCTACACCAATTGTTTTACCTTAACAAGTGATTGACACATATACACACACACAGTTTATACACACACATATATACCTATACATACACACATACAGTTCTGTGCAAAAGTGTTAGGCAGATGTGAAAAGATGCTGTAAACAAAGAATGCGTTCAAAAATATAAATACTGATTGTTTGATTTGATCAATTTACAAAATCCAGAGTCATTCAGAACTATCTTCAGCGTAAAGAAGGAGAAGAAGTTGAGTAAATGAATAACACTTCCATTTTTGAAGCATTCCTAGTTTACAGCATTTTTTCCACACCTGCCTTGAACTTTTGCACAGTACTTTTATTATTCTAACATGACTTAAATCTTCTAAGAGTCGATTTTGCGTCATATTTGAAACCTTTAAACGGTAAGATCGCAGTCTACACACAGGCCCTATGTTACATCCCGTTGTCTCCGGTAGTTACAGCGAGACGGCCATTTTTATCCACTACAACAAACAGTGATGACAGTATGCTAATGGCGCAGTTCATTATCCCTCCGCTATCTAGCTCCTCCCGCTCCACCCGCCCCTCGCTAACCCCACCCGCCCCGCCGCCGCCACCGCCGTCTGATTAATATCTCATCAAGCGCTCCACTTTTCCTCCGCGCACCTCCATCAGTCTTCCCCCGCGACGATGCTTCACTTCTGACAGCGTCAATCTTCCCCGATGTTCCCGTGCGCCGGATAAAGTTGTTCACCTTTAAATGTTTGCTGGAAGATGGATGCCCCGCCTGTCAGGGGTGCCCTTAAAAAATGGTTTCCCGGACGATGTGCCCAGAACAGGATGTCTTAATAAGGCAGTGGGAGGGGTCAGGGCGTGATGGAGTTCGGTTTATTAAAACGGGTCGTGCTTTTCAAAATACTTACATTTAAGAGACTTGGAAGAGTTTTTTTGATTACCAAGTACAAAATAAGTTGATACATATATAAAGATGCACTATAAGTTTTCATGTGTGCACTGGTAAGTTCCACAATATGGCATTAAACATACCTATCTATAATATTCATTCAATCGTAGACGTTTTCACACTCTGAGCGTGGTTGCCTCTCCACAGAACTGACCAGCAACTTGGCCACAAGGTGTCACCTACCAGTCTTTATGGATATATACTGTGGAACATAACATCACCATGGAGACAAAACTGCAGATCCTTCACTAAAAATGTGATTTAAGAAGTACTTTAACCTCCTGAGACCCGGTCCATGCATTTGTGCCCTTTAAAGTGGACATTGACCAGTTTATTTTTTTAAGTGTTTTGAAGTAGACTCTTCATGCAGGGGACTAGGTTCCTCTGCCTAAATAGGGCTGGGAGATTATATTAAGTAAGTCAGTGTTTATTTATATAGCGCTTTTCACAGACGTATGTTACAAAGACGCTTTACAGAACATTATTTACAGAGCATTCGTCATCCACTCCAGACCCGGTGGTGGTAAACTACTGTTGTAGCCACAGCTGCCCTGGTACAGACTGACAGAAGCGAGGCTCCAATCTGCACCATCGGCCCCTCCGACCACCACCACCACTCACGCACACACTCCACTTTTATACTAGGCAATGGGGGTGAAGTGCCTTGACTAAGGACACAATAATGTTTTATTTGTGACTGGTGTCCCACTGTGGCACCTCATTTCCCGAGTGGTTTCAACTTTATTCATAAAGTACTTTAAAAACTTTACAGCCAGCCAAAGTGCTGTACACAAACACAGAAAAGACAAGGACAGTACAACACAATAGACAATATAAACACAATACAACGACTTAAAAACATAGAAAACAATAAGATACTCAACAACAAGAAATGTACATGTAACTTGTTGAAATCCAGTGAAAAAAGGTGTTTTTAGAAGCCATTTAAAAACAGATACAGACTCCGCCCGTCTAATCTCTAATGGCAACTGGTTCCACCGCTGCGGAGCAGAAACAGAAAACACACGGTCTCCACAAAGCTCAAGTTTAGTGTTTGGGACAGCGCTGGAGCTGGTGTGTGTGGGCGTGACGGTGGATCAGGCCAGTGAGGTGGGAGCTCGGCTGTGCAAACACTTAAAACTAAATAAAATAATTTTATAATTGACTCTAAAACACAGTGGGAGCCAATGAAGAGAAGCTAAAATACGGGAGACACTCTCGTGTTTCCTGGTTCCAGTTACAAGTCGAGCCGCTGAGTTTTGGACCCGCTGTAAACGACAAAGTGCATTTTGACTCACACCAACATAATGTGCGTTACAATAATCCAGTCTGGTGTCACAAATGCATGGATGACAGTTTGGAAATGTTCTGCTGACAAAATATGCTTAATTTTGGCCAGTTGCCTTGGAAAAAGCTGGGAAAAACTAGTTTTCACAACAGCACTAATTTGAGCATCAAATTTTAGGTATAAGGCCACACGGGCATAGAAAATACCATGATTTAATGTTAAAAATGACATAAAGACAGAGGGTATTTATGATCATCGTCATATCTGAATCAGTATTGAGTACTGCATCTATTGAGTTATAATGAAATAAAACTAAAAATAATATTAATACATTTATTTTAGACCAAAAATGTCTACCTCTACGCACTTTTTTGTCAACTGAAAGAACGTTTCTTGCCTGCATCTTGCCCTCGTCACCGTAGAAACCCCTCTCAAATTTAGCATTGTAACTTAATCCCAGCAGGAGTTTACATGGACAGCCGAGTTTTCATCGACCGGAGCTAAACGACACCCATTATGTAAATACCGGACGTGGATGCGCGGTTTAGTGTATCGCCAAACACATCATTGCCGTAGCACCACAATATAGAGAAGTGCGCGGGTTAAATATGCGCCTATTGACGTACTGTTGGTCCAGTTGAATTTGTCTTCCATCATGGTCAATATGACAATAAACACGCCGCGCTTAGCTAATGTTCTGTGCTAGCATACTTACACACACCATTGACGAGGTATTGACGGAGCTGTTTAACTGTTACCGCGCGATCGAGCTGCAGCCGAGCACTGCAAAATGTACTCACTCAATGCCGTAAACATGAGCTGGATTTGATAGAATCGCTGTAAACAGACGTAGGATTGTAGTCAGAGCGGCATTTCCATGGTAACGAGCAAGAGAGTTAGGTTTGTGGAGATGCAAGACCGCTCATAGTAAGGATGCAAGGTTTTTCAGAGCAATAAACAACCGAAAAAACTATAAAATACTTTAATTCTAGGCTGTTTTTTGGGTGAAAATGTAAAGATATAGCAATTGTTTAACTAATACATTAATTCATTTACAATAATAGTGCAGTTTTGTGTGGTTCAGTGGTCAGAGTGCTCGTCTAACCAACCAGAATGAAAATCCAAAATAAAGGAAATGCATCATATGAACAAAGTCTTAGATGTGGGTAAGATAGGTATTAAAGGGGAAGTTATGGATTACATTAACTTTTTAGAATAGTCCTCATATTCTTATTGTGTATAGCTTAGTGTCGTAGTGCTCGACTGGCCTCGAGATCGTTTTTTTACGGTTTTGTTCTTGTCCGAGTTGGTCATGTCTCGGTGTTGATGGTGCTTGATTCGGTCTTGTCTCGGACTCAAGGTCTGACACTCGACAATCGCAAAAAAGGGGCACAGAGTGTTTCAGTGCAGCACAGTTTGCTTGTCTTATTTTAATCTAAAATTAACATTAATCAGATAAAATGGAGATCTATAAAAAACAATGATATATATGTGTCAATATAGCTATACATTAATACATAAATATCGGAAATGATAAAGATGGTCTTGATTTGGTTTCGATGGACTGTGCTCTCGATCTCGGCCTTTAAAACTCTTGGTCTCAACTCTCAGAGGTCTTGGTCTTGTCCTGGTCTCGGCCTTTAAAAGTCACGGTCTTGTCTCAGTCTCGGTCTTTAAAAGTCTCGGTCTTGTCTCAGTCTTGTCTCGGTCTCTGCCTTTAAAAGTCTCGGTCTTGTCTCGGTCTCGGCTTTTAAAAGTCTCGGTCTCGGTCTTTAAAAATCTCAGTCTTGTCTCGGTCTCTGCCTTTAAAAGTCTCGGTCTTGTCTCGGTCTCGGCCTTTAAAAGTCTCGGTCTTGTCTCGGTCTCGGCTTTTAAAAGTGTTGGTCTCGGTCTTTAAAAATCTGTCTTGTCTCAGCCTTTAAAAGTTTTGGTCTTGTCTCCGTCTCAGCCCTTTAAAAGTCTTGGTCTGTCTCGGTCTCGGCCTTTAAAAGTCTCGGTCTTGTTTCAGCCTTTAAAAGTCTTGGTTTTGTCTCGGTCTCGGCCTTTAAAAGTCTCGGTCTTGTTTCAGCCTTTAAAAGTCTTGGTCTTGTCTCGGTCTCGGCCTTTAAAAGTCTCGGTCTTGTCTCGGCCTTTAAAAGTCTTGGTCTTGTCTCGGTCTCGACCCTCAGATGTCTTGGTCTTGTCCTGGTCTCAGGACCCAGTGGTCTTTTGTTTTTCTGTTCTCAACCATAATTAAAGATCCTATATTATGCTCTATTGACTCCTGTGAGCTTTAAATCATGTTAGAATGTTGTTACCTCATCCAAAACATACCACAAATACTTTTACTACATACTACAAATACTCTTCTTTTTCTTATTTCCTCGCACAAAACTCTCGAGTCCACCCTTCTCTCTCCGGCTCATAATCCTCACACTCACATACTTAACCACACAATGCTCCAGAAATCAAAGAAGTGACAAAAGAGCTCTTTCAATCCACTATCTTCATTATAAGAACCTACAGCAGACCCCAGCGAGGTAATTCTGCGATGACTGAATGCAGGTGATCAAAGTCCGCCATAGTCTTTTTGATTCTGCCGAGGAGCCGGGCCCGCTCCCTCCTCCCTCCGTCCACTCTGCCTTTTGAACATCTGAAGAGGGAATGGAGAAAAAAACAGACCAAAAAAAAACCTGATTTGTGCATTTTTCTTGTAGAGGATCCGAGTCCAGCGGAGTTTGAACCAGGAACCGTGGAGAAGGTCTGAAGAAGTGGAGACACACTGGGTTTACATGTGTTATGGAGCGACTAGCACAACAGTAGGTAGCAAGAAGAAATGTGTTTAGGTAAGTCGTGTGAAATTAGCTTCTTAAGAGTTTTTAGACATATTATAAAATGTTTGTTTCAATAATCCTGCACATTTAAGGTCAAGCTTGTCCTCTTGTCCTTCAATGGCGCTGGGGAAACCTGTCAAGAGAAGAGAGCAGTTTCCATGCAGCGCTCAGGGGCCCATCTCTAGATCTTGAGCTAGTCAGACGCAGGGAGAACATGCAAACTGCACAGAAAGGCCCAACTCTAATCACCATAATACAGTACAATACAGAAAAAAAAAAGAAAGACATTGGGTTAGAATGATATTAAGCATGCATAGTGTGTCATTTATTTCGTAAATATTTGTAAAGTTTCGTCTAGGGATGCCCGTTTGACCGACGGTTGACCCAATCATCGTCACCCATTCAAAACACGAAGTTGACTAAAGGTAAGACGCGAGGTTAGAGCCAGGATGAAGCAAAAGAAACAAAAATTAACACTTATGTCAAATGTACCTTGTGGATACTGTGTTAAAATACAGTAGTAGCGCATCACTGATAACGTATCACCTCAAAATGCGACACCCTCAAGCCTCTTCTACAGGTGAGAAAAGCCAACCTACCGCGCTAACTATGCTAACCATGCTAACTATGCTAACTATGCTAACTTTAGTGCTGCTACGGGCAAGTTGTTGGAGTTGCTTTTGTTGTGTCGGCGACTGATGGATGTTTTGACATTTTATACTCATGGTTTTGTGCATATTGTGGACTAAAGTCATGATCGCTGGGTTAAACTGAGCCTTATGTATCGCTTTACGTGTGTCTGCGTAGAAATGCTTCATGTGTGGTGTTATCAGACATGCGTTCTGTGGTCTACAAGCGGCGTCTCTTCGGAGTGGTCACTTTCTGAAATGAGCTACAGCGATGTTTCAAACGGGATTCTAACACTTGACCTTTATTTTCAACGCTGTCACCTGGTACACAAACTGTTTCCAAGCTGGAACCATTCATCCTCTCGACCTCGGCGCAGCGTTTGACTCCACGTTTCGCGCTGTAGGAGATTTTAAAAGTGACGTAAGTGGAAGGGTGGCGCTGGGACAGAATGCGGGCAGGCGCGGCTCGATATGGCGGTTATTTCAAATAGTGATTCTAATTTTATTCTAGATTTAGATTAGACTCAGTTAACCGACTTCAACCGGCTAATGAGGCTCGGTGGTCGGTCAAGATCTATTTCAGTTTTCGTCATCCCTACTTTCCTCCTCAGTGTACATACGAAACATTCATTTTTGAAACTATGTCATGAATAGCGATGAGTTAATGTACGTTTTTCTTCTTCCCGCTCCTTTTCGAGAAATGTGCTTTTCTGTCGTTTACAAAGTTGTTCTCAGTGGTTAGTTGTGAGTTTCTTAGCGCTTTCAGGAGCCACGGGCGGGTTAACGACAGCGACAACTAGCATGCTAACAGCGCACTTCCTGATTCTCGGACAATAAAAATAGCGTACGTCCTCACAACGCTCCATCCCACCGTGTTATTTGCAACACAATTCATCCAAAAAACCGTTAGAGCGCTGATTCACCTCGTCGATCAGCCAAACTCCGGGTCCGATCTTTCGTACCCCGTCCCCTCTTCCTCCTCTTCCTCCTCTCCCTCCGTCTCCTCTTCTCCTCCCGTAAGAACTTCAATAATTCAGATTAGTGGCGCTCATGTTTATTAATGCTCTACATCTGTGCAAACACGGCGCGGAGCTGGGAGTTTATTGTAATAGCCTGAGCAAACAAAACCTCAAAGAAGCAATTTCCAGTTACAATACGCCGCGACAAGTAATGAGGACATCGGGATTCCGCCAACGTCGCCTCCCCGGACGCCCGATCGGACCGTCGATATTTTTAGAAGAATTACAACAACGGGATTATGTCGTTTTAGATTTTTTTTTTTTGAGATTTACAGCAAGATCGTGGTTTGGATATTGAATTACGGCATAAATCTGGAAAACTGTTGCATAATTTATTAGGAAACAAATGACATTAACATGAAATTAACAAATGATTCTAATTGAATTTTAGCTGCCAATTTCTTAATTAAAGGGCAGTTGCGGGCATATTTTTTATTTTTTAAATTTTTTTTAACAAGGCAAGGATTGGCAAGAATTATAAGCCTATAATAACATAAGCGTAACTATGACAACCACCATTAAAGGGCCTGTACCCACATTTTTCCCCATGTATTTAAGCAAAATGTGTCTTTCTCTGGACAGTACAGATATTACATCATATGAGCAGCTCTTGTACAATCTATAGAAAGTGTGCTGTTTGCATGCTAGTTGTTGTTAGGTTTACCGCTCTGCTCTGGCCTCCGAAAGATCTGACGAACGCTACGAACTCTTCGCGGTGAATCATTGGGACGCTCGGAACCCGTAAGATAAGTGAGGAGTAACTTTGAACATTGCAAACTGTTTTAAAAAAAAATCTTTTTTAAGACAGTTCAGACAATTCAGTTTCATTTTGAAAAACTGCCAACAAATAAATCGAAAACATGAGTGACAGCGTTTTATCTGATTGTGAATATTTGTGTCTAATCCATTGGACATATGTTAACTTTTTATAAGCTTTTAACCTTCTCATGATTTAAAAAAGTCTTAGATTAATAGTGACATTTCTGAGGAAATATATAGAAAATAATTCGTATCTATTTTCTGGTCTGAGGCTGAGTTCTTCTTTCAAACAGAAAACACTCTGTTCCACCTTGTGATGTCACGTGGTAATACAGAAAGCGCTCTACAGCGGTTTTAAACTCCATACACCTTCACTAGAATCATTTGGCTCAATTCAGGCCTGAAATTGCCCACATGTACTAAACTAAAGGTAAAAGTGAACTGTTAACTTGAAAACTGCCGCTTCATGACATCACAAGGTGGAACAGAGCATTTTAAGATAGTAAAGCATGACTCAAACATGTATAAACGAAACAAAACACAACTCCAGGTCTGTTTTTGACGAGGTAACAACAGTATAACACGACTTAAACCTCACAAGAGACAATTTTGCGTATCATGGAACCTTTAAAACCAAATACCCAAAGAAGCGCAGACGTCTCCTTTAAATATTTCCACCTGAAATTATTTAACTTCCACATCCTCTCTCGCATTGTAAAACACGACACCTGAAGGACCCCATCCATCACCGCTCCCCTTGCCGTCCTCAAACCCGCAACCTGCAACCACATTTCCAATCTCCGTTTGGTCGACGTCAGCACAGTTACCGACGCTCTTCGCGATCAGAATCCGCCGAAAATACGCTCGCTCCCTCTTCCCCCCCCGTGTCAAAAGTCCCTGTGTTTATGAAAAGAGATGTTTACTCTGATTAATGGGGCCCGGTGGAGGAGACGTGTAAGATGCCGGCGTTCGGACAGCGTTGACAAATAAATCTATCAATCATAACGCGGGTTTTTCTAATCCCCGACACTTTAGCGGGGCCGGAGTTGCAAGCTAAACACTATGTCGAGCAGTCACTTAGCGGGTGTTAGCGCAGCACTTTGAGAGTGATCGCGGGACGAGGTGGGAGTGACGGCGTTTTTCGGATGGTTTTAATGCATATTATTATTTTGAATTCAGATCCAAGCAGGTGTATGGTGTTTTTTTAAAAGTTGGTTGAGGTTGTGAATTGATTTTGGAGTGTTTTTGCTTGCGGTAGTTGTTTTTGTGAAGGAAAATGTAGAGGTTGATGGACAGATGGGATACTGGAGACTTTCTGGTGAGTGGCAAAGACGCTTAAACAACTGTACTTTTTGTCCTTTTTGTCAAAGTTCAGGAGTAATGTGAGAAAAAAATGTGAAATTAGAAATGAAAAAAATTTGACAAATAAAGACAAAGAAAATAAAAATGACAGAAAAAAAGTCCAACATTTTCCAACATTTTTAAAAATCAGATTCTTCAGTTTAAGGCGATCACATTCATTGAGAATTTTTACTGTAGATCATTTTCATTTTAACATGAAGTGTCTTGCTCAGAGACACGAAAACAACATCCACAGTGACAAACAAACATTCCATTTCTACGGCAACTCTGGTTACTTTTCATATTTCTGTGACAAATTGTACTTTTAGACATCTTTTAAAGCTGCGTAATGTAACTTTTCTGACAGAGGGATCTTTCTTGTCTCCATGGAGATGCTATTGCTTTGTCGGAATGTTCCACACTATTTTTCTTGCAATTTTTATCTCTCAAATATACCTTAATAAAGATGCTTTCTTACTGTGAGCGGGGTCGCCTCTCCACCAGTAACTTCAGCTCATAACAGTCATAGTTTCATAGTGCAGTTTTAACTTTTTCTTGTGTCCATGGAGATGTGTCTCTGCTTTGTCTGGCATGTTCCATAGTATGGCATTAAACATATGTTATTTATTTTTTCGGTTACAGATGTTTTTAATGACGTAAGATCCTGATACAGTCCTGCTCTAGACCTGGTTTAGTCCTGCTCTAGACCTGGTTTAGTCCTGCTCTAGACCTGGTTTAGTCCTGCTCTAGACCTGGTTTAGTCCTGCTCTAGACCTGCTTTAGTCCTGCTCTAGACCTGGTTTAGTCCTGCTTTAGTCCTTCTCTAGACCTGGTTTAGTCCTACTTTAGTCCTGGTTTAGTCCTGCTCTAGACCTGGTTTAGTCCTGCTTTAGTCCTTCTCTAGACCTGGTTTAGTCCTACTTTAGTCCTGCTCTAGACCTGGTTTAGTCCTGCTTTAGTCCTTCTCTAGACCTGGTTTAGTCCTGCTTTAGTCCTTCTCTAGACCTGGTTTAGTCCTACTTTAGTCCTGGTTTAGTCCTGCTCTAGACCTGGTTTAGTCCTGCTTTAGTCCTTCTCTAGACCTGGTTTAGTCCTGCTTTAGTCCTTCTCTAGACCTGGTTTAGTCCTGCTTTAGACCTGGTTTAGTCCTGCTTTAGACCTGGTTTAGTCCTGCTTTAGATGTGGTTTAGACCTGGGAGGACTGACCCAGGTCTAAACCAGGTCTAAAGGTTTAGACCTGGGTCAGTTCTGGTTTAGGCCTAGTTTAAACCTAGTTTAGTCTTGGTTTAGACTTGTTCTAGTCCTAGTTTAGACCTAGTTTAATCCTGGTTTAGACCTGATCTAGTCCTAGTTTAGTCCTGGTTTGGACCTGGGTCAGTCCTGGTTTAGTCCAGGTTTAGACCTGGGTCAATCCTGGTTTAGGCCTGGTTTAGACCTGGGTCAGTCCTGGTTTAGGCCTGGTTTAGACCTGGGTCAGTCCTGGTTTAGGCCTGGTTTAGACCTAGTTAATTTTGGTTTAGACCTGGTCTAGTCCTAGTTTAGACCGGGCTTAGACCTGGTTTAAACCTGGTTTAGTCTTGGTTTAGTCCTGGTTTGGTCTTGGTTTAGACCTAGTTTAGTCCTGGTTTAGGTTTGTGGAGATGCTCTCTCAGGGAGGACACACGTTTTTCATGCAATAAACTCATTCCAAACGAAACAACAAACAAACAAACAAACAAACAAACAAACAAACAAACAAACAAACAAACAAACAAACCTGCTTTCATTTATTTGTATTCATTTTGTAAAAAAGTGACCTGGTGGGGCTTTGAGTTCTTATATTATGCAACACTGTTCCTGGTGAGCTTAAGGCCTGTTGAATGTTGTCGCCTCCTCAAAAACAGACCTGGACTTTTGTTTTTTTGTTTCATTCACACACCTCAAAAGCTCAAAATGCTCTGTTCCACCTTGTGATGTCATGTCGTGGTGTAATAGTTTTAGAGGTTAACAGCTACTTTTTACCTTTGAAGTTGAGTAGAGAGATTGGAAATTCCAGAAAAACACGGATTCTTATCGTGAACTGGCTCGCCTCTCCACAGATCTGACCTGTAACTTGGCCTATAGAGACGCCAAACTCCATCCATTGAGAGAAATCTGTGACGAGGAGATGGTACAGCGAACCCCCATAACGGTAAAGTCACAAAACGCACCTTTAACGCGACACTTCGGGACATTCTAGCAACATCACCATGGAAACGATTTTAATTCCAAACCCAATAAAAGCGCCTCTCAAGGATTTCTCCGTTAAATCCCATTGCGCCGGAGCGAATCTGGGTGTTTTTCTTGCCTAATAAAACACAATATCTCTAACACGTGTAAAGTGCTCCCCCAGCGTCACCTCTGTCTGTTTGATTAATGCCCATTTAATTAGGCTCGGCTCTAATTAAGCAATAAATAATGACAAGGTACGCTTCTATGCTAAGATAATAACCAACCCCGGGAGAAGCCATCGCCCAATCGGATCGCTCCGAGGGACAACAATGGGAACAAATGGAAGGCGTCCGGCTGGCCATCTTTGGAGTGTGTTTGCCCCGAATGTACAAAGATAATTAACAGTAATAATCGCTATGAGAGGGTTTGCGTTTCTCTGATTAGGATTTCGTGCGTTCTGATAGGGTTTTAATTGTTTTCAAAGGCGGGTTCGCTGCTTGTCTTAAGGTGGTTTTGATAAAAGGACGAACGAGCACGAGCGAAAGAATTTGGGTGAACGGAAAAGAATACGAAAGGTGTAGAAGTCAAATTGTTTACGAGAGATTTGTTGTAGGATTTTAGTATAGTAAAAATACCCTTAAACACATGTTCATTCTTTCTGGAAGAAGGGTTGCCTCTCCACAGATCAGACCAGTTCCTTTGTCTGGTGGGGAGATATGGGGAGATGAATAAGGTGAATACAGGTCCCATAAACTTGACATAATTTTAAAGGTCGTTCTCTAGACCTGGTTTAGTCTTACTTTAGTCCTGCTCTAGACCTGGTTTAGTCCTACTTTAGTCCTGCTCTAGACCTGGTTTAGTCCTGCTTTAGTCCTTCTCTAGACCTGGTTTAGTCCTGCTTTAGTCCTTCTCTAGACCTGGTGTAGTTCTGCTTTAGTCCTTCTCTAGACCTGGTTTAGTCCTACTTTAGTCCTGCTCTAGACCTGGTGTAGTCCTGCTTTAGTCCTTCTCTAGACCTGGTTTAGTCCTACTTCAGTCCTGCTCTAGACCTGGTTTAGTCCTGCTTTAGTCCTTCTCTAGACCTGGTTTAGTCCTGCTTTAGTCCTTCTCTAGACCTGGTGTAGTTCTGCTTTAGTCCTTCTCTAGACCTGGTTTAGTCCTACTTTAGTCCTGCTCTAGACCTGGTGTAGTCCTACTTTAGTCCTGCTCTAGACCTGGTTTAGTCCTGCTTTAGTCCTTCTCTAGACCTGGTGTAGTCCTGCTTTAGTCCTTCTCTAGACCTGGTTTAGTCCTGCTATAGTCCTTCTCTAGACCTGGTGTAGTCCTGCTTTAGTCCTTCTCTAGACCTGGTGTAGTCCTGCTTTAGTCCTTCTCTAGACCTGGTTTAGTCCTACTTTAGTCCTGCTCTAGACCTGGTTTAGTCCTACTTTAGTCCTGCTCTAGACCTGGTTTAGTCCTACTTTAGTCCTGCTCTAGACCTGGTTTAGTCCTACTTTAGTCCTGCTCTCTAGTCTTGAAAACTACTAAGTCCAGCTCAATCATGATGTTGATGTTGTTCAAGTTTTTCCAAATTTTGCATTGAAGCCTGCACAGTCTTGGGTGAATGTGTGCGAGCAGATTCCAAAATTATTTCTCTAGGAGTGAACGGCTCAACCTGAAAACAGAACAAAAATAAAACTTTATTAATTAAATATAAAGTCTTGATCTGTTTCTGTACATTCTGTGAAAATTTGAGGTTATTTCAACAAGAATTGCAAGTTATTGGCCTGTGAAATGATGTCAAATGTTTTGGGATACTGTGTATACTGTGGCACATTCCAAGCAACGTAATAACATCACCATGGAGACGAGCAGAAAATGTTACATAGTGCATCTCTAAAGCTGCAAAATCCAGGCAAAATAGCATGTTCTCTATGTGTAGATGGGTGGCCATTGCTCCTGATAACTCAAACAATCCGAAATCTTGGATGAAAGTAAGAAAAGAAGACTGAATAGATGGACAGACGCTACCAGTCTTTTTTTTTTTAAATCAGCACTTTTGTTTTTGATAAGTGGTGACATTTTTATACAGCATTTTTCCACTTTCAAAGCGCTTTACAACAAGGAACCGCTCACCCATTCAAACACACATTCATACACAATGTACGCAGACACTGGGGTGAGGTGGGTTAAGTGTCTTGCCCAAGGACACAACGACAGCTTCATCTGTGGGACCTGGAATCGCACCAACCAACCTGTGGGTCACTGGATCTGACCGCTCAACCGACGATGTTTATGTCGAGAGCGGGATGTATTTAAGCAAAATGCGTCTTGCCTCAGACAGTACAGATGTACCGTGTGAACAGCTCTTGTACAATATACGGAATCAGGATGTGTACTGTTAGCATACTAGTTGTTGTTAGGTTTGGCCTGCGAAAGGTCTGACGAGCGCTTACACACTCATCGTGGTGAATCATTAGGACGCTCAGAATGCGTACGATAAATGAGGGATTCAAACCACCAACCATCGGATCAGTGGACAAACGCTCTACCGACTGAGCTACTGCCGCCCGTTTTTACTTTATTCTCATAATTATTGACATTTTTGATTCTCACGGTATCAAAACTATGAATGAACACATGGAATGCAGCATAGAAACAAAAAACTCAAAATTGCTCAAAATTTGTTTTCGATTTTTTTGTTTTTTAAATAGTCTTCGCCTTTTGCTTCGATCACTGCTTTGGACACTTGGCATTTCTTGACCCTGACACGCCACAGTTGGGAAGTGAAAACCATTTCAGGAGACTTCAGGACGATCACTGAGAGAAGGCCGAGGGTTTGCAGCGATGTCAACAAAGCAAAGGGTGAAGACTTTGGTAGTAAACAAAAAGGAAAAAAAAAACATTTACTGAGAAATTGAGCTCTAACTTTTGATTTGTAGCGTATCTATCTGGTCTGTATGGTCGCTTATTGCTCCCGACAACTTGACTTATAGATGCACTGTGGAACATTTCTGGTAGAGAATCCGCCCACAAACTTGTTTCCACAAAGATATTATCGCTTTGCTTGAAATATTCCACAATACGGCATTAATCTCATCTACTGTACGTTGCATCTTTCAACTAAACTGCTCAAAAATACTCCGAAAAACATGCATTCCTACTGTGAGTGAGCTCGCCTCTCCACAGATCTGATGTGTAACTTGGTCAGGAGGCATTGCGGGGTTGTATCCATGGAAACAGATACGTTTAATGGAACAGTTTGAAATCTTAGAAGGCTGAAAGATTCCTAAAAGATAGATAAATACATAGATAAAGAGAAAGATTGATAGATGCCTTGTTCAGTACTTATATTTTTGTGTACGAAATATAATTAATCTGAAATTTGACTGTAACGCCTTTGAAGTTCTCTTTTTTTTCCCCCCTCGAAACAACTCGCCGACTTCTCCCGCCGCTCCGACCACTTTCCGCTCGTTTCATGTCATGTCTGCCGTCCTCGGGAGCCGAAAATGGCGAGGAGCTCCCCGCTGTACAACGCCAGCCACTCTCTCTGGCAATCTTAATGGACTCGGAGACAGGAGCGGGGGCCCCCTACGGAGAACCAACCCCCCCTCCCGCCCCTCCGCAGACGTGGCAGTGCTCAGGGACGGGAGGGGGGAGTAATTAAAACCTGAGATTCGACAAAGACCGTTCTGAGATTCCGCGCTAAGAGGATTCGGGCCGGATTTGGGGCTTTCGGAAACGGGCGCGGGCCCTCGTTCGATCTCGGGTGAGGTTGGGGTCCTACCGCGGCAACCCCCGATTAAACCTCGACACGCAAATTAGCCTAGATATTCCTTTTTTAACATTTCAAACCGCGTCAATCAGGCTTGTCCGACGCCTTGATGTGTTTCGGTGGCGATTCTAGCGAGTCTTATCCCCCGTAGGATTGTACAAGGTGTTTTCAAAGTGGATTGGAGTAGACGGGGGGGAGTTTTTTTGTCAGCGTTTTCTGGAAATTTGGGTTTTGAAGATTCCGCAGTCAGAGTCGGCGATGAGGGTTAATGCAAGGTTTTTGACGTAAGGTCTCCCGAGGATAGTAGATAGGTTTGCAGCTCAAAGGTATGGTCGCTGTCATTTAAAATACCGGAGAATCATTAAGAGCGACCGTAAGAATCGCAGAGACTCGTAAAAGACACGGAATTAGGCTCAGGTTTGATTCTGCTACCGAAATATTGATTTGTTTTTGACTAACTAATGGAAACGATATCGCGTTGTTCAGAACGTTCCACAGTATCGATGAAACGTATCTATTATGAGGGAGACAAGCAAGTTACGGCACTACGTTACATTACAGTTCCGATTTTTTTTATTTATTTTTGCACGTATATAACATAACAATAAAAAAAAGCACACTATATAAAAAAGTAGGTACTGGAAGAGGCAAAAAACCCAAAAAGGCGTATGAATACATTAAAACTGAACATTATAGCTGTGAATTACTAGAAAATTACATTTACAAACCTTTGATTAAATACATTTGATTCAAACATGGATTAAAATACAGTGAAACATCCCACAATCCCACAGATTTGCGAAGAGTTGCCCCATTCACCAAAGGAATTACTGTATTTCTGAGCAATTGAAACATGCTTATTTCCTGCCTTTCTTTGCTAAAAATCTCAGTTTTAGAAAAATTAGAACCCTAAATTGAGCGACGTGGTGCATAATTACGCCAGTTGGACAATGCTGGTGTAGACGTCTGGTTAATATTAAAAGCGGTTCTTGCTGCATGTGGAGCTGTTGTAGCTGTATATTAGCGGGTAACACGGTGAAAAGCTCTTAAAATTCGATTTCACAGTGGCCACGTTTACATGATGTTTTTTAATTCCGAATAATTGTTCTGGATTAAATAGTTTGGATGAAAGTCCGAAGAGACGACTGGTGAAGCCTGATCGTCCGGATCGCGAGCATGAATGACCGGGATTATTTTTAAGAAGAATAAATGTTTACGCGATGGAGGAATAAATTAATTTGACTTTAAAATCGGAATAAACTATTAAAATAAATTACATCATTCATCATCTTCATTAGGAATTACGTGTTTACATGGTCTTTTTAAAGCGTATTTAAAATTTTTATTCGGAATTAAAGTCCTCATGTAAACGTGGCGAGTGTCTTCCACAGACTTTATATATAAATGGACAAAGCTAACCAGGTTTCCAAATAGGAAGTGAGCATCGTTATTGACTCAAATTCTCTTTGTATTGAAAAATCGACCCCTCTCTCTGTAACTTCTGGTGTCAGGCTCCTCATTTTGGTCTTAAAATGTTATTACTACTAACTATTAACGCACTCTACATGATCCTGGTGCTTTTATTTCGCTATTTTGTCCGTAAATCATGTAAAAATGTAACTGCAAGCCTCGATGAGCTTCATTGGACTGGAGCCGAATGCTATGAGTGACGTTAATCCACTTTTTTATACAGTTTATAGTCTACTTTGCTTTAAAACTTTCTTTGTTGACTTATATGACATCCATTAACAAAGCCATCTGATCTTATTTTAAACAATATAATTAAAAATTAAGACACAGTTATACAAAAACTCAAAATTTAATCCTCTTTTTATACTTGACCACGACATTCGTAAGGCTCTCGCCGCATTGTTTTGCTAAAGTTATGACCTGTAGATAAAAGAAAGGCCCGCGCATCGCCTACTTCAAAAACAAATGGCCGTAGAAGCTGCTGGCACGAAACACTGGAAAAATTTTCAAAACACTGTGATTAAAAAGTGAAGAAAATGCTAAACTGGCCTGGAAGTCTTGAGGGTCACACATTAGCATAGCGGGCCAGATGTTGTGGGGTGTCTGGAGCCGTTCTTTCATCTCCAAAGAAGCTGCAGGTGATTTGACTTAACCTCCACTCCAAAGAGTTTAGGCGAATACAAAAAGGAAAATATTACAATAAAATGATTGCTTGAGAAATACTGCAATAAAAAGCAAAATAAAACAAAGAAATGATGTAGGAGTAAACAGACAAACAGTATAAACTTGTTTGCGAGCTAGAACTTGTGCGTGATTTAACTTTTCAAATATGCTATGCAGGTTGTCTCCATGGTAACAAAAAAGTATTGCCTGGAATGTACCACAGTATGGGATTAATCAAGCAGGTCAAGTTACAGGTCACATCTGTGCAGAGGCGAGCCCGCTCGTCGTAAGAACGCATGTTTTTTGAGGTTGTTTTGGACATAAAAACGGCGATCGAGTAGAAGCAAAAGGAAGATGAGTTTAATGCCATACTCTGGGGCATTTCAGGCAAATCAGTAACATCGCCATGGAGACGAGCAGGTACAAAAGGTCTCACAGAAAGTTTACAAAGTGCGCCTTTTGAGATTTAAAAGGTGAAGTACAAAATGTCTCCAAAAATAGTTCATAAACCTTCACATGACACTTCAAATTTGTGATGGAATTTAATTGTATTCTATAGCCTGGTTGTAATTAGGGGTGTGCAAAATATTGAAATATCGATATATCGTATTGTTTAATGTGATGATACAGTATAAATATCATGGGCTGCTGGATCGATATATCTCCAAGAGTCTTTTTTTGGTATGTTTTACTAAATTATTTTGTTACAGCGCTGCAGTTTTGTTGCTTGTTCAGAGGAAGGAAACTCTTTTATGCAACACGTCTGACATTTTCACTGTTTTGAGGATTAAAATGTTTGTGTTTCATATTCACTTTACACAAGAAGTGGTTTAACAAAGACTTTTAGTATCACAGCCACGATTTAACCTTTATATTTATTGAACCGTATCAAATCAATTTGAAATATATCATATTGAATCCAAAGCTCACTGTATCGAGCTATGTATCGTATCGTGGCCTATGTATCGAGGTATGTATAATACCGTGGCCTATGTATCGAGGTATGTATAATACCGTGGCCTATGTACCGAGGTACGTATCATATCGTGGCCTATGTATCGAGGTATGTATAATATCGTGGCCTATGTATCGAGGTATGTATAATATCGTGGCCTATGTATCGAGGTATGTATAATATCATGGCCTATGTACCGAGGTACGTATCATATCGTGGCCTATGTATCGTCTTTTTGGACACTTTTTTTTCACCTTTTGAATCTTAAAGCTGCACTGTGTAACTTTTGTGGGGAGGGTATGCAACCTGCTTGTCTCTGCGGTGATGTTGCTTTGCCTGGAAATAGTATACACTTACAATTAGGGCTGGGTATCATTACGAAGTTGCCGATACGATACATAGGCCAGGATACAATATGTTTTTTAATACAGGGCACTTGTGATACTAAAACTCTGCTATTTCTGTGGGACTCAGTGGGAAAAAAAAATATCTCTACCTCGAGAAAATGCAATGGAACGGCCAATCAAATCGAGATTCCAAAACACAAACTTGGGCTAGTTCGGTGCAGAACGAGTCGGATGGATTTTGTCAGCACAAAAATGTCAGCGCACAGTAAACAGGGAGAACTGTCTTTTTGTCATTTCGATCATCAAGTTGTGTACGTGTAGAGAAAGTGTCTTCTAAGAACTTTATAGTGACATTTAGACTTTCTTTCACGTCATTTGACAGTAACATAAGTTTTTCTGAGCATGTAATTGTCAGAATCACCGACAGCTAACGTTAGCTAACAGACTCTATTTATGTGCAGGAGCTAGCGATATCTGACATTACATTACATTAAACACCCATTTTACTCATCAAAACAGTGAAAATGTCAACACGATTGTACACAACATAATTTAGTAAAATATACCTAAAAATACTCTTGCCGATATATCGATAGAGCAGCCCACGATATCAATACTGTTTCATCAAATTAAACGAGACGATATATCGATATTTCAGTATTTTTGCACACCCTCAGTTGCCAATTTAAAACAAAATATATTTTCGGAATGAAAAAAGCTGTTTACAATCTCTCCCAGTCCCTCGCTAATGCTAACCACACTCCACGCTAACGACGACATTAGCTTCCTGATGGTAAACACGTGTCGTCCTTCATAACCCGTCTCGGGATGTCGGTGTAATTTGCGCGGCGTCCTTCCCCCCTCCCCGCGTTCATTTACAGAGTTATTATTTTGTCGTGTCATATAAATTGGTAACATGACATAACTTGTTTGCCGCCTTGTTGCACTGCGGTGTCTGATTATGAGGTCAGCGCAGGCCAATGACAAATGAGATGAGCTGCTCACGAGTCGCACTGCCAAAAATACTGCAGAGGAATTTGAAAGCGGAGTTATAAGTGATGAAGTATAAAACAAAATGGACTGTAAAAGTAAGGTCTCCGTGGATATGTTTTTGCTTGAATGTTCCACAGTATGGCATTAAACTTGTCACCTATCTTTCATTCATCCAATTCCGTATTTATTTATTACCGAAAATGCCTTAAATAATACACTTTTTTGCTGTGAATAAGACGGTTCAGAAGTCAGTTAATTAACGTAAGAAAGATAAAGATAAAATTGTTGTCTTTGTTGGATTCGGTCAAACATGGGTAGAATTTGTAAAATTAGGGTGACCAGATTTTCAAAATTCTAAACTGGGACACACCCGGGTTGAGATGGCTGATGTAAATAAAATTGTGAAAAAAGTCCTGGTCCTAGTTTAGACCTGAAATAAACATGATATAATCCTGGTTTAGCCCTGGTTTAGACCTGAAATATTTTTATTTTTTCCTTAGTTTAATCCTTGTTTAGACCTGGTTTAGTCCTGGTTTAGATCTGGTTTAAACCTGGTTTCGATCTGAAATAGACCTGGTATACTTTTATTTTTGCCTTAGTTTAGTCCTAGTTTAGCCCTAGTTTAGTCCTAGTTTAGACCTGGTATAGGTCTATTTAATGCTAGTTAATTTCTGGTTTAGTCCTGGTTTAGCCGTAGTTTATTTCTGGTTTAGTCCAAGTTTAGACCTGGTTTAGTCCTTGTTTAGACCTGGTTTAGTCCTAGTTTAACCCTGGTTTAGTCCTGGTTTAGGCCTGAAATAGAACTGATATAGTTTTGGTTTAGTCCTAGTTTAGCCCTGGTTTAGTCCTGGTTTAGGCCTGAAATAGAACTGATATAGTTTTGGTTTAGTCCTAGTTTAGCCCTGGTTTTAACCTGGTTTCAACCTCATATCATTCTATTTTAGCCCTAGTTTAGTCCTGGTTTAGATCTGGTTTAGTCCTAGTTTAGACCTTGCTTAGAACCAATCTAGTCCTATTTTAGCCCAAGTTTAGTCCTGGTTTAGAACTTCTTTAGAACTGGCTTAGTTTAGACCTGAAATAGACCTGATATAGTCCTGGTTTAGTCCTAGTTTGGTCCTAGTTTAGTCCTAGTTTAGCTCTAGTTTAGACCTGGTTTATACCTAGTTTAGCCCTGGTTTAGAGTTGGTTTAGACCTGGGATCATTCTATTTTAGCCCCAGTTTAATCCTGGTTTCACCCTGATATAGTTCTGTTTTAGTCCTGGTTTACGCGCTGGCAAAGTTTGGTTTGATCAGAACTTGTGCCTCATCTTTAAATATAATGCTTGTTATTCTGTTTCTGAATAGTATGGCAAGCTACAAAAGAATTCTTAATTAGTCACAGTTATACTGTATACCCCGGTAAAATGCTGAGATGGTTTAACGGTATCAAAATTTGGATACTGCCCAACCTAATTTGGACCACTGTAAAACGTGTAAAATGAACTAGTTCTGTTTTTCTCTTGTTTAAGACAGAAAAAGCACGGGCGATTCCCACTAGTGATTTGATTTTCTGAACTTTTTTGAGTTCCCTTCCATTTTGAAACACCAGCCTTACCTCCTGCGTGCTCGAATATGATTAACGATAGATTTTCCTGGGGTCAAACGTCCACAAATTCCTCCTTCAACACCAAACATCTCCCCAATCGATCACGCTCCCCCGGTCACCCTGCGGTCCGGGTCAACCAAAACACATGGACGACGGCAATGTGCGTTTGATTTGGGCCCCGCTCCCCCGACGCTAACTTTCATGCTAACAGGTGGCTAACCGGCGCTGGCTTGTTTAGCATAGGGGCCAGAGCGGCGTGGATAGCCCAGGGCGAGGAGAACAAAAGCGGGGAGAAGGTGCAGAAATCAGCCAGGTGAAGCGCCCAAGGCTTTGCGGAGAGTTGAAGCCAAACGAGAAGGACGTCAAAGGCTAGGGAATGAAAAATGTATCAAGATGTACGGAATATTCCAGATTTGAGCGAGCAAACAATAAGAAACGGCCGTTATTAAAGCGCCTGCATTACGTTATTTTCTGATCTATGTTATAATGTTTCCTTGTCACAAACAGACCTGGAGTTGTTTTTTTATTTCAGCTCCAGGTATATTTGTGACCACAATTTAACAACATTCTAATATGGCTTTTTTTTCTAACATTTAAAAATTGATGACCTGATAAATCAAAATATTCATGGGTTTCAAACATATAATTAAAAAAAATGCAGCCTTATTGTGAGTCAAATTTGAATATCCACAAACCCGACTCTTAGGCCCCGTTTACACGTACACGAATATTTTTAAAAACAAATATTTCCCTCTCTCCGGTTTCCGAAATAACATCGTGCACACATCGTTTTCAAAAAAGTTTCCGTTTACATGAACCGGCATAAATCATCTCACCCTCGATGTGAGGACGCAGCGAGTCGGAGAGTAACAGCAGCGATGACCACGACATCTTGAAATTTTCATGCTGCTCCTCCAGGAAAACCACTTCATTTTCGGACCCAAAAACGGCGACGTTGGCGGTGACGTTAACACTGGTCGCATTTGGCGCGTCAACTGCCTAAAACGGCGTTTATGCCACGCAAACGCCAAACCGTAGTTTTCCAAAATCTCCCCTTTAGCCGGAGTTCTTAGAAAGATTCATTTTCAGTGGCCAATTCTCCATTTGCGTGTAAAAGATGGGAACAAACGAAGGGAAATTTCTCAGTTTTTTAAAAATATCCAGGTACGTGTAAATGGGGCCTTATTAGGTCTTGTTTCCATGGAAATGTGGTTCCCTTGGCTATAATATTCTAATTTATGGCATTAAACGTATCTATCTCAGGTATAGTTTTAACGTGCCATCTCCAGATAGTCACATGGCGTTGCTTTAATTTGTCCCCTACGTAACTTTGTACAGTGCCAGATCTTCTAGCAGAAATCCTCCTTGGTGCTCATGTAATTATGAATCCAGCCGAACATTCTAGATACACATTTTACACCCTTAAAAACACAAATCACTATCCCTCCTCAAATGAGAATAATCTAAACCATATTTTCCTCCATATGCAGCCGCTTATAATACAATATTCCCATTTCCCCATTCTCACCGTTCTAATTTCTGGAAGTAACCGAGCAGAAAACGCACTGACAGCTATAGCACTTTACTGCCGCCGCCTGTGTACGTCCTCCAGCCAGCGCCCATTGTGTTTCGATAATTGCCCCGGCCCCAGAACGCGCAGGCCAGTGGTGAGTTGGACGATTACATGTTGGAGATGACAGGGTATACTTTAGGTTTCACTTCCTGGTCTGTGGACGGTTTGTACAAGGCTGAGTGTGCGTGGAATGTGCTGTTAAACAAATCACACGCGCCCTGGTGGTTAGCACTGGTGCTTATGTGTAATGGAAATCTGGGAGGATAATTATGTTATGGCAGAGGAGGTAGAAAAATCAGAAATTGTAACGTTACTTCAAAATAATATTAGAACAAAGTAGTAGAGAAGTATTTAGGAAAACTACGACTCAAGTAAGAAGTATTTAAAAGTCCTATATTACGCAAAGTTGACTCTTACCTGTTGTGTTTTGTTTCATTCACACATTATTCGTCTGTCGACATCTCCAAAGCTCTAAACGCTCTGTTCCACCTTGTGATGTCATGAAGTGGTAGTTTTCAAATTAACAGCTCCTTTTATCTTTTGTTCAGTGAGATTGGTAATTCCAGAATTGAAATTATCCATGAAAATCTGGTGTTTTTCAG
Organism: Odontamblyopus rebecca; assembly: GCA_030686955.1. Taxonomy (NCBI): domain Eukaryota; kingdom Metazoa; phylum Chordata; class Actinopteri; order Gobiiformes; family Gobiidae; genus Odontamblyopus; species Odontamblyopus rebecca. The sequence continues at coordinate 16,690,666 of CM060675.1, read as the reverse complement.
ATTAGAGACATGAAAATGAGACAAACTAAATCAAGTCTGAAATCATGTTCAAATCATTTTATATTGGCACCATAAAGAACACTATGCAGGTGAGTTTAATAATCTGAAGAATATTTACCCATTTTTATGTGAAAATGTATTATCTACTGAGAGATTTCATAAGTATAGTCATTATGTAGCAATTATATCCTCCAAACTCTGTCTAACATGATTTAATTCAGATTTCACAAAATTCAAGAACACGAAAATCTCTTTAAATTTCGCTTGATAACAGTTATCAGTTCATATTTTGGCATTCCAAAATAGAACAATTTTCTCTCATATGGACTTACAAAAAAAGTTAATATCTTAGTTTTACATGTATTAAGGGAATAAAAATTAGCCACAAAAATACAGATTTGTCATCCTACACCAGGGGCCACCAACCTTTTTGAAACTGAGAGCTACTTCATGGGTACCGAGTCATAGGAAGCGCTGCTAGTTTTGATAGACTCTTCTCAAATAACAAAGTTGCTCAGTTAAACTTCATGGATAATGAACATATTTTAAAGATTTTTGTCATTTTTAAATCTATATAAATGCAAGGGTGATTAAAAAGAACAGAATAAGATTATATTTTAGATGCAGCTCACAGTGAGTTGTGCTATTTTTATAACCGGCCTGCGGGCACCTCATGTAGTCCTTGGGGGTCACCAAACTGGGCACCTGCGGCCACCAGGTTGGTGACCCCTGTCCTAGACCTTGTTTTTTTTATTTTATTATATATTTATATTATACTATTCTAGATATAAACTAAATATTAAAGGTAATAAATTACTTTTTTGGAGAAATCAGGAGTGGTGGAACATAACAAACATAAAGTAGTAAAATATTGTGTAAGTACTTTATACCAATTTTTACAGGTTTCTACAGTGTTTGACCCCTTTAAAATCATCATTAAGGTTGCTTCATATACTAATCCCTCTAACAGAAATACAGTCACTTTTTCTTATCATCCTATTGTAATAAACATAAGGACATCAGCACTAGTAACAGTCAGCACATACAAGTAATGGTAATGAATAGGGGTGTAACGATATCGTCACGTATGAACCTCACAGTACAATTTATTGCGATATTGTGGGAAAGCTCACGATATTACGATATTCTACATAATAACAAGACTGACATTATAAAATGCTTTGACCAGTCATTTGGTACATTTATTGTCATTAGGGATGGAACGATATCCAAATCTCTCTGTGCCATATTTTTACCATTTAAATCTCACCATATCATATTTATTACAATATAAAACTGTGAATCTGCTACTTTTATCTCTAAAAATGCTTCACGAGACTTAATCCAAAGAATGAAGATGTAAAAGTGCTTAGAACAGTTATTTCTTCATGTCGTCTGCACTGAAACGGAGCAAAGGATCATGGTCTATGTAGTTCCCTCTGTTTTTTTTAGCTATTTCTGCATCAGAACTGTTCATTTAAGCAAAGAGACTTGGGATTCGATATATTGTGATGGTCCACGATATTATTGTGAGACCTTTGGCGATACGATATCACCATATTTCAGTTATTGTTTACCAACAATGGTACGGAACCAACAAGTTTCATTCTGTTGATAGTTATTCTTTGTCTTGTCTCGCACTTGTAAATAGTTCATATAGTTTAATGTAAAATGTCTCAAAAATGCAAAAGAAAGCTCATTGTGTTAGATTAGAAGAGGAAATTTAAGTTCTCTTCTTCCTACTGCTTTTTGGGCAGTTTTTTGTTGTTATTTCTATTATGATTTCACTAATGTTATATATTAATTATTATTATAAATGAATAAACAATCAATAAATATCCGAATTGCAGAAAAGACTAAGTGGACGGGGCTAACGGTCCAAACTCCAAACGTATTCTTAACTCCTGTTTCAAATCATGTAGACGATATATGACTAAACGTGTTGGAAAAGTCCGGTCCACTGAAAACCTCTCACCAGACGCTTACCGAACACCAGGTCACATGTCTCCTCCACGTTTTTCCATCCCTCCTCCGTACACGAGCTGCTGTCACTCACATCTGCTCCCGACGAATTCTCAGTTTTCTCTCATTTTCTCTCTCCCTTCGTCTTGGAATCCGCCGTTTTTGGCGTCGCACCCGGAAGCCACGCAAGCATCCAAGCGCCACCGGAAGTGTGTGCAAACCGCTAATGATGCCACTGCATAAATGAACGGTGATGCTGCAAAGAGCGGAGGGGGAGAGGTGGGAATCTACCCGGCAACCGCTAACAACTGCCCCCGCGGTTAGCACAATAGGGCTTACAAATCATTTATTAACATCTTTCGGTGCCGCCGTGGGTAATGTCACCGGGGTTGGCGCTAATTTGCCCGAGTTGGTGAACTTGAAAGAAAAGCGCTAACACCGGTGACCTTTTTGTCTCATTATTAGCCAGGAGTAAGGCGAGCTATATAAAGACGCGTGCGGTAGGAGCTAGTGCGCGGTTAGCATGCCGGCGCGACATGGAGCGATGCAAATGAGACCTATACGTAAGCTGGCCCAACTGTCAATGTGAACGGTTAGCAAGAAACGGCAAACTGAGAGGGCGCGGGAATACAGCATGGAATATCTGCGAGTAATGTACAGTCAAACGTTTCTATTTAGGGAAGTTAAAAGGTACTAACAGATTTATTTACGTATATTTTTGTAGTTGTAAAACTGCGTCTTGCTCCAGTACAGAAAAATTTGACATTGTTTCGCAGGCCAATAATTTCACTCCGAAATGTTCACCGAATGTATAGAAAATAGGGGTGTAATAACTGAAATTTTGTGATATTGTATCGTCAGAGGTCTCAGAATAATATCGTGGACCATCACAATATATCGAATCACAAGTCTCTTTGCAGAAATAGCTTAAAAAAAACTGAGGGAACTACATAGACCATGATCCTTTGCTCCGTTTCAGTGCAGATACATGAAGAAATAACTGTTCTAAGCACTTTGAAATCTTCATTCTTTGGATTAAGTCTTGTGAAGGTATTTTTAGAGGAAAAAGTAGCAGATTCGCCACAAAATATCGCAATAAATATCATACGGTGAGATGTATATGGTGAAAATATCGTACAGAGAGATTTGAATATCGTTCCATCCCTAATGACAATAAATGTTGTACCAAATGACTGGTCAAAGCATTTTAGAATGTCGGTCTTGTTATTATGTAGAATATCGTAATATAATATATCGTAAAAGCTTTCCCACGATATCGTAATAAATATCGTTCTGTGAGATTCATACCATGACGATATCGTATCGTGAGACGTGGATATCGTTAAACCCCTAATAGAAACAGGTCAAGATTTTATATTTAATGTTTTATTTTTGCCGTTCACTCCCAAAGAGAAGTCACGTTGCATCTTGGAATCTGCTCACACACAGTAAACCAAGACTGTGCAGATTTCAGTGCAAAATTTGGAAAACTTTTACCAACTGGGAAACAAATTTGGATAAATGTAAAGAGGAAGGTGTTTATGCAGGACTAAAGGATCTGGAAGAACAACATCAGAAGAGAAGTGAACGGGAGTGAACGACTCAACCTGAAAACAGAACAAAAGTAAAACATTCAATATAAAATCTTGATCTGTTTCTATACATTCTGTAAAAATCGGACGTTATTTCAACACAAATTGCCGAAATTATGTAAAATTTTTGGGACACCCTGTATTGTATGAGCAGCTCTGGAGGTCAAAATAAGACTGATGTGTATCGTCTGAGTCTAATTATAAAAAGGGTTTTATTATCCGATAATCAGGAAGTGCACCATTGGCATGCTAGTTATTATAAACCAACAGTAGGTTTTCTTGGATAAAGTATAGACATCGAAATATTCAGAGTTTGAAAGTTTGCTGGGAGCTACTGATCTATGTGCTAACTCATGACCACAAGATCTATAACTGTATTTAAAGGTGCAATGTGTAACTTTTCTGGTGGAGGGTCAGTCACACGCTTGTCTCCTTGGAGTTGTTATTGTTTTGCGTTGAATACTCCACACTATGGCATTAAACTTTCTGTTATGTGTGTATTCACCTACCTTGGCGTAACTTGGCGTAATGGTGTCGTCTACTAGTCTAAAAAAAAGTTTAAAATATAATGCAATACATTCAGATTTTCAGTTTTAAATGTGTCTGGCTGAAAAGAGTTTCATTATGGACCTTAGTTACCTCCATTTTTGAAAAAATGATGGGAAAAATACATACGAAATCTTCCGAAATCTGCTCTTCACGCTGTAAAAAGTGCTGCCAGACGATCCAACTTTCATCATAAACATCCATTTAATTGTCGGAAGAACTAATAGAAAACATATCAAATAGTTACTCAGCTGACATCTTAGAACTGTCAACTGATTTGATTCCGCTTCGCTCATATCTTCTTGTTTGTTGATGATGAATAAATCTAAAAAAAAAAAAAAATCTCACTCCCACAGACAGGAGGCGACGGCGTGATGAATGGGCCGTCATGTGGCGTGTTGATCCCTGCATTATTTACTCGGCTTCCTCTTCAATAATTCAGAGCTCCGGTCTTAACAAATTATCTGTACAGTCCCGAATCATCGGCCAAACCCTCCGTCCCAAAATGCACTGACACTTGTGCTGTGTTGCATTCACTGTCCTAATCTGATCACGGAGAACGCACAACTCAGCACATCACCCATCACACCCCCCATCACTGCTAAACAAGTCAACTTTGTGACAGAATCATCAGAATGTTAGCATCCGATTCAATTCGCTTCATCTAAATATTGCACAAAATGTCCAATCACGTCTCTTGGTGACTCTTAGAAAGTTGGCTGCGCTGGGTTTTCATTTAGAATCCTTGAATTAGAGTATTTCTTTTCAGTCGTGTTCTTCGGACTCACCTTAGAACTGGATCAGTCTAAAGGCCAAATATGTTTTTATGTTGTTTCAGAAGAACATTGGAAGAACAAAGCTTTTTATGTTGGTTCATGAATCTAAGCAGGCCCGGCCCTAACCATTTTGACACCCTAGGCAAGATTTCAGGTGGCGCCCCTTGGATTGCAAAAAAAAAAAAAAAAAATACTCACAAGAAATCAAACAGTTCATAGTGACGATGTTTTAGACCAGGGGTGGGCAAACTTTTTGGCTCGAGGGCCACAAAGGTTCTAAAATTTGATGGAAGGGCCGGACCAGGAGCAGATGGATGGAGTGTTCTAGTCCAGGGGTGGGCAAACTACGGCCCGGGGGCCACATACAGCCCGTTAACCTTTTTAATCCGGCCCGCCAAACATGAATGAACTGCAATAAAATTTATTAGTTTTATTTTCCCTGCAATTCTGGCGTTTCCCAATAGATGGCGCACTCTAGATACATTGATACATAAAACCAAATTATCCACATGCGCCCATGGCACGGTGCCCGGGGGTAGAACTATATCTTGAACACGACTTCCTCACTCATGGTCCGAAAACTTTCCCTTTCGCTGTGCAGTACATAAACATGAATCAGTTTACAGTATTTGCCACGTTCAAGTGACAGAACTCCTCTTGGACTCAGACCACAGTCAGTCCTGTCCACTTTGGAAATGACTCCTGTGCACTTTGTGGAAACGGTCCATTCAGGCTGTGATTGGATGAGTGCGAGTGGCTCTCAGT